>JARQOD010000007.1:159394680-159442542 GCA_033576555.1 Oophaga sylvatica | reverse complement strand
ATCTTGATGTGCGTTGTCGCCAGGGTCAGCTCCAGGTTTTCGTAGTCCTCGGGCAAAAGAGTATCAGTGGGCCCTTTAACACATGCCATGGTTCCTGATGCACAGATAAAAAAATACAGGTATAGTACAATATATGGGCACCACATAGTCCGCCATACAGTATTATGGTCCCCATATATTGCTCCTCCATACAGCACATCACAGGCCCCCCTGCTCTTCCATACAGCACATCACAGGCCCCCCTGCTCCTCCATACAGCATTATGGGTCCCCTGCTCCTCCATGCAGCTTTATGGGCCATCCTGCTCCTCCATGCAGCTATATGGGCCCCCCTGCTCCTCCATGCAGCTGTATGGGCCCCCAGCTCCTCCATGCAGCTATATGGGCCCCCCTGCTCCTCCATGCAGCATTATGGGCCCCCCTGTTCCTCCATGCAGCTGTATGGGCCCCCTGCTCCTCCATGCAGCTATATGGGCCCCCCTGCTCCTCCATGCAGCATTATGGGCCCCCCTGCTCCTCCATGCAGCTGTATGGGCCCCCAGCTCCTCCATGCAGCTATATGGGCCCCCCTGCTCCTCCATGCAGCTTTATGGCCCCCAGCTCCTCCATGCAGCTTTATGGGCCATCCTGCTCCTCCATGCAGCTATATGGGCCCCCCTGCTCCTCCATGCAGCTGTATGGGCCCCCAGCTCCTCCATGCAGCTATATGGGCCCCCCTGCTCCTCCATGCAGCTGTATGGGCCCCCAGCTCCTCCATGCAGCTATATGGGCCCCCCTGCTCCTCCATGCAGCTGTATGGGCCCCCTGCTCCTCCATGCAGCTATATGGGCCCCCCTGCTCCTCCATGCAGCATTATGGGCCCCCCTGCTCCTCCATGCAGCTGTATGGGCCCCCAGCTCCTCCATGCAGCTATATGGGCCCCCCTGCTCCTCCATGCAGCTTTATGGGCCCCCAGCTCCTCCATGCAGCTTTATGGGCCCCCAGCTCCTCCATGCAGCTTTATGGGCCATCCTGCTCCTCCATGCAGCTATATGGGCCCCCCTGCTCCTCCATGCAGCTGTATGGGCCCCCAGCTCCTCCATGCAGCTATATGGGCCCCCTGCTCCTCCATGCAGCTATATGGGCCCCCCTGCTCCTCCATGCAGCATTATGGGCCCCCCTGTTCCTCCATGCAGCTGTATGGGCCCCCTGCTCCTCCATGCAGCTATATGGGCCCCCCTGCTCCTCCATGCAGCATTATGGGCCCCCCTGCTCCTCCATGCAGCTGTATGGGCCCCCAGCTCCTCCATGCAGCTATATGGGCCCCCCTGCTCCTCCATGCAGCTTTATGGGCCCCCAGCTCCTCCATGCAGCTTTATGGGCCATCCTGCTCCTCCATGCAGCTATATGGGCCCCCCTGCTCCTCCATGCAGCTGTATGGGCCCCCAGCTCCTCCATGCAGCTATATGGGCCCCCCTGCTCCTCCATGCAGCATTATGGGCCCCCCTGCTCCTCCATGCAGCTGTATGGGCCCCCCAGCTCCTCCATGCAGCTATATGGGCCCCCCTGCTCCTCCATGCAGCTTTATGGGCACCCAGCTCCTCCATGCAGCTTTATGGGCCATCCTGCTCCTCCATGCAGCTATATGGGCCCCCCTGCTCCTCCATGCAGCTGTATGGGCCCCCAGCTCCTCCATGCAGCTATATGGGCCCCCCTGCTCCTCCATGCAGCTATATGGGCCCCCCTGCTCCTCCATGCAGCTGTATGGGCCCCCAGCTCCTCCATGCAGCTATATGGGCCCCCCTGCTCCTCCATGCAGCATTATGGGCCCCCCTGCTCCTCCATGCAGCTGTATGGGCCCCCAGCTCCTCCATGCAGCTATATGGGCCCCCCTGCTCCTCCATGCAGCTATATGGGCCCCCCTGCTCCTCCATGCAGCTGTATGGGCCCCCAGCTCCTCCATGCAGCTATATGGGCCCCCCTGCTCCTCCATGCAGCTGTATGGGCCCCCAGCTCCTCCATGCAGCTTTATGGGCCATCCTGCTCCTCCATGCAGCTATATGGGCCCCCCTGCTCTCCATGCAGCTGTATGGGCCCCCAGCTCCTCCATGCAGCTATATGGGCCCCCCTGCTCCTCCATGCAGCTATATGGGCCCCCCTGCTCCTCCATGCAGCTTTATGGGCCCCCAGCTCCTCCATGCAGCTTTATGGGCCATCCTGCTCCTCCATGCAGCTATATGGGCCCCCCTGCTCCTCCATGCAGCTGTATGGGCCCCCAGCTCCTCCATGCAGCTATATGGGCCCCCCTGCTCCTCCATGCAGCATTATGGGCCCCCCTGCTCCTCCATGCAGCTGTATGGGCCCCCAGCTCCTCCATGCAGCATTATGGGCCCCCCTGCTCCTCCGTGCAGCACATCCTGGGGCCCATGTAATGCTGCATACATAAAGAAAAAAAAAATCAAATCCTCACCTCTCCCGTTCCGCAGCAGGTCGGTACAATCAGTGTCTCTCCTGAGTCTGCAATGCTCAGGACAGAGAGGCTGAGTGCGAAGTGATGACGTCATAGCTCCCTCTGCCCTGAGACATCGCAGTCAGAGGGCGCTAGAGACAGCAGCTGCCGAAACGAGGAGAGGTGAGTATTAGAGGGGGGCTCCGATGCCAGCGCTAGCACCGGGCTCCCCCAACTTACGGACCACGTGCTGTGCCCCATCCCCCCCCGTTTACGCAGGGCCTTCAGCGCTTACCTGGGTACGCCAGGTGGTGGTGCCGCCGGCCCTGGTCCTGGCCTGGCGGTGCACTGGGACTGCGCGTGTCCCGGGCCGTGCACTCGCGCGCCGTGCGTCTGCGCCTCCTTCAGTTTTAAAGGGACCGCGTCCCTAAATTTTTTTTTTTCTTTCTCATCTCTGGGGGCCTGGGCCCACCGGACATTTCACCGGTGTCCCGGTGGGCCAGTCCGACCCTGACTATAGCACTAACCCTAACTATAGCACTAACCCTAACTATAACACTAACTATAGCATTAACCCTAACTATAACACTAGCCCTAACTATAGCACTAACCCTAACTATAGCTCTAACCCTAACTATAGCACTAAGCCTAACTATAGCACTAAGCCTAACTATAACACTAACCCTAACTATAACACTAACCCTAACTATAGCACTAACCCTAACTATAGCACTAACCCTAACTATAACACTAACCCTAACTATAACACTAACCCTAACTATAGCACTAACCCTAACTATAGCACTAACCCTAACTATAGCACTAACCCTAACTATAGCACTAACCCTAACTATAGCACTAACCCTAACTATAGCACTAACCCTAACTATAACACTAACCCTAACTATAACACTAGCCCTAACTATAACACTAGCCCTAACTATAACACTAACCCTAACTATAGCACTAACCCTAACTATAGCACTAACCCTAACTATAGCACTAACCCTAACTATAGCACTAACCCTAACTATAACACTAACCCTAACTATAACACTAACCCTAACTATAACATTAACCCTAACTATAACACTAACCCTAACTATAACACTAACCCTAACTATAGCACTAACCCTAACTATAGCACTAACCCTAACTATAGCACTAACCCTAACTATAGCACTAACCCTAACTATAGCACTAACCCTAACTATAGCACTAACCCTAACTATAACACTAACCCTAACTATAACACTAACCCTAACTATAACATTAACCCTAACTATAGCACTAACCCTAACTATAACACTAACCCTAACTATAACACTAACCCTAACTATAACACTAACCCTAACTATAACACTAACCCTAACTATAACACTAACCCTAACTATAACATTAACCCTAACTATAGCACTAACCCTAACTATAGCACTAACCCTAACTATAGCACTAACCCTAACTATAGCACTAACCCTAACTATAACACTAACCCTAACTATAGCATTAACCCTAACTATAGCACTAACCCTCTCTATAGCACTAACCCTAACTATAGCACTAACCCTAACTATAGCACTAACCCTAACTATAGCACTAACCCTAACTATAACACTAACCCTAACTATAACACTAACCCTAACTATAGCACTAACCCTAACTATAACACTAACCCTAACTATAACACTAACCCTAACTATAACACTAACCCTAACTATAACACTAGCCCTAACTATAGCACTAACCCTAACTATAGCACTAACCCTAACTATACACTAACCCTAACTATAACACTAGCCCTAACTATAACACTAACCCTAACTATAACACTAACCCTAACTATAGCACTAACCCTAACTATACACTAACCCTAACTATAACACTAACCCTAATATAACACTACCCTAACTATAACACTAAGCCCTAACTATAGCACTAACCCTAACTATAGCACTAACCCTAACTATAACACTAACCCTAACTATAACACTAACCCTAACTATAACACTAACCCTAACTATAACACTAACCCTAACTATAGCACTAACCTAACTATAGCACTAACCCTAACTATAGCACTAACCCTAACTATAACACTAGCCCTAACTATAACACTAACCCTAACTATACACTAACCCTAACTATAGCACTAACCTAACTATAGCACTAACCCTAACTATACACTAACCCTAACTATAACACTAGCCCTAACTATAACACTAACCCTAACTATACACTAACCCTAACTATAGCACTAACCCTAACTATAACACTAACCCTAACTATACACTAACCCTAACTATAACACTAGCCCTAACTATAACACTAACCCTAACTATAGCACTAACCCTAACTATAGCACTAACCCTAACTATAGCACTAACCCTAACTATAGCACTAACCCTAACTATAACACTAGCCCTAACTATAACACTAACCCTAACTATAGCACTACCCTAACTATACACCTAACCCTAACTATAGCACTAACCCTAACTATAGCACTAACCCTAACTATAGCACTAACCCTAACTATAACACTAACCCTAACTATAGCACTAACCCTAACTATAACACTAACCCTAACTATACTAACCCTAACTATAGCACTAACCCTAACTATAGCACTAACCCTAACTATAGCACTAACCCTAACTATAGCACTAACCCTAACTATACACTAACCCTAACTATAGCACTAACCCTAACTATAGCGCTAGACCCTAACTATAGCACTAACCCTAACTATAGCACTAACCCTAACTATAGCACTAACCCTAACTATAACACTAACCCTAACTATAACACTAACCCTAACTATAGCACTAGCCCTAACTATAGCACTAACCCTAACTATACACACTAACCCTAACTATAGCCTACCCTAACTATACCTAACCCTAACTATAGCACTACCCTAACTATAGCACTAACCCTAACTATAACACTAACCCTAACTATACACTAACCCTAACTATACCTACCCTAACTATAGCACTAACCCTAACTATACACTAACCCTAACTATAGCCACTAACCCTAACTATAACACTAACCCTAACTCATAGCACTAACCCTAACATATAGCACTAACCCTAACTATAGCGCTAACCCTAACTATAACACTAACCCTAACTATAACACTAACCCTAACTATAGCACTAACCCTAACTATAGCACTAACCCTAACTATAGCACTAACCCTAACTATAGCGCTAACCCTAACTATAACACTAACCCTAACTATAACACTAACCCTAACTATAGCACTAACCCTAACTATAGCGCTAACCCTAACTATAACACTAACCCTAACTATAACACTAACCCTAACTATAGCACTAACCCTAACTATAGCCCTAACCCTAACTATAACACTAACCCTAACTATAGCACTAACCCTAACTATAGCACTAACCCTAACTATAGCGCTAACCCTAACTATAACACTAACCCTAACTATAACACTAACCCTAACTATAACACTAACCCTAACTATAACACTAACCCTAACTATAACACTAACCCTAACTATAGCACTAACCCTAACTATAGCACTAACCCTAACTATAACACTAACCCTAACTATACACTAACCCTAACTATAACACTAACCCTAACTATAGCGCTAGCCCTAACTATAGCGCTAACCCTAACTATAGCACTAACCCTAACTATAGCACTAACCCTAACTATAACACTAACCCTAACTATAGCACTAGCCCTAACTATAGCACTAACCCTAACTATAACACTAACCCTAACTATAACACTAACCCTAACTATAGCGCTAGCCCTAACTATAGCGCTAACCCTAACTATAGCACTAACCCTAACTATAGCACTAACCCTAACTATAACACTAACCCTAACTATAGCACTAGCCCTAACTATAGCACTAACCCTAACTATAGCCCTAACCCTAACTATAACACTAACCCTAACTATAGCACTAACCCTAACTATAGCACTAACCCTAACTATAGCGCTAACCCTAACTATAGCCCTAACCCTAACTATAACACTAACCCTAACTATAACACTAACCCTAACTATAACACTAACCCTAACTATAACACTAACCCTAACTATAACACTAACCCTAACTATAGCACTAACCCTAACTATAGCACTAACCCTAACTATAGCACTAACCCTCACTATAGCGCTAACCCTAACTATAGCGCTAGCCCTAACTATAGCGCTAACCCTAACTATAGCGCTAACCCTAACTATAGCACTAACCCTGTCTATAACACTAACCCTCTCTATAGCACTAACCCTAACTATAGCACTAACCCTAACTATAACACTAACCCTCTCTATAGCACTAACCCTCTCTATAGCACTAACCCTGACTATAGCACTAACCCTAACTATAACACTAACCCTAACTATAGCACTAACCCTAACTATAGCACTAACCCTAACTATAGCACTAACCCTAACTATAAACTCACTAACCCTAACTATAGCGCTAGCCCTAACTATAGCACTAACCCTAACTATAGCACTAACCCTCTCTATAGCACTAACCCTAACTATAGCACTAACCCTCTCTATAGCACTAACCCTAACTATAGCACTAACCCTCTCTATAGCACTAACCCTCTCTATAGCACTAACCCTCTCTATAGCACTAACCCTCTCTATAGCACTAACCCTAACCTGCCTTATCTCTTTTACTTTATAACAGGGTCGGTGATGACACAGCTGTTGGCAGCAGCACTTGTGACACTGTTTCTCCTCTAATCTCTCACTGACAGGAGATCTGAGGAGAAGCAGCGTTTTTATGAGGCAGATCGCCCGGGAAAGTTCATTGCTACAACAAACTTTCCTAGTGATTTGTCATTGGCTGGTGTGACGCTGACATCATCAGGACCTGAACCAATCAGGTCTCGATGAGGTCGGGGGTCACAGGAAGCGTGCGCCGTAATCCCCTTGTTATAAGGTACGTGGGGGTCCCAGTGAGTACAAAACCGCCGACCGTAGACAAACGTCGGAGCTGCACAAAGCCCTGCTAGCTGACGTTTATCTACCGTTGGCAGTCATGAAGCGGTTAAGTTAAGGGAACCATCATTTCTGTCCAGGCTGATTTCATGAGTCTTATTTCTTTAATTATGTGGAAGCATGGCTGAAAGCAATGTCTGACTTTCATCTGTTCATTTTCATAGATTTTTGATTTATTACTTTTGTCAGATTTGTGTTATTTCTGTCACCATTGTGGGTTTTTCTGTCAGTAAACGAGGGGCACCAACAATTTACACCACGTGTGTAGGAGGAGGGAATATTGTGACTCCACAGCCACTTTCCTGTAATTAACACGCAGTGGATGTTGGAGAGTGAAAATTACACATTTGCCATTTTCTTACCCAGCACATAGTGCCCAGATTGTGCTCCAGGAGACACACACACAAATTAAGTGGATTCTTCTCACTATAATATTGCTAAATACAGGGATCCTAAATGTTGTCTGAGCTACTGCAAGACTCAGACGTGAGAGCGGATTTTACTGGATTGGTTTATAGAAACTCTGTTGCTTCTCAACAGCCTTTGAGCCACTAGTAGTGCGGGAACCTCTGTTTTTCCATTGACAGATGATGGACCTGAGTGGGGACTTGTTTTTTGTGAGATGAGAATTAGTATTATTTTCTCCTACATAACATTGATTGGTTTCTTTTTATTCGATATTTGGGAGGCAGAATGAACAAACAGCTGAACACCACACACTACTGGCTCATCCTACAAGGTTTTCTATTAGACTGTGAACTGTCATTGTCTTGGTAAATAATTACAGTTTTTACATAGCTTGCCATTTTTATGGACAGTTTAAGTAGAAATATTCAAAAATGTAAAACTCAAGGATATTTTATTAAAAAAAATTGTTTTTCAGCTGCAGATGAAGGAAGAGAGCCACAGTATTCATTACTGATGGGTAGGCGGAGCCCCAGATCAGGATGTCACCTCAGATCAAAAGAGTGCTGACTGGCTGGCCCCTCCAGCTCGGGCTCCTCCTACTCAGCTCCAGTCTAAGATTTGAGGTCCAGAGGATGGTCGCTGCTAATGCAGCTCCTCAGAAGATTTTATTATTTTAATATTCGGACAGGAGACTTGGATCACTAGTTGGTCTAGAGGTCTCAGGGGTATCAGCGCTGCTGTACCCCAACCTCTCCCTTGGCGGATCTGTATTTACTCAAAGTCCCTGCAGAATCCTTGCCGGCCCTGGGGGATGAGGAGAGCTTCTCTGGCGGGAACGCAAACCACACGTGCGGTCACTGCGTTCTTCGCCCTGGGGGAAGCATGGGCACTGCGCCAGAAACCCCTGAGGGTCCCTGTGGCGCCTTGGCTGGTGAGTACTCCACACAAATTTTAATAATAATTATGTGTGAGTGCTTTAGCGTCTGAATGAGCAGCGCTATTACTAATGTCAGTATGCTTCAGCGCTGCTGTGACAGCGCTATTACTAATGTCAGTATGCTTCAGCGCTGCTGTGACAGCGTTACTACATGTATGTCAGTATGCTTCAGCGCTGCTGTGACAGCGCTACTACATGTAATGTCAGTATGCTTCAGCGCTGCTGTGACAGCGCTACTACATGTAATGTCAGTATGCTTCAGCGCTGCTGTGACAGCGCTACTACATGTAATGTCAGTATGCTTCAGCGCTGCTGTGACAGCGCTACTACATGTAATGTCAGTATGCTTCAGCGCTGCTGTGACAGCGCTACTACATGTAATGTCAGTATGCTTCAGCGCTGCTGTGACAGCGCTACTACATGTAATGTCAGTATGCTTCAGCGCTGCTGTGACAGCGCTGTTACAAGAAGATGTGGTGATTTTTTGTCCGCAGGCAGATAGCTGCAGGACAGAGAGGGAGCAGGAGCGGGGAGAGTTCGCGCTCATTATTTGAGCTAGCAGGGGGCGTGGCCTATCTATCCCGGTCTTTTGAGCAGGAAGACGCGCGCTCTGGCTTTTCTCCTGCGACCCCCTCACTGTGGCGGCCATTACTCAGGCTCCTGGGCTCCTCGGACCGCTCCTCTCCTCATATAGACACCACGGCCAGCTGGGTGAGTGCGGATTCCTCACCCCGCAGCGCAGCGATCGCTATCCTGCAGCTGCAGTCTCATCAGAGACATAAAAATTGGCTGGGGCTCACAAATATATATATATTTTGGTGAGTTTGCAATATTAACCCCTTTGAGGGTTATTTCTACCAGCTAAATTTGCTGACTGAATACCGCTGGGGTAACTCTGCTTGGTGGAGCGTTAACCCTTCAGCGTTTGAAAAAAAAAAAAAAAAAAAACCGCATAGTTTTTTGCTGGTATTACCGCTTTGACCTGCTCATACAGGTGAGACATGTCTGAACAGAGTTCAGATGCCGCGGATCACGTCCCAGTGCCATTGCGGCAATCAGATACGCAGACCTCCACAGCGTCTAGCGCTGCGGTCGACAGCGGTGGAAAATTGGATGATATCGCTCGATCGATTAATAACTTATCTGACCTTTTAGGTCAATATGTGTCTGCTAATTCCTCTCAGAGGAAGCGACGCAGGCCGTTACCGGCCTCTACACGGAGCGAGTCAGATGTATCTGATATTGGGCAGAGTTCCCCTTTAAATTCGGATGGAGAAATATCCGATTCAGATGCGGACGAGCCGCAGGGGCGTTCCTCTATGACGAAGCGTACGGAGGCATTAATTGAAGCCATGAGAGATATACTACAGTTACCGGAGGAGGTAACTAGTCGTCCTGGTAAATCAGCACGCATTTTCCAGGAGTCCCGTGCTTCGCGCACAACATTGCCAGCTCTGGATGAGCTTAATGGTGTAATAGAGGAGGAACGTCTATGTCCAGATAAGCGTTTTCATGGAACGCATTTCTTTGATACACTTTATCCTTGCTCTACGGAGTTAAAGGCTAATTGGACTTCTGCTCCTGAAGTGGATGTGTCTTTGTCTCAGCTTAGTAAATCCTCTCTACTCCCTATTAAGGGAAAAGCGAGCTTACAGGAGCCTTTGGATAGAAAGGCAGAATTGGCGGCAAAAGCAAGCTATGAGGCTGCGGTCATGGATTTCGAGCAGTGCTAGGATCCATGTGTGCTGCTAGAGCTTCTCTAAGCTGGTTGGCACGTCTGAAGACGGAGTTGCAAAATGAATCTCCGTTATCTGAGATACGGGAAACTTGTGAATGGTTAGAAACGGCAGCCTGTTATATCTTTGATGCCGGTCTGGATACGGCATCTCTGCTGGCCAAAGCGCAAGCTTCAGCGGTCACAGTCAGAAGAGCTTTATGGCTCAGACAGTGGGCCGGGGACGCAGTTTCCAAACAAGGGTTGTTGGCCTTACCTTACAAGGGTGGCCATCTTTTTGGATCCGACCTCACAGAGCTGATTTCCAAGGCTAAGGCGAAGGAATCAGCATTACCACAGCGAAGGGCCATGGCCTCGGTGTCCAGTAAGCCTGGTGTTTATAGTGGTCGGCGGTCCTTTCGGGGCCGAGGACGATCTAGTCACTCCTCGTGGGGATCGGGTCGTCCTTCTTTCTCAGGAAAGAAATCCTCTCAGAAAACTCGTACTCCCTGGAAGCAGAGTTTCCGCCAGAACAAGCGGGAACTTGACAAGAAACCCGCAAAGTCGGATTGACGCCAGGGGTCCACTCGAGGATTCTCGAGTGGGCGGTCGCCTGCTTCTTTTCAAGGAGACTTGGATGGCTCGCGTTCCAGATTCCTGGGTAACGCGGATAGTGTCGGCAGGCTATTTCATAGAGTTTGCTTCTCAACCCCCAAATGTTTTTTGTCAATCTCGCGTTCCGTCGGAACCCGAGCTTGTTGTCGCTCTACAGCGAGAGGTCGAATCGCTACTACAAAAGGGTGTAGTGATACCGGTTCCGTCAGAGGACCGAGGGAAAGGTTTTTATTCCAACCTTTTTATAGTTCCCAAAAAGGAGAACAAATTTCGCCCGATTCTGGATCTCAAGCGATTAAACCGGCATGTCCATGCCCGGAAATTTCGCATGGAGTCGCTTCGTTCCGTTGTGGCAGCTCTGTCACAGAACGATTTTCTGGTGTCAATCGACATTCGCGACGCCTATTTGCATATTCCCATCGGAAAGGCTCATCAGCGCTTTCTTCGATTTGCCATAGGTCAGAATCATTACCAGTTCGTGGCTCTGCCGTTCGGCTTAGCCTCAGCGCCAAGGGTCTTTACAAAAATTCTGGCGCCCCTCATGGCACTCCTTCGAAGACAGGGGATTACGATTCTCCCTTATCTGGACGATCTTTTGATCGTGGCTTCCTCGGAGGAGGAGCGTTGACGGCTCGGGATTTGTCTCTTCAGTTTCTGAAAGACTTCGGTTGGCTGGTCAATTGGGAGAAGTCGTCCCTGGAACCATCGAGGACAATTCTCTTTTTGGGAATGCATCTCGACACGTTTCGGTCGGTAGTTTCCCTACCACCAGACAAACAGTCATGTCTTCTTCGACATGTACAGATTATGACATCCTCAACGGCAATGTCCCTACGGAAGTGTATGCGTCTTCTGGGACTGATGGTGGCGTCCATGGAGGCAATTCCTTTTGCCCAGTTCCACTCCAGGACTCTTCAAAGGTTCATCTTGAGTCGATGGAATCAGTCGCAATCGCTGGATTGCAGTGTCACCATTTCTCGCGCGGTGCGGGATTCTCTAGAATGGTGGTTACGTCCAGGGGCATTCTCCCTGGGGAAGTCTTTCCTCCCTCTGAAGTGGTCAGTCATAACCACCGATGCCAGCCTGACGGGCTGGGGGGTGTTTGGAACAATCTCTGGATTCAGGGGGTATGGTCACCGGAAGAGTCTGTGCTTCCGATCAACATCCTGGAATTGAGGGCGATTTTCCTTTGCCTCCAACATTGGACGGTCCCTTTGAGCGGTCTGCCAGTCCGTGTGCAGACAGACAATGCGACGGCTGTCGCGTATATCAATCACCAAGGTGGGACAAGGAGTTCCAGACTCATGGTAGAGGTGTCCCGAATTCTGATTTGGGCAGAGGCCAATGTACCAGCCATTTCGGCGATTCACATTCCAGGGGTTCAGAATATTACAGCGGACTTTCTCAGTCGCAGAAGGATGGATCCCGGGGAATGGAGCCTCCACCCGGAAGTCTTTGCACTACTGTGCTCTCGCTGGGGAACCCCCCAAGTGGATTTGATGGCATCCAGGTCCAATGCCAAGTTACCGACATTCATGTCCAGGTACAAGGACCCGAAGGCGGTGGCGGTGGATGCTCTAGTGGCTCAGTGGGATCAGTTCGAGCTGATCTATGTATTCCCGCCGATATCCTTACTTCCTCTAGTGCTGCGTCGGATCAGACTAGAGAGAATTCCAGCTATTCTGATAGCTCCAGACTGGCCAAGAAGGGTGTGGTTCTCGACAATAATGTCGCTGTTGGCGGCACCTCCGTTTCCACTCCCTCTTCAACCGGACTTGTTGACTCAGGGGCCCGTTTGTCATCCGGACTTGATGTCCCTGCGTTTGACGGCGTGGCTCTTGAGACCGAAATCTTGACCCGTAGAGGTTTTTCAGCCGAGGTCATTGCTACCCTTCGTGCTGCAAGATGTCCGGCTACTTCTAGGATTTACCACAAAATTTGGGAAACCTTCTTTTCGTGGTGTTTGGGGTCTTCTCGGAACCCGAGAAAATTTTCCATTCCCAACCTGTTGGCTTTTCTGCAGCATGGGCTAGACAAGGGTTTGGCAGTTAGCACTCTGAAAGGTCAGATTTCTGCTCTGTCCTTATTGTTCCGGAGAACCATTGCTTCGAATAGAGACGTGCTCTCCTTTTTCCGAGGTATCTCTCAAGTTTCCGCCGCGGAAGGCACCCGTGTCTCCTTGGCGGCTCAACCTTGTTTTGGAGGCTCTTCAGCATAAACCTTTTGAACCTATGGTTTCTGCTAGCCTTTCTTTACTTTCTTGGAAGGTGGCTTTCCTTGTTGCAGTCACTTCCTTGAGGAGAGTTTCTGAATTGGCAGCTCTTTCTTGTTCGCCTCCTTTTCTGGAGTTTTTTTCCGGATCGTGTAGTGCTTCGCACTCGGGGTGATTTTTTGCCTAAAGTGGTGTCACAATTTCATGTTAACCAGGATATTGTGTTGCCTTCACTCTGTCCGGATCCGAAGAATACGAAAGAGCGAGATTTACACACATTGGATTTAGTGCGGGCCTTGAAGTTTTATCTATCTATTACTCAAGGTTTTCGTAAGACGGACTCTCTGTTTGTGGTTCCGGCAGGTCGTCGGCGTGGTCAACGAGCTTCCAAGGGTTCTATAGCTCGTTGGATCCGGTCAGCTATTTTGGAAGCTTACCGTCTTCGGGGTGAATCTTGCCCGATTAAGATTCGAGCCCATTCCACGAGAGCTGTGGCTTCATCGTGGGCTTTTCATCAAGGTGCTTCGGCAGTGCAGCTTTGCCGAGCGGCGACTTGGCGCTCTGTCCACACGTTTACAAGGTTTTATAAAGTGGACGTCAGTGCTTCCGCTGATGCAGCCCTCGGACGTAGGGTCCTGCAGGCAGCTGTAGTTTAAAGTTCTGGATGAACTTGTGTTTAGCGCTGGTTGCGCTTTGTTGTTAAGGTTGTTGGGTTTCTGCCTTTTGTTGGTTTTTTCCCACCCTTATTTTTGAACTGCTTTGGGACGTCCCATCAGTAATGAATACTGTGGCTCTCTTCCTTCATCTGCAGCTGAAACACGGATTTTGGTAAAGACTTACCTGTAAAATCCTTTTCAGCGAAGGAAGGAAGAGAGACACAGCACCCTCCCACGGCAGAAGTGTGTTGATGTTTTCAGATGCAGCGCGACCCTTATCTGATAGCGATTATCTGGGCTGAGGTCAGCGCGCTAAGGCTCTGTTCCAGCATCGCCAGCTCATCGCAGTAGTCAGGTTCCGTGAGTAGTACCTGGAACTCTGTGGTTTTTGGCTTTCTTTGCATGCATAACCTGTATCCTTGTGTTTTTTCTCTGAAGTTCCTTCAGAAGGGGTTATGTTGCTCCGCTGGTGATCTTGGCTCTTTTCCTAAAAGCTTTGGTACGACTGGAGCTGAGTAGGAGGAGCCCGAGCTGGAGGGGCCAGCCAGTCATCACTCTTTTGATCTGAGGTAACATCCTGATCTGGGGCTCCGCCTACCCATCAGTAATGAATACTGTGTCTCTCTTCCTTCCTTCGCTGAAAAGGATTTTACAGGTAAGTCTTTACCAAAATCCGTGTTTTATCTTAGCAGATGACTGTACCAGGAGATCAGAGGGACAGATGACATCTTCAATTTTTAAATCTGATGATCTTGAGATCCTACAAGATACAACTGAAGTGATTGCCATTACTCCAGATATATCATCATCCATTCACAGCAAAGATCTGTCATCTGATCCTATGAAACAGGTCCCATCTTCTGATTCATTACTGACTACTAAGGAAAATCAAAGTCACAAAAGAGGCATTAAAAAACAAACTGCTCCTAAAGCAAAGAAACCATTTTCATGTTCAGAATGTGGGAAATGTTTTATGTGGAAATCAGATTTGGTTACTCATCATAGAACTCACACAGGGGAGAAGCCTTTTTCCTGCTCACAATGTGGGAAATGTTTTATCCAGAAAGTGCATCTTGTTAGTCACCAGAGAACTCACACAGGGGAGAAGCCTTTTTCCTGTTCAGAATGTGGGAAATGTTTTGCAAATAAATCACATTTTGTTAGCCACCAGAGAGCTCACACAGGGAGAAGCCTTTTTCCTGTTCAGAATGTGGGAAATGTTTTACCGATAAATGGAGTCTTGTTAGTCACCAGAGAACTCACACAGGGGAGAAGCCTTTTTCCTGTTCAGAATGTGGGAAATGTTTTACCCATAAATGGAGTCTTGTTAGTCACCAGAGAACTCACACAGGGGAGCCTTTTTCCTGTTCAGAATGTGGGAAATGTTTTACCCAGAAAGGGAATCTTGTTAGTCACCAGAGAACTCACACAGGAGAGAAGCCTTTTTCCTGTTCAGAATGTGGGAAATGTTTTACCCAGAAAGGGACTCTTGTTAGTCACCAGAGAACTCACACAGGAGAGAAGCCTTTTTCCTGCTCAGAATGTGGAAAATGTTTTATAGATAAATCATCCCAGAGTGAACATGAGAAAATTCACACAAGGGAGAAGCCTCTTTCCTGTTCAGAATGTGGGAAATGTTTTACCCTGAAAGGGAATCTTGTTAGACATAAGCGCAGTCACACAGGGGAGAAGCCTTTTTCCTGCTCAGAATGTGGAAAATGTTTTATAGATAAATCATCCCAGAGTAAACATGAGAAAATTCACACAGGGGAGAAGACTTTTTCCTGTTCGGAATGTGGGAAATGTTTTATAGATAAATCATCCCAGAGTAAACATGAGAAAATTCACACAGGGGAGCCTTTTTCCTGTTCAGAATGTGGGAAATGTTTTACCCATAAAGGGACTCTTGTTAGTCACCAGAAAACTCACACAGGGGAGCCTTTTTCCTGTTCAGAATGTGGGAAATGTTTTACCCAGAAAGTGCTTCTTGTTAGTCACCAGAGAACTCACACAGGGGAGAAGCCTTTTTCCTGTTCAGAATGTGGGAAATGCTTTTACCGGAAAGCACATCTTGTTAGACATCAGAGCAGTCACACAGGGGAGAAGCCTTTTTCCTGTTCAGAATGTGGTAAATGTTTTACCCAGAAAGTGCTTCTTGTTAGTCACCAGAGAACTCACACAGGGGAGAAGCCTTTTTCCTGTTCAGAATGTGGGAAATGTTTTACCCTGAAAGGGAATCTTGTTAGACATAAGCGCAGTCACACAGGAGAGAAGCCTTTTTCCTGTTCAGAATGTGGGAAATGTTTTACCCAGAAAGTGCTTCTTGTTAGTCACCAGAGAACTCACACAGGGGAGAAGCCTTTTTCCTGTTCAGAATGTGGGAAATGTTTTAGCTGGAAATCACTTCTTGTTAGACATCAGTGCAGTCACACAGAGGAGAAGCCTTTTTCCTGTTCAGAATGTGGGAAATGTTTTACCCAGAAAGTGCTTCTTGTTAGTCACCAGAGAACTCACACAGGGGAGAAGCCTTTTTCCTGTTCAGAATGTGGGAAATGTTTTAGCTGGAAATCACTTCTTGTTAGACATCAGTGCAGTCACACAGAGGAGAAGCCTTTTTCCTGTTCAGAATGTGGGAAATGTTTTACCCAGAAAGTGCTTCTTGTTAGTCACCAGAGAACTCACACAGGGGAGAAGCCTTTTTCCTGTTCAGAATGTGGGAAATGTTTTACCCAGAAAGTGCTTCTTGTTAGACATCAGAGAACTCACACAGGGGAGAAGCCTTTTTCCTGTTCAGAATGTGGGAAATGTTTTAGCTGGAAATCGCTTCTTGTTAGACATCAGTGCAGTCACACAGGGGAGAAGCCTTTTTCATTTTCTTAATGTGGGAAATATTTTACTTGGAAATCAACTGTTAATAAACATCAGAGACGTCACATACGGGAGAAGCCTTTTTTATGTTCAAAATTTTGGAATAGTTTTAACCAAAACTGAATCTTCTTAAATGGGTTGTCTCTTGTCATTCCTCATGTTCGCTGACAAAAGGATAAAACTAAACTTTATTAATTCCAAATGTAAAACTATACCCATAATTCACCCCTGAAGGTTAGTCAGAAGGTGACTAATAGAAAAAACATGTACCCCACAGTTCAGTATATAGGGTGAGGTGACGTATACACACTCACTCTCCAAGCCTCTCATTTCTACTGGTTTCATCGTCCTCACCAAAGGCGACTCATCAGGAGACTATTTAATATTGACCTATATTCAAGCGAGACTAGACAAAAAAAGCTAAAATCATGTATCATGTGTGAGACAGTGAAGGGGTGTGTGCTGGACGGCGTGTATATCTCGCCCAGGTTTCTTAGCTGGGGCGCATAAAATAGGTTGTCAGTGCGGTGTTTATTCCATTCCTATCTGGGACAGGTTTGCAGTGCAACCCGGAGTGAACACAGCTGCTTAATTAGGCAGCCAGAAGTACCTGCTTGAGGAGTTCAGAGGTGGCTCTCAGTCTGTATCTGACTACAGACAACGTTGGAGTCTCATGTGAACCTCACGCTGGTAACTACAGATTATATGTGTTATTTTGGGGCCCAGACTGGTAGAGTCTGGACCCGGATAGAAAGGGAAATTATGTGTAGTGAGTGGCCGGACAGGCCCAGGATTTATGTTTATGATTTGGTTTTGATTACATTATGTTACTGTGGACTTTAATAAAGCTGGTTGCGGCCAGTTTTTAACAGAACTGCTGTCTGTGAATGGACTCTTTATGCCACTCCGTCTTCCCAAGATGGCGATTCCCGAGCTATATCCCCTGAAAAGCTTACACATGTTATCCGAAACAGTCAGAAAACTAGCCACATAGTGGCAGATCCCAGACCTCAAACTATATACTTCGTAACAAAAAAAATGAGGAATGGATTCGGCACACCACCCATGTAAAAATAAAAGAAAAACTTTATTGCAGCATGTCAAACCGGTTTAAAAACATCGGAAACACCTAACGCGTTTCTGGCACGTTACAAGTGCCCTCACTCATAGCATATAAAAAATAAACTGACATAAGCATTATATACAACAGAAAACCAATCAAAATCTTGTGAATAATGACATTAATTATGCAC
Source organism: Oophaga sylvatica (assembly GCA_033576555.1). NCBI lineage: Eukaryota > Metazoa > Chordata > Amphibia > Anura > Dendrobatidae > Oophaga > Oophaga sylvatica. Next base: position 159,424,442 of record JARQOD010000007.1, on the reverse strand, counting down.
CAGTTGTGAACTAATGAACCTGGGAAGGGAAAGACACAATACAGTAGTCAGTAGACCCAACACTGATCCTGTCTTAAATAACGTGAGAAACAAAAACTGATGGTGTAAAAATTATTAACATGGTTCATTACGCTTTTGCCACTGCCATATTGCTAGTTCATGCATTGAATACAAGGCCCTGCCTGCATCAAATTGAAACGCACCCCAAAAAGTCTTTGAAGTGACCTAATGGATGTACAGTCATGGCCAAAAGTTTTGAGAATGACACAAATATTATCTTTTCACATGACCTGCTGCCCTCTGGTTTTTATGTGTGTTTGACAGATGTTTTTATCACAGACAGAAATATAATTGCAAACATATGAGTAACAAAAGCTTATATTGACAGAATGTGTTAATGCAGCAAGTCAATATTTGCAGTGTTGACCCTTCTTCTTCAGCACCTCTGCAATTCTCCCTGGCATGCTCTCAATCAACTTCTGGACCAAATCCTGACTGATAGCAGTCCATTCTTGCACAATCAATGCTTTCATTTTGTCTGAATTTTTAGGTTTTTGTTTGTCCACCCGTCTCTTGATGATTGACCACAAGTTCTCAATGGGATTAAGATCTGGGGAGTTTCCAGGCCATGGACCCAAAATCTCTGTTTTGTTCCCTGAGCCATTTAGTTATCACCTTTGCTTTATGGCAAGGTGCTCCATCATGCTGGAAAAGGCATTGTTGATCGCCAAACTGCTCTTGGAGGGTTGGGAGAAGTTGCTCTTGGAGGACATTCTGGTACCATTCTTTCAGCTGCAGATGGAAGTAAGGGGAACACTTCATTACGTCTGGGTAGGCGGAGCCCTGGTAGGATAATCACCTCATGTCATAAAAATGGGTGTTGTCCGGCCCCTCCAGCTCTGGCTCCTCCTGCCGTATACTCCAGTTTCGACTTGAGGTTCAAGGAGGATAGTCAGCTGCTAAGGCAGCTCCTCAGAAGATTTCTTTATTTTCAATCGGACAGGATCCTGGGCTTTAAGTCTAGAGGATCAGGGGTCCCAGCGCTGCTGGTCCCCATCCTCTCCTCTGGCAGTTATGTATTCCCTGAAAGGAGGTCACTACATATGTGCCGGCCCGAGGGGATGAGGTAGCTTCCCTGGCAGGACGCATACCACGCTTTGGGTCACTGCGTTTCCTTGTCCTGGGGGGGAAGCAATGGGCATAGCGTCACATATCCCTGGAAGGTCCCTGTGACGCTCAGCTGGTGAGTACTCCACATTGTGTTTTTATATGTGTGTGAGTGCTGTAGCATCTGCGGTGACAGCGCTGCCATTTATATGGTGTGTCGGTGTTATGTCCACATTTTAAGCATGTTTTGGCATTTTTATTAAAAAAAAAGTGTGCTATGTGCTTCAGCGCTGTAGCGCCGTTACAATGTACGAGGGAGCGGAGTGCAGGACTCCCGCACTTTTTTTGAAGCTGGCGGGGGGGCGTGGCTTCGGAGTTACTTCCGGAAAGGTTTTCCCTGGGGAAATCTTTTTCTCCCTCTGTCGTGGTCGGTCTTGACCACCGATGCCAGCCTGACGGGCTGGGGGGGGAGTTTGGAACAATCTCTGGATTCAGGGAGTATGGTCACCGGAAGAATCGGTGTTGCCAATCAACATTCTGGAAGTGAGGGCAATTTTCCTTTGCCTCCAACATTGGACGGTCCCTTTGAGCGGGTTACCAGTCCGTGTTCAGACGGACAACGCGACGGCGGTTGCGTATATCAACCATCAAGGCGGGACGAGGAGCTCCAGACTCATGTCGGAGGTATCTCGGATTCTGATATGGGCCGAGGCTCATGTGCCGGCCATTTCTGCGATTCACATTCCAGGAGTTCAGAATATCCAGGCGGATTTTCTCAGTCGAGAGAGGATGGATTCCGGAGAATGGAGTCTTCATCCGGAGGTGTTTGCACTCCTGTGCTCTCGTTGGGGAACTCCCCAAGTAGACTTGATGGCATCCAGGTTCAATGCCAAGTTACCGACCTTCATGTCCAGGTACAAGGATCCGAAAGCGGTGGAGGTGGATGCTCTGGTGGTTCCGTGGGACCAATTCGAGCTGGTTTATGTGTTTCCACCGATATCCTTGCTTCCTCTTGTGTTACGTCGGATCAGATTGGAGAGGGTTCCGGCTATTCTCATAGCCCCGGATTGGCCAAGAAGGACGTGGTTTTCCACGCTGATGTCGCTTCTGGCGGCGCCTCCATTTCCTCTCCCTCGTCGTCCGGACTTGTTAACTCAAGGTCCCGTGTGTCATCCGGGCCTGAGGTCTCTGCGTTTGGCGGCTTGGCTCTTGAGACCGAAATTTTGACCCGTCGAGGGTTTTCTGAAAAGGTCATTGCTACTATGCGAGCAGCCAGAAGTCCGGCTATGACTAGGATCTATTACAGGATCTGGGAATCCTTCTTTTCATGGTGTTTGGGTTCTTCTAGGAATCCAAAGAAATTTTCCATTCCCAATTTTTTGGCTTTTTTGCAGTACGGGCTAGACAAGGGTTTGGCAATTAGCACCCTGAAGGGTCAAGTGTCTGCCTTGTCTTTGCTTTTTCGTAAAGCTATTGCCTCGCGTAGGGACGTTTGTTCCTTTTTTCGAGGAGCAGCCCGTCAGTTTCCACCTAGAAGAGCTCCAGTGTCGCCTTGGCGTCTTAACCTGGTTTTGAAAGCTCTTCAACGGGATCCTTTTGAACCTTTGGACTCTGTTAATCTTTCCTTGCTTTCTTGGAAAGTTGCTTTCCTGGTGGCGGTCACTTCTTTGAGAAGGGTTTCCGAGTTGGCGGCTCTCTCCTGTTTGCCGCCCTTCTTGGAGTTTTTTCCGGATCGCGTTGTTCTTCGCACGCGACATGACTTCCTTCCTAAAGTGGTGTCACAATTCCATGTTAACCAGGATATTGTTTTGCCTTCCTTTTGTCCGGGGCCTAAGAATGCGAAGGAACGAGCCTTGCACATGTTGGATCTGGTGCGGGCTTTAAAATTTTATTTATCAATCACACAGAGTTTTCGTAAGTCGGATTCTCTTTTTGTGATTCCAGCAGGTCGTCGTCGTGGTCAACGAGCTTCCAAGGATACTATAGCTCGTTGGATCCGGTCAGCCATTTTGGAGGCTTACCGTATTATGGACGAACCTTGCCCGATTAAAATTCGGGCTCATTCCACGAGAGCTATGGGCTCTTCGTGGGCTTTTCATCAAGGGGCTTCGGCAGCTCAGCTTTGTCGAGCAGCGACTTGGCGTGCTGTTCACACCTTTACAAAGTTTTATAAGGTGGACGTCAGTGCCTCCGCTGATGCGGCCTTAGGACGCAGAGTCCTACAGGCGGCTGTGATTTGAACTTCTAGTTCAGTTTATGTTGCGCCTGTTGCGCATTTATCAAGGTGTTGGCTTCTGCCTGTTTAAGGTTTTTTCCCACCCTTGTTTTTGGACTGCTTTGGGACGTCCCAGACGTAATGAAGTGTCCCCCTTACTTCCATCTGCAGCTGAAATACGAATTTTGGTAAGAACTTACCTGTAAAATTCTTTTCAGCGAAGGAAGTAAGGGGGACACTTGTCCCTCCCATGGCAGAAGGTGTTGTTTCAGATGCAGCGCGGCTCTCTCTGATAAGCGAGTATCTGAGCTGAGGTCAGCGCTCTACGGCTCTTTCCGACATCGCCAGCTCATCGCAGTGGTCAGGTTCTGTGAGTAGTCCCTGAACTGTGTGGTTTTCGTGTTATGTGCATAACCTTTCTCTTTTGTTTTCTGATTTTCTTCAGATGTGGTTATGTCGCTCCGCTGGTAATCATTGTTTCTCCTTAGCTTGTGTACAAAACTGGAGTATACGGCAGGAGGAGCCAGAGCTGGAGGGGCCGGACAACACCCATTTTTATGACATGAGGTGATTATCCTACCAGGGCTCCGCCTACCCAGACGTAATGATGTGTCCCCCTTACTTCCTTCGCTGAAAAGTATTTTACAGGTAAGTTCTTACCAAAATTCGTATTTATTCATGGCTGTGTTTTTAGGCAAGACTGTGAGAGAGCCGATTCCCTTGGCTGAGAAGCAACCCCACACATGAATGGTTTCAGGATGCTTAACACTTGGCATGAGACAAGACTGGTGGTAGTGCTCACCTTGTCTTCTCCGAATGAGGCGTTTTCCTGATGTCCCAAACAATCGAAAAGGGGATTCATCAGAGAAAATAACTTTACCCCAGTCCTCAGCAGTCCACTGCCTGTACCTTTTGCAGAATATCAGTCTGTCCATGATGTTTTTTCTGGAGAGAAGTGGCTTCTTTGCTGCCCTCCTTGAGACCAGGCCTTGCTCCAAGAGTCTCCGCCTCACAGTGCGTGCAGGTGCACTCACACCTGCCTGCTGCCATTCCTGAGCAAGCTCTGCACTGCTGGTAGCCCGATCCCGCAGCTGAAACACTTTTAACCCCTTCACCCCCAAGGGTGGTTTGCACGTTAATGACCGGGACAATTTTTACAATTCTGACCACTGTCTCTTTATGAGGTTATAACTCCGGAACGCTTCAACGGATCTTCGCGATTCTGAGATTGTTTTCTCGTGACATATTGTACTTCATGTTAGTGGTAAAATTTCTTCCATATAACTTGCGTTTATTTTTGAAAAATACGCAAATATGGCGAAAATTTTGAAAATTTAGCAATTTTCAAACTTTGAATTTTTATTCCCTTAAAACAGAGAAATATGTAACACAAAATAGTTAAGAAATAACATTTCCCACATGTCTACTTTACATCAGCACAATTTTGGAATCAAAATTTTTTTTTGTTAGGAAGTTATAAGGGTTAAAAGTTGACCAGCGATTTCTCATTTTTACAACAAAATTTACAAAGCCATTTTTTTTAGGGACCACCTCACATTTGAAGTCACTTTGAGGGGTCTACATGACAGAAAATACCCAAAAGTGACACCATTCTAAAAACTGCACCCCTCAAGGTACTCAAAACCACATTCAAGAAGTTTATTAACCCTTCAGGTGCTTCACAGGAACTAAAGCAACGTGGAAGGAAAAAATGAATATTTAACTTTTTAGCCACAAAAATGATCTTTTACAAACTTTTTTTTTATTTTCACAAGGGTAAAAGGAGAAAATGGACAGATAAGGTTGTTATGCAATTTCTCCTGAGTACGCCAATACCCCATATGTGGGGGAAAACCACTGTTTGGGCACACGGCAGAGCTCGTAAGGGAAGGAGCGCCGTTTGACTTTTTCAAACTAAAATTGGCTGGAGTTGAGATTGGACGCCATGTCGCGCTTGGAGAACCTCTGATGCGCCTAAACAGTGGAAACCCCCACAAGTGACACCATTTTGGAAACTAGACCCCCTAAGGTACTTATCTAGATCTGTTGTGAGCACTTTGAACCCCAAGTGTTTCACAAAAGTTTATAATGCCTGGGTGTGAAAAAAAAAAAAAAAAAATTCCACAAAAATGATTTTTTAGTCCTAAATTTTTGAATTTTCCCAAGGAAATTGGACCCCAAAAGTTGTTGTCCAATTTGTCCTGAGTACGCTGATACCCCATATGTGGGGGTGGAAAACTGTTTGGGCGCACGGCAGGGCTTGGAAAGGAAGTAGTAACGTTTTGGAATGCAGACGTTGATGGGGGTCATGTTCCGTTTGCAGTGCCCCAGATGAGCCTAAACAGTGGAAATCCCCCACAAGTGACCCCATTTTGGAAACTAGACCCCCTAAGGAACTTATCTAGATCTTTGGTGAGCACTTTGAACCCCCAAGTGCTTCACACAAGTTTATAATGCCCGGGCATGAAAATAAAAAATCCTATTTTTTTCCCACAAAAATTATCTTTTAGTCACTAATTTTTTATTTTCCCAAGGGTATCAGGAGAAATTGGACCACATAAGTTGTTGTCCAATTTGTCCTGAGTACGCTGATGCCCCATATGTGGGGGGGAACCACTGTTTGGGCGCACGGCAGAGCTCGGAAGGGAAGGAGCACCATTTGACTTTTTCCAACCAAAATTGGCTGGAATTGAGATTGGATGCCATGTTGCATTTGGAGAGCCCCTGATGTGCCTAAACAGTGGAAACCCCCCACAAATGACCCCATTTGGGAAACTAGACCCCCTAAGGAACTTATCTAGATCTTTGGTGAGCAATTTGAACCCTCAAGTGCTTCACACAAGTTTATAACGTAGAGCCGTAAAATTTAAAAATCATATTTTTTCCACAAAAATGATCTTTTCACCCGAATTTTTATTTTTCCAAGGGTAACAAGACTCCAAAAGTTATTGTGCAATTTGTCCTGAGTACACTGATACCCCATATGTGGGGGTATACCACTGTTTGGGTGCATGGCAGAGTTTGGAAGGGAAGGAGCGCCGTCTCACTTTTTCAACGCAGAATTGGCTGGACGCCATGTCGTGTTTGGAGAGCTCCTGATCTGCCTAAACAGTGGAAACCCCCACAAATGACACCATTTTGGAAACTAGACCCCTCAAGGAACTTATCTAGATGTGTGGTGAGAACTTTGAACCCCCAGGTGTTTCACTAAAGTTTATAACGTACAGCCTTAAAATAAAAAATCCTTTTTTTTTTTTACAAAAATGATTTTTTCGCCCCCAATATTTTATTTTCACAAGGGTAACAGAAGAAATTGGAACCCAAAAGTTGTTGTCCAATTTGTCCTGAGTACGCTGATACCCAATATGTAGGAGAAAACTACTGTATGGGTGCACGTCAGGGCTCGGAAGGGAAGTAGTGACGTTTTGGATTGCAGACTTTGATGGAATGGTCTGGGGGCGTCATGTCGCATTTGGAGAGCCCCTGATACGCCTAAACAGTGGAAACCCCCCACAAGTGACCCCATTTTGGAAAATAGACCCCACAAGGAACTTATCTAGATGTGTGGTGAGCACTTTGAACCCCGAAGTGCTTCACAGAAGTTTATAACGCACAGCCGTAAAAATAAAAAATCCTTTTTTTTTTACAAAAATGATTTTTTCGCCCCCAATATTTTATTTTCACAAGGGTAACAGGAGAAATTGGACCCCAAAAGTTGTTGTCCAATTTGTCCTGAGTACGCTGATACCCAATATGTGGGAGAAAACTACTGTATGGGCGCATGTCAGGGCTCGGAAAGGGAAGTAGTGACGTTTTGGATTGCAGACTTTGATGGAATGGTCTGGGGGCGTCATGTCGCATTTGGAGAGCCCCTGATGCGCCTAAACAGTGGAAACCCCCCACAAGTGACCCCATTTTGGAAAATAGACCTCACAAGGAACTTACCTAGATGTGTGGTGAGCACTTTGAACCCCGAAGTGCTTCACAGAAGTTTATAACGCACAGCCGTAAAAATAAAAAATCCTTTTTTTTTTTACAAAAATGATTTTTTCGCCCCCAATATTTTATTTTCACAAGAGCAACAGGAGAAATTGGACCCCAAAAGTTGTTGTCCAATTTGTCCTGAGTACGCTGATACCCAATATGTGGGAGAAAACTACTGTATGGGCGCATGTCAGGGCTCGGAAAGGGAAGTAGTGACGTTTTGGATTGCAGACTTTGATGGAATGGTCTGGGGGCGTCATGTCGCATTTGGAGAGCCCCTGATGCGCCTAAACAGTGGAAATCCCCAACAAGTGACCCCATTTTGGAAAATAGACCCCACAAGGAACTTATTTAGATGTGTGGTGAGCGCTATGAAGCCCCAAGTGCTTCACAGAAGTTTATAATGTACAGCCGTAAAAACAAAAAAATCTTATTTTTTTTACAAAAATAATATTTTCGCCCCCAGTTTTTTATTTTCCCAAGGGTAACAGAAGAAATAGGACAAATTTCACAATAACTCTTGGGGTCCAGAGTACGCTGATACCCCATATGTGGGGATAAACTACTGTTTGGACGCATGGCAGAGCTCAGAAGTGAAGGAACACCGTTTGACTTTTTCAACGCAGAATTGGCTGGAATGGAGATCAGACGCCATGTCACATTTGGAGAGCCCCTGATGTGCCTAAACAGCGGAAACCCCCCAATTCTAACTCCAACCCTAACCCCAACACACCCCTAACTCTAGTCCCAACCCTAATCCCAACCCTAACCCTAATCCTAACTCTAACCCTAATCCTAACTTTAGCGCCAACCCTAACCCTAACTTTAGCCGAAACCCTAACCCTAACCCTAATGGGAAAATGGAAATAAATACATTTTTTTTATTTTATTATTTTTCCCTAACTAAGGGGGTGATAAAGGGGGGTTTGATTTACTATTTATAGCGGTTTTTATGATTGGCAGCTGTCACGCTAAAAGACGCTTTTTATTGCAAAAAGTAGTTTTTTGCATCACCACATTTTGAGAGCTATAATTTTTGCATATTTTGGCCCACAGAGTCATGTGAGGTCTTAATTTTTGCGGGACGAGGTGACGCTTTTATTGGTACCATTTTTGAGCACGTGACATTTTTTGATCGCTTTTTATTTCGATTTTTGGGAGGTTAGAATGAACAAAAATCAGCAATTCATGAATTTCTTTTGGGTGAGGCGTTTTTATTGTTCCGCGTGTGGTAAAATCGATAAAGCAGTTTTATTCTTCGGGTCAGTACGATTATGGCAATACCTCATTTATATAATTTTTTTATGTTTTGGCGCTTTTATAGAATAAAAACAATTTTATATAAAAAATAATGATTTTTGCATCGCTTTATTCTGCGAGCTATAACTTTTTTATTTTTTTGCTGATGATGCTGTGTGACGGCTCGTTTTTTGTGGGACAAGATGACGTTTTCAGCGGTACCATGTTTATTTATATCCGTCTTTTTGATCGCGTGTTATTCCACATTTTGTTCAGCGGTATGATGATAAAGCACTGATTTTTTGCTTCGTTTTTATTTTTTATTTTTTAAGGGGTTCACAAAAGGGGTTAACTAGTGGGACAGTTTTATAGGGGGGGTCGTTACGGACGCGGCGATACCATATATGTGTACTTTTATTGTTTTATTTTTTTTATTTACAATAAGTAATGAATTTATTGGGGAATATTTTTTTTTTTTTTTTTTTTTTTTTTTTTGGATTTTTTTTTACACATGTTTATTTTTACTTTTTTTTACTTTTTTACTTTGTCCCAGGGTGGGACATCACTGTATTTCATCAGATCGCTGGTGTGACAGTGTGCACAGCACTCTGTCACACCAGTGATGTGACAGGCAGTGCAGGACGCTTCCTCATGCCTGCTCTCGGCAGGCACTGAGGAAGCCGCCTCCCTCCAGGACCCCAGCGCCATCTTGGATCCGGGTCCTGGGAGGGAGGAAGCCCTCAGAGCAGCGCGATCACATCGCGCTGCTCTGAGGGTCTCAGGGGGGCGCGCAGGGAGCCCCCACCCTGCGCGATCCTCCCCTGTGCCCCCAGCACACCGCGATCATGTTTGATCGCGGTGTGCAAGGGGTTAATGTGCTGGGAGCGGTCCGTGACCGCTCCTGACACACAGTCACGGGTGTCAGCTGTGATAATCAGCTGACACCCGGCGGCGATTAGCTGCGCTCTCTCCGGGAGCGCAGCTAATCGCCTATGACGTACTATCCCGTCCATGGTCAGAATGGCACGGGTTTTATGGACGGGATAGTACGTCTAATGTCAGAGAGGGGTTAAGAGACGGTCCTGGCGCTTGCTGGTCTTTCTTGGGCGCCCTGAAGCCTTTTTGGCAACAATGGAACCTCTCTCCTTGAAGTTCTTGATGATGCGATAGATTGTTGACTGAGGTGCAATCTTTCTAGCTGCTATACTCTTCCCTGTTAGTCCATTTTTGTGCATTGCAATGATGACTGCACGTGTTTCTTTAGAGATAACCATGGTTAACAGAAGAGAAACAATGATGCCAAGCACCAGCCTCCTTTTAAAGTGTCCAGTGGTGTCATTCTTACTTAATCATGACAGATTGATCTCCAGCCATGTCCTCATCAACACCCACACCTGTGTTAATGGAGCAATCACTGAAAAGAGGTTAGCTGGTCCTTTTAAGGCAGGGCTGCAATGATGTTGAAATGTGTTTTGGGGGATAAAGTTCATTTTCTAGCCAAATATTGACTTTGCAAGTAATTGCTGTTAAGCTGATCACTCTTTATAACATTCTGGAGTATATGCAAATTGCCATTAGAAAAAGTGAAGCAGTAGACTTTGTAAAAATTAATATTTGTGTCATTCTCAAAACTTTTGTCCATGACTGTACAGTAGTCAGTAGACCCATCACTGATCCTGTCTTAAATAACATGTGAAAAACAAAAACTGATGATGTAAAAATCATTAACATGGTTCATTACTCTTTTGCCACTGCCATATTGCTAATTCATGCATTGAATACAAGGCCCTGCCTGCATCAAATTGAGTCACAACCCAAAAAGGCTTAGACGCGACCTAGTGGATGTGCACAAGAAAACCATGTTCACATTACTCTTTTGCCACTGCCATACTGTTAGCTTATGCATTGAATACAAGGCCCTGCCTGCATCAAATTGAAACGCACCCCAAAAAGTCTTTGAAGTGACCTAGTGGATGTACACCGGAAAACCAAGTTCACATTTCAAAGTGGTTTATGATCCATGTTGGCCTGGACACTTGTTTATCTGCGCACTACATTTATTGTGTCCTGCTGTGTCAACTTAGTTTGATTGCTAATGAGGAAAAAAAAGGATCTTAGAACTAGCCTCCTATATATTGAGACATAGTCTGGGGAAGCATTTATGCAGGAGTAGCATTTATGTGCATTTAATCGAAGTACATTTATCAAAGTACTTGGCAGTTAAATATGGCAGACAGGGCAGGAGACAGGTATGACAAATAAATCTATTCCCTGTATATTTGGATTACAACACATATTCACCATATTAATTTGAATCATGTATATCCTGGCTGCTGCATTCACTCACATCCACCGCCCTTGCATTAACTCTTTACAATCCATCCATATCAGCCCCTCTGTCCTTTCCTCTCCTATGTATAGCACTCACACTTTTCACATTGCTAAACAGCACAGATCTATTCAGTCCCACCATCCAACACAAGAGACGCTCTCACAAATCACTTAACCATCTGCTGTCTCTTTCTATCCTCCTCCTAGTCGCAGGAGATATCGCTACAAACCCCGGCCCCCCCATGTTACAGCAAGTCAAACCTCCCAACTGCTATACTCAGAAACCCCTCATCTTATTAACCCCTTAATGACCATCAATTCATCTTTTAACTGACCTGAGATATAAGAGAATTGCATCCCCATACAGGAGACAATCCAGCAGCTGTCAGCTGTCCACTATAGCTGACAACTTACGGCATAAGCCACGATCAGTGTTGTCACCGTCCATATCTGCTTAATTCCTTAGATGCTGCTGTCAATAATGACTATCATATAAATGGTTAAAAATGTGGCTTCTAACTCTTTATCCCCATCAGCTCCCTGAGATCATGATTGTGTGGTCCTGATGTTTGCCATGACAATTCTCGAGCAAAGAGCGGTCTTAGAGTCTGCCGGCTATAGTAGCCTGTTCAGAAATCTGCAACATTTAGGTGGTAGAAATCAACTTTTTCATTCCTACCATGCCATTTTGTATTAATTCCTGAAAAGCACCTGAAGGGTTAATAAACTACCTGACAGCAGTTTTCAGGGTATCTTCTAGTGCTTGTGGAGGAGACGCTCAAAACCTCCAACGTTGGTCTTGGGTGAGCTGCAAGACATAACTGGTCTCCCCCAAAAGACTTCATCTTCGGCCACACCTAACGGGTTTTTCTTCTGATCTGTAGTTGTGCAATGATGGAATCTTATTTTACTAAAAGTGCATGTAAAACCAAGAGGAAGCACCTATAGAGGTGCTGAACTATATACAGGTTAAAAGTTTTCGGGTCATTCAGCGTCCATGACCTCTCAGTCTGTCATCGATCAAAATAGCAAGATAATGAGAACAACTGTTAAAACATTTTTGTAGAACCCCCCTGGGGTAAACTATTTACAGTTCCTTGCCTGAAGGAAACAAAAGAAGAAACTTTTCTTATTCAGCTGGAGATGGTTCATTGCAATCTCCAGTTTGGGTGGAAGCGTTCTGTTTTCTCTGCTTCCAGGGTAGGATTTGCTTTCCTCGCTCATCCACCGCAATGGGAGCCGTTAAAGGTGATGTCACTCCCAGAGTTACAGTGGCAGCAGCCTGGATGGCTACTGGTGGGACGTCATCTGTAGACCTGGAGGGTTCTACAGCTGCTTTCGGTAACGTGGACGCAGCGGCTGCCTGTCTGGAAGCCGAGAATGGTGGTGCTGCGGCAGTCGCAGTTGTTGCTGTCTCGTATGCTGAGGCCGTCATGTCTGCTGCCCCCTGGCGATGGCGTGGTCCAAGTTCATCTGGGATCCGGCGCACATGGAGAGCGTACCATCCCCTCGCACCAAGATGGCGGGTGAAGGAGACGAGCTCTCCCGGGAACAGATCCCGTTCTGGATGTCCCCGTATGAGATGGGCCTCTACATCTCTCCGGTTCACAAACTGATCTGGGGCCTTGTGGGAGTCCTGAATGAAGCCAAATCCCTGCTCCAGGTCAAAGCTGAGGACCCGGCCCCACTCCATTGGGTTTAAGTACTCCAGGGATCTTTCCCTGGCCTGATTTTTGCCCGCAAGATCCCTCTTCTGCAGGGCCTTTCGCCGAGCCTGCCGGTCTTTCTCCTGTCCTAGCTGTTGTATTTGCCGGCAGCAGATCTCCTCTGTAGTCGGGGAATCACATCAAGTCTGCTCCACCGAGGTCTTCCCATTCTAAGACCTCTGATTTATGCTTGACTAGGGACGGTGGCTGTGTGATTGGGACAGGCTCCAGGATCCCCCCGTGGAACGATGTCACGCTCCCAAGCAATATCCAGCACTAGCTGGCCTGCCTTCGGGGTCGGCGGTAATCCTATGGGGCCTAGCTAGTCCTCCCATGACCCAGGGGTGCTATCTGTACCTGCACTCCTGGTGCTGTCTTCATCATTCGTCGCCTCCGGTGGTGTGGAGACGGAATCCTGCGGCACCGATGGTGAGGGTACCGGGATGATGGGTTCGGTGGCAGAGGGTTCTGGTGATGTGGACACTGAAGCTTCGGGTACCGGTCATGGGGGTGCCCGGGCATCAACGGCTTCTTGCTTGGCGGCCTGTCTCCACCGCTTCAGCAGCGCGCGCTTCTTTTCCAAGTGATGGGCCAGCTCCTGTATTTCCTGCTTCACGCCGGCCAGGTCAACCTCCTCCTGGGAGCTGGAGCCTGTTTCTTCAGAGCCATGGCAAAGCTTCTCCTGTTTCCCGCACTCCTCAGGCCTCCCTCCGCTATCCATGATGGCTGCCTGGTCGACTGCCTTCTTGGCTCGCTTTCCCGCTGCTGAGTGTTTCTCCACCCCCGATTGCAGTGTCTTTTTCCTTTGCCGCCATACCACGCTAGGACGCGGACACACCTAGTGGTCGGCCACGATGCAGTGGCATAGAAATACATTCAGGGGAGGTTCATTTATTTTCGCGCTCTTTCTTGGATACCGCCCACGATGGCATGCCTCACTGCACACCTCGTGGAACAGCCATATCCGCCATCTTTACAGTCCAATTCACAAGTCAATGGATCTAATCCTTTGCACATTCTGCTAGGCGCACAGGACCCTTGTTCAAGGGTCAGTTCACCCTGTTTGTGACGCCAAAATGGATCGCCCTCTGGGCAGTGGGGTACTCTGTACCGGGCCGGGGTCTTAAAGGGATGTGTCACTGCAGCAGTGACCCGGTCCGTGGCCCTAGGCGTCCAATAAAAGGGGAATATTTACAGGGGATGATAGAGTTTGTAGTAAAGTGTTCGTGATGCCACCTGTGGTTTCTGGTCAGAGGTGACCAGCGCTGCAGGGAAGACCCTCTGGGACAGATGGTGTGATGCAGCAAAGTTGGAATAGCTTCCCACAGGTGAAGTTTGTTGTCCCAGGGCAGAAGGGTGTTGTAGAGGGAGTGATGGTGCTGGGGGATGTAGCAGAGTGGAGTGTGTTCCGCATGAAGAACTTGAGGAGACAGATGCAGTTTCCAAGGTTTTACTCATAGTTCAGGTGCATGCAGTACAGGTTCCCGCTTGGTGCCACGTCCTCCAGGTATGGAGTCCAGCCAACTCCCAGGTAGATGGAGAACACCAGTCCAAAGCACCCTGTCAGTATATGCCTTCCCTGGCCGTCTCACTGTGCTAACTCCCACTCCTTCCTTCCCAGCACCTCACAAAGCAGTATGCCAGTCTGGTAGCTGTGAATCCTGTTGGACAACGTGACCTAGGCGTTTCCTTGATTCTATATAGCTTTCCTTCCCAGAGAAGATGCTTGTGGTTGTGGCTGTGACCCCTAAAGTTGTCACATCTGTTGGCTTGCTAGCTGAGTCTTAAAGTTCTCCACTAGGCTAGGGGCCGAGTCCCTTCTGCGACCTGGATTCTCCCAGCTGAAGTCCGTCAGTCTGGAACGAGTTCCACGGGTAGCCTTCTGCTCAGCCGTGTCTCTGAGAAATCCTTTTTCCCTACAGGGAACCTTGTTATGTTTCGGTAGCTGAGGAGGACAGGAACAACAGCAGGGCAGCCGAACACCTGAGATGTTGGTATCTGATGGGTTGCAGATTCCTAAACTAAGGAACACAACTAGAGGTAGCCGTGGAGCGTTCTTACGTTGATCCTAGACGCCTCGTCACAGCCTGAGAGATAACTACACCTAAAGGCAGAAAGATGAAAGCTATCTGCCCCGGAGCAGATCCCCAAAGAAAATAGGAATCCCCCAAACATATAATGGCGGTTAGACAAGATGAAAATACAAACATAGGCAGAAAATAGACTGAGCAAACGCTGGGGCCACAAGCTGACTAAATTGGATAGGACAGGAGAGATTACTTTCTGCAACCCAGAAAACCCTACAAAAATCCAACAATTCTGATTACAAAAATACTGAGATCACACGATCTCGCCACCCACTAAATCAGATCTCAGTGTGAACAAAACCAAGCCGCAGCCGCTGAAAAAACAGGAAAAAGCAAATGAGCAAACAACAGTGGCTGCAGACAAACTGTGAGGAGCTCAGGCCCCAGGAGGGGACCTGGCTGACCTCCACAAAAGTGCAGAAAACAATGCAAAAAGCAAGCACAAAAAGAAAAGCAAAAAATATCTTATCTGAAAGAAGGAGATGCAGGCAAGACTCCAGCAAACTTCCAAATGAACCAGGAACCACAATTGAGACAAGAAAATTGATCACCGGCAACCATCATGGGAGGGAACCTCCCTTATATCAGACCAGTCCGTGATCCTAGATTGCCACTCCTCGCTGAAAGGTTCAGTACTGTCTGTAACCACCAGAGGGAGCCTCTGTTCAGAAACCATCTCTAGCACATTCATAACAGTACCCCCCCTTGAGGAGGGGTCACCGAACCCTCACTTGTGCAACCAGGCCGATCAGGATGAGCTCGGTGATAGGCACGGATCAGTCTCCTAGCATGGATGTCCGAAGCAAACACCCAAGAATTGTCCTCCTGACCATAACCTCTCCACTTAACCAAATACTGGAGTTTCTGTCTAGAAAAACGAGAATCCAATATTTTCTCAACCACATACTCCAGATTGCCCTCAACCAAAACAGGGTCAGGAGGCGCAGCCATAGGAACCACTGGCTCGACAAACCTCTTCAATAAGGACTTGTGGAACACGTTATGGATCTTAAATGTCCCTGGAAGAAGCAAACGGAAGGAAACAGGATTAAGAATCTCCATGATCTTATAAGGTCCAATGAACCTTGGCTTAAACTTTGGAGATGCAACCCTCATAGGGATATTTCTTGAGGACAACCAAACCAAGTCCCCCACTTTAAACCGAGGACCATCAGTCCTATGCCGCTTGGCAAACCATTGGGCCTTCTCCTGAGAGAGAGACAAACTCTCCACTTCCTGGTCCCAAATCTGCTGCATTCGCTCCACAACAGAGTCAACACCCAGACAGACAGAAGCCTCCGCCTGTCCCGAGGAAAATCGAGGGTGAAACCCAAAATTGCAGAAAAATGGAGACATCAAGGTGGCAGAGCTAGCCCTATTATTAAGAGCAAACTCGGCCAAAGGCAAAAAAGAGACCCAGTCATCTTGATCAGCAACACAAAACATCTCAAATAAGTCTCCAAGGTCTGGTTTGTTCTCTCGGTTTGTCCATTGGTCTGAGGATGAAGAGCAGAGTTGAAAGATAATTAAACACCAAGTTTAGAACAAAATGTCCTCCAAAATCTGGAAACAAACTGGACTCCTCTGTCAGACACAATGTTCTCCGGAATGCCATATAACCGAACCACGTGCTGAAGGAACAAAGGCACCAATTCGGAGGAGGAAGGTAACTTAGGTAATGGCACAAGATGTATCATCTTGGAAAACCTATCACAGATTACCCAGATAACGGTCATTCTCTGAGAAACGGAGGTCGGAAATAAAATCCATAGAGATATGGGTCCATGGCCTCTTGGGCACAGGTAATCCCATTAACAAACCACTAGAGCGAGAGCAAGGCTTGGAGCGAGAGCAAGTCCCTCAGGACTGCACAAATTCCCTGACATCACGAGACAAAGTAGGCCACCAAAAGGACCGACTCACCAAGTCTCTGGTACCAGAAATCCCGGGATGACCAGCCAACGCGGAACAATGAATCTCAGATATCACACTCTTCTTCCACTAGTCTGGGACAGACAATTTCCCAATAGGGCAGCGCTCAGGTTTATCCTCCTGACACCCTTCCAAGGCCAGTGTCAAATTGGGCGAGATGGCGGAAAGAACTACACCCTCTTTCAAAATAACAGTAGGATCAGATAACTCAGGAGAGTCCGCAAAGAAACTCCTCGAGAGGGCATCCGCCTTAACATTCTTAGTGCCAGGAAGAAAAGAAACCACAAAATTAAAATGTGTGAAAAACAAGGCCCACCTGGCCTGTCTAGGATTAAGTTGCTTGGCTGATTCGAGATAAACCAGATTCTTATTGTCCGTGAGGACCACCACCTGATGTTTGGCTCCCTCCAGCCAATGTCTCCACTCTTCAAAAGCCCACTTCATGGCCAATAACTCCCGATTACCCACGTCATAATTACGTTAGTTGGAGAAAATTTTCAAGAGAAAAAGGCACAAGGGTTACTCTTAGAGGTCTCTGGATCTCTTTGGGACAAAACGGCACCTGCCCCAATTTCAGAGGCATCAACCTCCACCTGAAATGGTAGAGAAACATCAGGCTGCCGTAGAACAGGCGCAGAAGTGAATCTCTGCTTAAGTTCCTGAAATGCAGAGACTGCCTCAGGAGGCCAATTCACCACATCAGAACACTTTTTGGTCAAATCAGTCAATGGTTTAACAATACCGGGGAAATTACCAATAAATTTACGATAAAAATTGACAAAAACTAAAAAAATCTCTGAAGAGCCTTTTGTTAAAGAAATGGTTAATTTCTATTCTCTAAAATAAAATAAATACCAGTAAATAGTTCTATCATGAAGTATGGTTATCATCTGTCTACAGCCCCATCTATTTGACATATCTAATTGTGGTCAAGTTAACATTTATAATTGTGATCAAGTTCCTGTTTTCCCAGAATGTGAAGGACAAATTCTCAGAAAAACAAGATAATATGGTTTTGGGTCCAAGTCATAAACCACCCATGGACACGACGCCAGTACTATTCACTGGCCAAGGACAAACTATGAGAACGTGAACTTTCAACACTGAAGAATATTTTTGAATATCCTAGAAGAGGAAGTTTCCCATATTTGGTCAAGAAATTAATCTTATGTCTGAAGAAATACATAACAACCTATTGTGTAATTTATTGTGCAACACCCTATTCTCTATGCCAATTATTATGTAACCTCATTTGCCTTTGATCTTGGGCTATAAAAAGACCCCCTTCAAACCATTAAAGGAGGAGATCTACTTGACACAAACTGTGTGTGTGTGTCTCTTTATTTCTCCCATAGATAGGTTCCTATCTAAATTAGAATGCCTGAGGTTGGGCTAAAAGGGAACAATCCCTCTTCTCTATCACTTTAATGAAGTAGGTTGGACCCAATCACAGATGGCTTGAACCTTGACCGGGTCCATTTCAATAACAGACGGAGACAAAATGAATCCCAGAAATTAGACCTTCTGTACGCCAAAAAGACACTTTGATCCATTCACATGCAGTGCATTCTCTCTCAAAATCTGGAACACAGTCCGAACATGTTTCACATGAGAGTCCCAGTCATTAGAAAAAATCAAGATATCATCCAAATAAACAATCAGAAACTTATCCACAAAATCCCTGAAAATATCATTCATGAAGGATTGGAAGACGGAAAGAGCATTAGTGAGCCCAAAGGGAATCACTAGGTACTGAAAATGCCCCTCTGGGGTATTAACTAGTAGTCATATACTCCGGCACACAAAAGATCATTAGATGCAAAAATGGATGCAAATAATAAAGTCTTTATTTGATATAATAATGGCTCATTCCAAAATTGCGCAAGATATACTCATGAATACAGGTACATTATCCAGGTACAAAATTCCATAATTTCCAGGTACAAAATTTCAACGTTTCGGCGTAATAAGCCTTTGTCAAGAGGTACCTATTGCTGTATAAATGAGAAGAAAAAAATCAATATCAAATATATAAAAAAAGGAAGGAAAAATAATAATAAAAATTCAAAGAATGAATCAGCCCAAACAGGCATATTACATATATATATATACACATATATATATCTACGAGTAACAAAATAGGAATGAGAAATTTTTCATAAAAAAAATTATATACAATATAAAAGGAAACAAACAGAATCACAGCACAGAGAACAAAGCACCATATGGTGCTGAAAAAGAAGGGGTGATATATCCTCAAAGGGCTGAATGAGTGGTGTCAAAAAATATATTTGTTAAGGATAAATAAGAATGGTGAAAAATTTATCTATCATGTATTAGCATAACATCTTAAATAAAAAGTCATCAAAAGTTCATGATTGATTGCCACTAATATTATGATAACATATATATGTTTATTATATTAAACCTAAATTCTCATTGTGGACAATAATATATATAATATATAGGTATGGTAAGTATATAAGTAAAATGAATTAAAGGATATAGCGAATTTAAACCCACCAACCTGACATGCTGAAGGAAAGGAAACGATCGTAAAACCGCAGTGATTAATGAACGTGACCGCAATAGTGAAATGAATAACAGAGTCAAACAAGACCTTGGAAAGAGGTTACAGTGGAACATAACTCAGCTAGATAGTAAACATACCTTATGTAACACGGGTGTACGAGAGGACAGCGTCCAGCAATTTGTGCTGTGGCAGTGAGCTGATAATTATACATGTGAGGTTATATAGGACGTTGTGGATCGTTTCTGAGGGCAAAGCATACTGCGCATGCGCAATTCAAGATTGCAATGTGCAGGCGCCTTATATGGAGGGCAATGACTACAATTCCCAGAAATAATGGAGACAGCGGCGAACAACATGTTAAGGCAAGTACCCAAAACACCGCCCATCTAACCTGACTGCCATCATTTAAATATCCCGCAATTTAGGGTGACAGATTCCCTTTAAATGTCAGAGCGCCAGATCATGTCTCAGCCTACTTATTGATAAAACTGTTTTTGGGGTGTTTTAAGGGTTAATTAATAAAGAGCACATTGCTATCACACTCGAAGCAGACTGCACTGAACTGCATTCTTAGAGATCGTGTCCCTGCGTGAACCAGCCCTCACCATGTAAATGTTGGAGAAAAAAAAAAGCACACCCTCCCATGTCGTCTTTCACACATTTATTTTCAGTCCTTATTTGCACAGACATGTACCGTATTCCCAACAAAGTTCACCCTACCAAATTCAGGTATATCGGCATCCATTATTCATCCTTGCTCCTTAACCCTTAGCACATGGGACTTTATTGATCCTTGCATTACTGGAATGGCTTTCAGCATTTGGAGCCCATCCCGTTGCCTTAAAATAAATAAATGTTCTTTGTCCTGACGCCCTATAAGCATTTAAGTTTCTACATGAATTGACCTTATAAACCTTTGGAAGAGCTACGCTCGCTAGCAAATTAGGGCATTTCTGTAGATCCGCTTAATAATGCACTCTGAGGCAACCTAAACCCTTTTAAATTGCATTCACGAGCAACGGAAATAAAATAAATAAACTGCTGGCGCTGTCCTTATTTTATCCTTGGCAGGAAGGCACTTGAATATGTGACACGGGATATATTAGGATGGTAAATCTTCATTTTTCACCCATGCATCAGATACCTTGCCTCCTTTCTCCATCCGGAGTTATATGTATGTCATTGTGTCCTTCTGCCGTCACAGACGCTGGATAGATCCTGGCATTTACAGCTCCTCAAATAAATATTACCACGTAATCATTTCAGATCAATTGGCTGTCGTGATCTAAATAATTTTCTTTAATTAAGGAAAGGAGAAAGACAAAGGTGCTGATTTTTATTGATTCTCGTGGAAGAAGACATAAAAGCCGAGTGCTCTAGTATATAGCTTGGGTGGTTATTTATTGGGTTCTTACAGTGGCATGTAAAAGTTTGGGCACCCATGGTCAAAATTACTGTTATTGTGAACAGTTAAAGGGTTTGTTCACTTTTATGACAATCCTTTCTTAAATTTAATTTTCAACCCTGATAAAATAATAAAGCCTATACTCGCCTGCCATGCCAGCGCCGTTCCCACAGTGTTGGTGCTCGCTCTCCCCAGGGCTGTGATGCAGTATTGTGACGCGGGTGCCCAATCAACACTGGCGTCACTGTCTTCGCTTTCGGACAAACTGAACATGAAGAGGAAGCCAGTAGTTTGACAATAACCATGAGTGGAGAAAAAGCTTTGGTGCTGTCATTCATATTCTCTGAAAAAGTCCAAGAAAGCAAAAATTCTGCTTGGGTATGTAAACTTTTGAGCACAACTGTGTGTGTATGTATATAATATATAATTTTTTTTTCATCTGCTACATTTTAAAAATTAGAAGAAGAAAAATTGGCTGATGCAAAAGTCTGGGCACCTTTGGAGATTTGTGTCCTCCGATAACTTTGGCCAAGGTTTCAGACCTTAGCCTGTTTGGGTTATGGCTTGTTTGCTATCTTTGTTAGGAAAAGCCAGGTGATACAAATTACCCAGCTTTAGAAAAATCCAGCCTTCTTTAACTGTGTGCCAAAAAACAGCAGTCATGGGTTCTTCTAAGCAGCTGCCTAGCACTCTGAAATTGAAAATGGTGGAGGCACAGAGAGCAGGAGAAGGCTATAAGAAGATAGCAAAGCGTTTTCAAGTTGCCCTCTCCTCAGTTTCAAATGTAATTAAGAAATGGCAGTATACAGGAACAGTGGAGTTCAAGATAAGGTCTGGAGCACCAAGCAAAATGTCAGAGAGAGCTGCTTTTGTAGGATTGCTACAGAGACAAATCAGAAACTCTGCTTGAATGCAAAAGAACTTCTGAAAGATTTAGCAGTCTATGGAGATGTGCTACATTGTTCTACTGTTCAGAGACACCTGCCTGCACAAATATTGTCTTCATGGAAGAGTCATCAGAAGAAAACCTCTCCTGTGTCTTCACCATAAAATTCAGCATCAGAAGTATGCAGAAGAACATCTAAACAAGCCTGATGCCATTTGCAAACAAGTTCTGTGGCCCGATGATGATCAAATAGAACTGTTGGCCACAATGATCAAAGGTATGTGTGGAGAAAAAAGGGCACAGAATTTCAGCAAAAGAACATCTCGTCAACCACTAACCATGGGGGTGAATCAATCATGCTTTTGCCAATGGTATGGGGAACATTTCACTGGTAGAGGGAGCAATGGATTCAATGAAATTTCAACAAATTCTTGATGCAAACATAACATCATCTATAGATAAGCTGAAGTTGCAAAGATCATGACTTCTACAAATGGATAATGATCCTAAACAAAATCCACAAAAGACTAACACAAAAGGCACAAGCTGAAGGGTTTTTTTTTTTTATTTTTATTTTGGAAGATCTCCAAATTCTCTGTATATACAAAAATTTAAAGGAGTTGTCTTTGAAGTTTTATGCTAAGTTCACACGTTCAGGAATATTTGCGTTTTTTTTTTCGCGGTTTTTCCGCGATTTTCCGCGGTAAAAACGCGGAAAAAAACGCAAGCATTAAGCATCCTATACATGTTAATGGATTCCGCATGTTTTGGCCACATGTTGCGTTTTTTTCCGCGAAAAAAACGCTTCGCAGAAAAAATAGCAAACATGTTCATTAATTTTGCGTAATCTCGGCGGAATCGCCGCCATAGGAATGAATTGAACCGCTTACTTTCCGCATGTGGCTATGTGCGATGGTACCCAGGGCCTGGAGGAGAGGAGACTCTGCCCTGGGTACCATATCCCTGGTAAAACAATAATTAAAATAAAAAATAATGATATTCTCACCTTCCGGCGGCCCCCGCAGCTTTCCTGCCTCTCAGCGACGCTCCCGTTCCCAGGAGTCCTTTGCGAGAATCACCCAGATGACGTAGCGGTCTCGCGTGATGCTACGTCATCTGGGGTCTGTCGCAAAGGACGCCTGGGAACGGGAGTTGCCGGGAGCGTCGCTGAGAGGCGGGAAAGCTGCGGGGGCCGCCGGAAGGTGAGAATAGCATTATTTATTATTTTTTTTATTATTTTTACATTACATCTTTTTACTATTGATGCGGCATAGGCAGCATCAATAGTAAAAAGTTGGTCACACGTGTCAAACACTATGTGTGACTAGTGTGACCAACCTGTCAATCAATTTTCCAAGCGATGCTACAGATCGCTAGGAAAACGCTAGCATTCTGCAAGCTAATTACGCTTGCAAAACGCTAGTTTCTGGCGGGAATACACATACAAAAAAAATGCGTATTTCCCGCTGCAGAGAAGTGCGGGATTGCCGCGGAAATTTCCGCGGCAATTCCGCAACGTGTGAACTTAGCCTTAAAATTGATGGACTATACTAAGGGGAGAGTCTGTTGGCTGTATAACTTGGACGAGAATCACAGTGCAATGTCCAGACTGGCCGAATCTGAGCTTGACAGATGCATAGAAATACATGCTATTGTGATTGGGTCAATGGAGTCGACGGCCAGTCCGAGAATTATTTTGTGATCCCTATCCAAGTTATTCGGCCGACAGACTCTTCACTTACGATCAGTGGGAGTCCAACTCTCAACAACCCACGGATCAGCTGTATGAAGGTGCTGTGAAGCTCTAGTGAGTGTAGCATCCCAAGGCTCATTGTTTTTAGCAATGACTGTCCTGGTCACTATGTTCTAGCAGTGGCTATGCCTGCTGTCACAGCTCAGTTTCTTACCTAAAAATAGGGCTGTAGTAATATTAGGCAAAAGACAATATCAGAGCAGTATCTCTCCGCTTGCCGTCTCCATCAGTGATCACATGTGTAGTTGGCACATGATCGCAGCAATGAAAATCCAAGAGTCTTTGTCGCTGCTCAATAGAATCTGTTGGGAAGCGGCTGACACTCTCATTGGTACGTCACCCCAGCTATGTAACTTGCATACTTAGTCTTGCGACGACCGTTGAAATCAGATTGTTCATTACACACCTTTAAGATTTGGCAAGTTGCAGGACGTGTCGAAAGTTTCCTAAGGTTTGGACAACCTCTTTAAACAATATTCTATCACAAGCTGCTTAATAATGAAAATATTCATTACTCCCTTCCCCCACAATAGGTTTATTCTTTATTACTTTTGATCTTGTATGAGGTTTAGTGTCTAAATGCTAAAGAGATTCCTTCATGAGCAACAAAGGAAAAACAGCCTGAAACTAATGTATGGATAGCGGAAGAAAAAACGATTCCAAAGATGCAATTATTTTTTCTGAACTCCCTTTCCCGTCTCATCAGTAAGCCAGCAAATAGCCTGTGCTAATGAAGCATCTTGGAGTCCTGCTGTACTCTTTGCGTGAGCTTTGGACTCCTGCTGTACTGTAGTCCCGAGCGTTGGATTCCTGCTGTACTGTGGTCTCAAGCTTTGGACTACTGCTGTACTGTGGTCTCAACCTTTGGACTCCTGCTGTACTGTGGTCTCAAGCTTTGGACTCCTGCTGTACTGTGGTCTCAAGCTTTGGACTACTGCTGTACTGTGGTCCCGTGCTTTGGACTCCTGCTGTACTGCATGCGAGCTTTGGACTACTGCTGTACTGTGGTCCCGAGCTTTGGACTCCTGCTGTACTGCGTGCGAGCTTTGAACTCCTGCTGTACTGTGCTCCCGAGCTTTGGACTCCTGCTGTACTGTGTTCCCGAGCTTTGAACTCCTGCTGTACTGTGGTCTCAAGCTTTGGACTACTGCTGTACTGTGGTCTCAACCTTTGGACTCCTGCTGTACTGTGGTCTCAAGCTTTGGACTACTGCTGTACTGTGGTCCCGAGCTTTGGACTCCTGCTGTACTGCGTGCGAGCTTTGAACTCCTGCTGTACTGTGCTCCCGAGCTTTGGACTCCTGCTGTACTGCATGCGAGCTTTGAACTCCTGCTGTACTGTGGTCCGGAGCTTTGGACTCCTGCTGTACTGTGGTCTCAAGCTTTGGACTACTGCTGTACTGTGGTCCCGAGCTTTGGACTCCTGCTGTACTGCGTGCGAGCTTTGAACTCCTGCTGTACTGTGCTCCCGAGCTTTGGACTCCTGCTGTACTGCGTGCGAGCTTTGAACTCCTGCTGTACTGTGCTCCCGAGCTTTGGACTCCTGCTGTACTGCATGCAAGCTTTGAACTCCTGCTGTACTGTGGTCCGGAGCTTTGGACTCCTGCTGTACTGTGTTCCGTGTTTTGGACTCCTGCTGTACTGTGTTCCCGAGCTTTGGACTCCTGCTGTACTGTGTTCCCGAGCTTTGGACTCCTGCTGTACTGTGTTCCTGAGCTTTGGACTCCTGCTGTACTGTGGTCCGGAGCTTTGGACTCCTGCTGTACTGTGTTCCCGTGTTTTGGACTCCTGCTGTACTGCATGCGAGCTTTGGACTCCTGCTGTACTGTGTTCCGAGCTTTGGACTCCTGCTGTACTGTGTTCCTGAGCTTTGGACTCCTGCTTTACTGTGGTCCCGAGCTTTGGACTCCTGCTGTACTGTGTTCCCGAGCTTTGGACTCCTGCTGTACTGCATGCGAGCTTTGGACTCCTGCTGTACTGTGTTCCCGAGCTTTGGACTCCTGCTGTACTGTGTTCCTGAGCTTTGGACTCCTGCTTTACTGTGGTCCCGAGCTTTGGACTCCTGCTGTACTGTGTTCCCGAGCTTTGGACTCCTGCTGTACTGCATGCGAGCTTTGAACTCCTGCTGTACTGTGCTCCCGAGCTTTGGACTCCTGCTGTACTGCATGCGAGCTTTGAACTCCTGCTGTACTGTGGTCCGGAGCTTTGGACTCCTGCTGTACTGTGTTCCCGAACTTTGGACTCCTGCTGTACTGTGTTCCGAGCTTTGGACTCCTGCTTTACTGTGGTCCCGAGCTTTGGACTCCTGCTGTACTGTGTTCCCGAGCTTTGGACTCCTGCTGTACTGTGTTCCCGAGCTTTGTACTCCTGCTGTTCTGTGTTCCCGAGCTTTGGACTCCTGCTGTACTGTGTTCCCGAGCTTTGGACTCCTGCTATACTGTGTTCCCGAGCTTTGGACTCCTGCTGTGCTGTGTTCTCGAGCTTTGTACTCCTGCTGTTCTGTGTTCCCGAGCTTTGGACTCCTGCTTTACTGTGGTCCCGAGCTTTGGACTCTTGCTGTACTGTGTTCCCGAGCTTTGGACTCCTGCTGTGCTGTGTTCTCGAGCTTTGGACTCCTGCTGTACTGTGTTCCCGAGCTTTGTACTCCTGCTGTTCTGTGTTCCGAGCTTTGGACTCCTGCTGTACTGTGTTCCCGAGCTTTGGACTCCTGCTATACTGTGTTCCCGAGCTTTGGACTCCTGCTGTTCTGTGTTCCGAGTTTTGGACTCCTGCTGTTCTTTGTTCCGAGCTTTGGACTCCTGCTGTGCTGTGTTCCCGAGCTTTGGACTCCTGCTGTGCTGTGTTCCCGAGCTTTGGACTCCTGCTGTACTGTGTTCTCGAGCTTTGGACTCCTGCTGTGCTGTGTTCTCGAGCTTTGGACTCCTGCTGTGCTGTGTTCCCGAGCTTTGGACTCCTGCTGTCTTGTTCCCGAGCTTTGGACTCCTGCTGTGCTGTGTTCCGAGTTTGGACTCCTGCTATGCTGTGTTCCCGAGCTTTGGACTCCTGCTGTGCTGTGTTCCCGAGCTTTGGACTCCTGCTGTTCTTTGTTCCCCGAGCTTTGGACCTCCTGCTGTGCTGTGTTCCCGAGCTTTGGACTCCTGCTGTGCTGTAGTTCCCGAGCTTTGGACTCCTGCTGTGCTGTGTTCATCGAGCTTTGGACTCTTGCTGTATTATTTTTGCTAGCTTGTGATTCCTGCTCTCTTGTGTGTGTCCAGCTTAGGAGTCCTGCTGTACTGAGTGTATATGTGATTTAGGAGTCCTGTTGTAATAAATGTGTGAGCTTAGGATACAGGCAATACAGATATTAAACCGTTTGCTAGCTTATTGCTAGAGAGTGAATGTGAGTTCAGAGATAAGATGTGTATCCTTGAAATCTGTGTCTCAAATCAATGCATTATACTAGTTCTTGCTTTTAATTCCATTTTCTTTTTAACTATTGAACTCTCAATATTTCCATGAGATCAATAGACGTATAGAGTGAGGCTGTGTCCACTACTGTGATATTCATGTCCTGTCCAAATGAAAAGGAGCTGATCTGTAGTACCTTAAAGAGTGTGACAGAGCTGTGGTGCTCTGCTCCATGCCAAGTGCTAGACCATCACCCATTTTGATATTGATGACCTAGCCAACAGACAAGTCATCTATAGAGATGAGCGAAAGTGCTCTGATAGTGTTATCTGAGCACGCTTGTGTGCTAATAGAGTATCTTTTGGCGGGCTCCATACTATGTTCGAGTCGTTGACGCATACAGAGATTGCCTAACGAACTAGTATTCCCCACATGTATTGCGCCAGGGCTGCCCACTAGGAATTTCGGGGCCCCATACTGGCAAAATTTATGGGGCCCCCCTTGAGACTCCGCCCAGGCTCCACCCCCAGTTCTGCATCCACCCTAGCTCCTCCTCCACCACGCAAACCTTCCAAAATCCCTCCGCCCTTTCAGGAAAAAAATTTACTTCTGCACCATGCCCTCACCAATGACACAAATCCGCTATGTCAACGTTCAGGATTTATTTTGCGTTTTTTCGCGGGAAAAAACGCATCAAAAACCATGAATAAGCATCCTATCATTAGAATGAAGTCCGCAATTTTTGTGCACATGGTGCGTTTTTTTCCGCGAAAAAAACGCATCTCGGAAAAAAAACCA
Organism: Oophaga sylvatica; assembly: GCA_033576555.1. Classification (NCBI taxonomy): domain Eukaryota; kingdom Metazoa; phylum Chordata; class Amphibia; order Anura; family Dendrobatidae; genus Oophaga; species Oophaga sylvatica. Next base: position 159,397,080 of record JARQOD010000007.1, on the reverse strand, counting down.
ACATGTTCTTTTAAATTTTGCGGAATTCTAGCCTTTTTTCCCGCTATATTATTGACCTAGAAAGTTTACCCCGGGAAAAAGTCCGTTTTTGCTCAGGAAAATTCTGCAAAAAATTCCTAAACGTGTGCACTTAGCCAACACCAATCACTCGATGAATATGCACCATTTTGCTTGTTTAGTATAATGCACCCCATAGTCCTCCATATATTATAATGTGCACCACAGTCCTCCATATGTAAAGTGCACACCCCAAAAGTCCTCCATATAATATATGTATCTATAGTCCTCCATATAGTATAATACACTCCTAGCCCCCCAATATATTAAAATACACTCAGCATCCATATAGTAAAATACACTCCTCATAGTGCTCCATATATATAAGCCCACCCAAATCACCTGTAGTGAATTTATTTCCCTAGTAAAGACCCCAAGTTCTTAAAAGGGAAAATGTTTTCCCCCAAGCCCTCGATACAGTATAATGCACCCAAAATATGTAAAATGCATCCCCCTATAGAGCAAAAACAGCCCCCCCAGAGTTTAATGCAGCCACCCCACGAGTATAATGCAACCACCCCCCGAGTATAATCAAAACCCCCCATAGAATTATTGAGCCCCCTTATATAGTATAAATGTGCCCCCCCATAAAATACAAAGTTGCCATACTCAATAGATAATGCAGCCCCATGAATTAATGTAGCCCCTCTAAATATTAAGCCCCCCTCAATATTTAAATTGCCCCCATAGAAAACAATGTGCCACTCAGAGTATGATGCAATCACCCCCTTTTTTGAAATTAAAATATAAAAGCCCCCATAGAAAATAATGTATCCCGAAAGAATTCATACGCCTGCCTCCCCCAAAGGGAATATAACGTTTGCCCCCAATAGATATAAACAGCCCAAAAAAAAGTTTTTTATAAACCCAGCCACCCTATAAAAATAAATTATCCCCCATGATATAAAAAGCCACATAGTGTAAGCGTGGCCCCCATGTTCAGCAGGGCCCCAAAAGTGTCGCAGGGCCCCCATATGTCGAGGGCCCCCAAAGTGTACAAAAAGGGCCCACATAGTGTACAGCGGGCCACAAGTATTAGCAGGGCCCCCTGTATATAGAGGGGCCCCCCAAAGTATATAGCAGGGGGCCCACATAGTATTATAGCAGGGAAATTAGTATATAGGGGCCACATTGTATACGGGGCCACATTGTCACAGGGGCCCCCTGTATAAGCAGGGCCCCCATTGTACAACAGGGCCCCATAGTTAAGGCAGGCCACTAGTTACGCGGGCCACATTGTAACGCGGGCCCCCATTTATATGAGGGCCCACATAGTATATAGGGGCCCACATAGTATAAGCGGGCCCACTAGTATAAGCAGGGCCCCCCTTGTATAAAAAAGGCGGGGCCCCGGCTAGGTTTTTAGGGGCCCCCGGGCGAAAAAGCTCGTGGGCCCTTTTAAAACAGCCCACGTTTCATGTGCACAGATACAGCAGAGAAATTAGGTACAGTACACCCCAAATACTTCCTTCTTCCATTACAGATGATATCTATTGTAAATTTTAAAAAAGTCAAAAACGCCAAAACCCACAGCGCCAGTACAGTGGACTAAATCCTCCATACAATATTATGGGCCCACGTTCCCCCCTCATCCCTTATACCCCATGAGGATGTCACCCCCCAAAAAGCTCCATACAGAATCTGGACCCAATATAATGTCCCCTACGAAAATGGACCCAATTAAGCTTTATAAGGTATGGTCCCATATAAGCTCCTACGGATATGGTCCCAATAATGTTCCATACAAAATATGGACTCTCCTTGGTGTCTGGTTCTGCACTTTAGGTCAGGAAAAGGGGCTGTGGAAAAAACTCCCCATTTTCATCTGATTTTTCCCCAAAACATCATTGCCTCCTTTTCTCATCTTGCCTCCCTATCATCATGGCCTCCCCTTTCATCAAAGCCTGCCCTCATATCATTCTCCCCCCTAATTTCTCCCTCATCATTTCCTGCCTTTTTTCCTGCCTGCCCTTATCACAAGCCTGCCCATTATCATTTCTTCCCCCATCATTTTTCAAGGCCCCCCCTTTAGCAAAAGCCCTGCCCCTCTATCTCCCATATCAAAAGCTGCCCATTTTAAAACTTGCTGCCCATTTTTTCATCTTTTTCCCCTCATCATCAATCCCCCCCCATTTTTGCAATGCCCGCCCATCTTCTCCCCTTTTATCTTGCCGCCCATTTTTATCAATGCCGCCTTTTTCTATCTTCTCCCCCTCTCATCATAAGCCCCCCCTTTTTCGCAAAGCCTGCCCTTTCAGCAATGCCTGCCCTTAAAACCACAGACAGCACAAAGCCTCTCTCATCATCACACACAATACAACACACAAACTTTAAAAAAAAACA
>JARQOD010000007.1:159155128-159394580 GCA_033576555.1 Oophaga sylvatica | reverse complement strand
CCGGGAAAAACCCCAAATTTGAACACATCCCACCTAAAATTTTGGTAAAGAAACATCATCCCAAACCACAGAAGTTTTTCCCCTTTAAGTTGCGCGAAATGCCGGGGCCAATTTAAAAAAAACCCCTTTTTGGTAAATATCATTTTCAAAACCCCAAAAAACTTTTAAGGCTATTTTCACACTTGCCCTTTTTGCGCTGTTTTTAAAGGCACAAAAACCAAAAAAAACGGTCAAAGCTTGAAAAACGCGCGATATTTTGCATCATGTGCCATTCGAAAAAAAGCAGGTTTGTATGCGTTTTAAGGTTTTTGATGCTTTTTGCGTTTTTTTGGCCAGGGGTTGTCCTGAATTTCAAGGGGGAAAAACCCTTGAAAAATTCTTGCAACGACCCACCAATGGGGACACCAGGGGGCGGGGTTTTGAATCTTTATATAAGCCTGTTCAAACCCCTTTTACATTTGTTGCTTTTCCCTTTTGTGAACAGGTTTTCCCCCCGGGGGAAGACTTTCACTTCAATTGGGATTGGACAGGGCATGGCCAGGCTTATGCGTTCTTGCATGAAGAAAGGGAGAGAAGACAGGGAGACGGCAGCGGCGGCGTTTGTGGGTACCCCATTGTGAACCGGGAGACCCGGGGAGGTATCACACCCTCACAGTGAGCTGCGGGCAAACCCCAGAAATTTACCTACCCCCGGAGCACAACAATCCTTCAGGGTTTTACTTGCCGGGACAAAAAAATTATGGAGACGGGACACACACTCCGTCGGGCGTTCCCCAGGAAAACTCCGGGTAAATTGGGTACGTAATATTGAACCAAGGCATCTTGTATTACATGCCATGTACTATTCAAAGTGCAAATTATTGTTTGAAACTAGTAAACAAAGACCGCAAATTATTTAAAATGCCAATTTTTTTGTTTTTATTGTTTTAAAAAACATATACTAATAATTTTTGTTCTTTTTTTTTTAGTTTCCCTTTGCTACTGGAAGACCCTGCCCACCCCCTTCCATACCGGATTGGAATCCCCCACTGTCAGGAATTGTTGTGGACCCCCTGCCGGCTTTGGGGAAAACGTTCTTTGCCCGATTTATCCCTCCCCACCACAGAAAAGTGGTTAAAAAACCCAAAAAAATTCGGACCTTCTTTTCCCCCAACTTTTTGGGGCGTTGAGGGGAAAAACACATCCGCATAATCAAACTAAAAGAACGGCTCGGAGTACTCAATTACAAAAAGACTTTCTACTTTTCTTTTCCATTGCGAAGACTTAGTTTGTTGCGGTGGCATTGGGGCATTTGGCCGGGGGGAAAAGACCACAGCCTTAAAAAAATGGGAAGGGACGGGGGTTGATGGAAACCTTTTTAATTTCCCCCCCCGGGGCCATTTCCCCAACCGAAGGTCACCATGCCATTTGTAATGGTTGGGGATGAGGCTTCCAGATGGCCAAACCCCCTCTAAACCTACCCCAGGGGGATTTGGGACCACAAAAAAAAAATTTTTAATTTACAGGCTGACCAGGGCAAAAAAACTTAGAGTGGGCTTCTTTTAATTGTTTCCAGGGGCGTTTTCGGCACAGCTTTTCATCTAAAGGCAAACAGGGGGTGAATTGGAAGGGCCGTGTGGGGCTACTAATTTTTTTTTGTCTAAAGCACCCAAATTTTAACTTTATGATAGCTCCTAAAACCCTTGCCGGTTCCTCCACCCCCTCAAGTCTTCTGTTGAAGTTGCCAAATGAAGACCAAAATTTTTGGGCCCCTTAAGTCAGATTTAGGACGGGGGTTGGCAAAACAAATGGTGTAAAAAATGTTCTTGTCTTTATTTAAAAAATACCCTTTTTTAACCTTTCCAGTCCCTCTGTTTTTTTTAAAAACAATAAAATTGGGGCCCGGTTTAAACCCGTGGAAAATTATGATGCTTTTTTTTTTGTGCATCATGAAATTTTTAGTAAAACCTGACCAGGTATTAAATAAACAACAAAGTTGTATAAACCTTTTTCACTTCCATTTTGGTTTCCATTTTAGGACGGAGATAAAAATTTAAAATTTTGTTCACCGGGGATGTTAAAAAGTTATTGGGACCATACATCCCTCCCTTTATTACACCCCATGTGATAAAATAATTTAGTTTTATCCTGTATTATTTTTAAACGACTGGAGAGTTGTAAACTAAAAACATTCAACCCCCGGGCCGGGGTGTGAATGTTTAAAAAAATTTTTTAAAAAGACAAACCCCCGCAGGTGATCACAGGTTTAAACGCAGCATCGCACAGTTGCTTAAATAATGCAGCGAAGCACGCTGCGGGGTTTAAAACCTGGATTCACCTGCCCCCGGTGGATAGTAATGATACAAGGCTGGGCAGGTGAGTACACATGAGTTATAAACAGCAGCATCACTACAGTATGCTTCAAATTAATGCAGACTGAAGCAACGCTGCTGGTTAAAACTCATGTGTATTCACCTGCCAGGTGTGATAGTAATGATACAAGGCTGGGCAGGTGAATACACATGAGTTATAAACAGCAGCATCACTACAGTATGCTTCAAATAAATGCAGACTGAAGCAACGCTGCTGGTTTAAAACTCATGTGTATTCACCTGGCCAGGTGTGATAGTAATGATACAAGGCTGGGCAGGTGAGTACACATGAGTTATAAACAGCAGCATCACTACAGTATGCTTCAAATTAATGCAGACTGAAGCAACGCAGCTGGTTAAAACTCATGTCTATTCACCTGCCCAGGTGTGATAGTAATGATACAAGGCTGGGCAGGTGAGTACACATAGTTAAACAGCAGCATCCTACAGTATGCTTCAAATTAATGCAGACTGAAGCAACGCGCTGGTAAAATCATGTCATTCACCTGCAGGTGTGATAGTAATGATACAGGCGGGAGGTGAATACACATGATTATAAACAGCAGCATCACTACAGTATGCTTCACATAATGCAGACTGAAGCAACGCTGCTGGTTAAAACTCATGTGTATTCACCTGCCCAGGTGTGATAGTAATGATACAAGGCTGGGCAGGTGATACACATGATTATAACAGAGCTCATACGTATGCTTCAAATAATGCAGACTGAAGCAACGCGTGGTTAAAATCATGTGTATTCACCTGCCAGGTGTGATATAATGATACAAGGCTGGCAGGTGAATACACATGATTATAAACAGCAGCTCACTACAGTAGCTTCAAATAAGCAGACTGAAGCAACGTGCTGGTAAAATATGTTATCACTGCAGTGTGATGTATGTACAGTGGGCAGGTGATACACATGGTTATAAACAGCAGCATCACTACAGTAGCTTCAAATAATGCAGACTGAAGCAACGCTGCTGGTTAAATCATGTGTATTCACCTGCCAGGTGTGATAGTAATGAACAAGGCTGGGCAGGTGAATACACATGAGTTTAAACAGCAGCATCCTACAGTATGCTTCAAATAAATCAGACTGAAGCAACGCGCTGGTTAAAACTCATGTTATTCACCTGCAGGTGTGATAGTAATGATACAAGGCTGGGCAGTGAGTACCATGAGTTATAAACAGCGCATCACTACAGTATGCTTCAAATAATGCAGACTGAAGCAACGCTGTGGTTAAAACTCATGTTATTCACCTGCCCAGGTGTGATAGTATGATACAAGGCGGGCAGTGAGTACACATGATATAAACAGCAGCATCACTACAGTATGCTTCAATAATGCAACTGAAGCAACGCGCTGTTAAAACTCTGTGTATTCACCTGCCCAGTGTGATAGTAATGATACAAGGCTGGGCAGGTGATACACATGAGTTATAAACAGCAGCATCCTACAGTATGCTTCAAATAAATGCAGACTGAAGCAACGCTGCTGGTTAAAACTCATGTGTATTCACCTGCCCAGGTGTGATAGTAATGATACAAGGCTGGGCAGGTGAGTACACATGAGTTATAAACAGCAGCATCGCTACAGTATGCTTCAAATAATGCAGACTGAAGCAACGCTGCTGGTTAAAACTCATGTGTATTCACCTGCCCAGGTGTGATAGTAATGATACAAGGCTGGGCAGGTGAATACACATGAGTTATAAACAGCAGCATCACTACAGTATGCTTCAAATTAAATGCAGACTGAAGCAACGCTGCTGGTTAAAACTCATGTGTATTCACCTGGCCAGGTGTGTATAGTAATGATACAAGTAATAAATGCAGCTAGCAGCTGTGTAACTATGTATTCACTGCAGGTGGTAGTAATGATACAAGTGGCGGTGATCACATGAGTTATAACCAATCTCAGTATGCTCAAATAATGCAGATGAAGCAACGTGCTGGTTAAACTCATGTTATTCACTGCCAGTGTGATAGTAATGTACAGGTGGAGGTGAGTACACATGAGTTATAAACCAGCTCTACAGTATGCTTCAAATAAATGCAGACTGAAGCAACGCGTGGTTAAAACTCTGTTATTCACTGCCCAGTTGAGTAATGATACAAGGCTGGGCAGGTGATACACATGAGTTATAAACAGCAGCATCACTACAGTATGCTCAATTAATGCAGACTGAAGCAACGTGCTGGTTAAACTCATGTGTATTCACCTGCCAGTGTGATAGTAATATACAAGGCTGGCAGGTGAGTAACATGAGTTATAAACAGCAGCACCTACAGTATGCTTCAAATAATGCAGACTGAAGCAACGCTGCTGGTTAAAACTCATGTATTCACTGCCGGTGTGTAGTAATGATACAGGCTGGAGGTGATACACATGAGTTATAACAGCAGCTCATACAGTATGCTTCAAATTAATGCAGACTGAAGCAACGCTGCTGGTTAAAATCATGTGTATTCACCTGCCCAGTGTGATAGTAATGATACAAGGTGGGCAGGTGATACAATGGTTATAAACAGCAGCATCACTACAGTATGCTTCAAATAAATGCAGACTGAAGCAACGCTGCTGGTTAAAACTCATGTGTATTCACCTGCCCAGGTGTGATAGTAATGATACAAGGCTGGGCAGGTGAATATACATGAGTTATAAACAGCAGCATCGCTATAGTATGCTTCAAATTAATGCAGACTGAAGCAACGCTGCGGGTTAAAACTCATGTGTATTCACCTGCCCAGGTGTGATAGTAATGATACAAGGCTGGGCAGGTGAATATACATGAGTTATAAACAGCAGCATCGCTACAGTATGCTTCAAATTAATGCAGACTGAAGAACGCTGCTGGTTAAAACTCATGTGTATTCACCTGCCCAGGTGTGATAGTAATGATACAAGGCTGGGCAGGTGAGTACACATGAGTTATAAACAGCAGCATCGCTACAGTATGCTTCAAATTAATGCAGACTGAAGCAACGCTGCTGGTTAAAACTCATGTGTATTCACCTGGCCAGGTGTGATAGTAATGATACAAGGCTGGGCAGGTGAGTACACATGAGTTATAAACAGCAGCATCACTACAGTATGCTTCAAATTAATGCAGACTGAAGCAACGCTGCTGGATAAAACTCATGTGTATTCACCTGCCCAGGTGTGATAGTAATGATACAAGGCTGGGCAGGTGAGTACACATGAGTTATAAACAGCAGCATCGCTACAGTATGCTTAAAATTTAATGCAGACTGAAGCAACGCTGCTGGTTAAAACTCATGTGTATTCACCTGCCCAGCTGTGATAGTAATGATACAAGGCCAGGGATTGTACATATAACGTGCATTTTCACCATCATCTCCTCCGTTTATTCAACACACACTGAATAGAGGATGTGGTTAATTACAAGCTATATCTAGAATCTCTGGCCTTGTATCACAGTGAAATGATGGTAAAAACACACCAGACTCATTTCACTTTTTATGATACCTGATAAGGTTAAATAGATATGCCTTACACTCAACACCATCCTCTATTCAGTCTGTGCAATATTAGCAGACTGAAGAGACTGGTGGGGAAAATACAAGTCATATATTTGTGTTTTGACTACACATATCTCCAGGAATGACACAAGAAATGTGTCATTCGTGGAGTTATGTGTAGTCAAAAACGCAAAGTGTACGGCGCAGTGTGTGTAGGCAGCGAAAGACACATTAATCAAACAGTATTTTGTAAAAGCAGAATTGCACATTTATTTTAAAATAATTTTTTTTTTTTTATTGTGAAGGACATTTGGGGGAAGATTGGGATACTTTGGGGTGTGGAGAGACGAGGAACGGCTGGAAAGCGAGGAAGGGGTTCTAGAGGAAGGGGCGACGAAAGTAGTGGGGGAAGGGAGATCAGGGATGGAAGTGGAGGCAGGTTGAGACACATTAGGAGGAGAGGGGGGATGGACAAAGTCTTTAATTTGTCTTCTTTGGGGCAGGAGTCTCCTGCATGGACCGACTTTCACCATGTGATCGCCTTACATTGCTTGACCGCCTTGAGCTGGTGGACCGTGGCCTTGATACGTAAAAGAGGGAATGTCAGTCACCCCTCTCATGCTCTACGGTGGCGGTGTTCCTAGAAGGAGAAGAAGCGGTGGCGGTGCTCCGAGGAGGAGAAGTGGTTGCAGTGGTCCTAGGAGGAGAAGTGGTGGCGGTGCTCCTAGGAAGAGAAGTGGTGGCTGTGCTCCTAAAATGGTGCGGAGTGGTGGCGGTGCTCCTAGACAGAGATGTGGCGGTGGTCCGTACAGGAGAATAGGTGGCGGTGGCCCAAGCAGGGACTGCGGTGGCGGTAGTCCAAGAGCGTGTACCGGTGTCTGGTGGTGGTGCTCCAGACAGGAGCAGCGCTTGTCATGGTGGTGGCGATGGTGGAGTGTCCAGCAGCACTCGGACTTGTGGTGGTGTAGTGGTGTCCGGCTTGACTCGGAATGCAGGTGGCTGTGCAGTGGTATGCAGCAGTATGCAGCAGAAGTCGGTAGTGAGGTGTGGCGAGTCAGTGGTGGCACAGTTGGAAATGCTACCGCTGACTGCTGCACGTACCGATTCTGCTGCATAGCCTGCAAGTAAGCAGTGTTGCAGGCCTGCAACACACTCAGCTGTTGCTCATAACTAAGGTGTTCCGCCATGCCCCGTTCAATTTTACTGAAAAAATGGTGCGCTGGTCTGTTGAGGTCGGCCTCCAGGCGATCAAGGCGTTGGTCGACAGAGTGGAAGCGGTGTTCCATGTGGGTAAAACCACGTTCCACGAGTGAAAAACCGCTTTCCACTCTGTCAGCGACTTCATACTGGCATGAAAGGCCTCGCTCAAGTGCATGAACTCGGGCAAGACATTCCTGTCCAAGGCCCTCTGCCGCTGGCGGGAAGTGACCTGGACAGGGGAACACCTGATGGACCAGCTTCCTGGTCACCAGCTGTCCGTGTTGCTGACCTGCAAGTTGCTTCCAGGCTGTCGGATGGCTGGGACGGGTCCAAGGTCGTCCGAGGAAGGACCACTTCAGGGACAGGTTGCATGGTGCTGCTCCAGGTGCTGTGGAAAGAAAATAAAAACATTACTATCATGCATTTACAAGAAGCATCAGCTGTGGAATAGAAAAGCACTGCTTAAAAAAAAAAAAAAAACTTACGCTCTGCTGGCAAGGACCGGTCTCAGGAACGCCAACTCGCAATAATAACAATATTTTCTTCTGGTCCTTGCCGCTGAACCACTGCGAACCTGTCCCTCTGCACCAACATCAGTGTTGAAGCGGTCCTTCATCGAGCGCCATCATGTGCGGACGTTGTTCACTGTTGGAAAAAAAAATAAATTATACAATGCACTCAGGGCAAAATCTGTGTCATCACACACACCTGAGTGAACGTCGAAAACAGTCAATGCAGCATAAAAAGGCAATACAATGCACATGCACTGTGCACGTCACTGTTGATCCAGATGACACTGTTGAGTTTCCTGCTAGAATATATCTAGCAGGAAACCAACATGCATCGAACATGAATGCAGCATAAAGCATACATACATGGAACAGAGAATGTTTTTGAAATATGCAAAAAGGCCATTAAACAAAGGGGCAATAAACAAAATACACAGTGCAGTCACTGTTGATACAGATGACACTGTTGTGTTTCCTACTAAAATACGGATTTTTGTGTTACTCACCGTAAAATCCTTTTCTCCGAGACGCTCATTGGGGGACACAGGACTGTGGGTGTATGCTACTGCCGCTAGGAGGCTGACACTAAGTAAACATAAAAAAAGGTTAGCTCCTCCTCCGCCGTATACACCTCAGCACTGGCCGCAGGCAAACCCAGTTTAGTGCAAAAAGCAGTAGGAGGCTAAAGAATAAATTAATGTTAATACAGGTACAATATATCCAGAAGTAAATCTACTGATATAGACCCAAGCAAATAAAATTAAATTAGAAATCGAAGCCATCCGGCTATAAGGGAGGGTGCTGTGTCCCCCAATGAGCGTCTCGGAGAAAAGGATTTTACGGTGAGTAACACAAAAATCCGTATTTCTCCTTCGTCTCATTGGGGGACACAGGACTGTGGGACGTCCCAAAGCAGTCCCTTGGGTGGGAAACCGACTCCACAGTGTAATTTATAATCAAGCATTGCTTATATGTGCGCAACCGCGCCCTGAAGAATCCTTCTACCCAGACTGGCATCCGCAGAAGCCTGGGTATGGACATTATAATGCTTGGAAAAGGTATGCAGACTGGACCAGGTTGCTGCTTTACAAACCTGTTCCACTGAAGCCTGATGCCGAAGGGCCCAGGAGGCACCCACCGCTCTGGTGGAGTGAGCCTTGATCCCTGCAGGAACCACCGCGCCTCTGATGCGGTAAGCCTCCTGAATGGCTAACCGAATCCACCTAGCCAAGGTTGATTTAGAGGCAGCGAGTCCCTTCCTGCGACCTTCAGGGAGGACAAACAGCGTGTCCGTCTGTCGAAAGGACGCCGTCCGAGATACATATCTCCTGAGTGCTCTCACCAGATCCAGCGTATGGAGAGCCTTCTCCACTCGGTGCGTCGGAGCTGGGCAAAATGAGGACAAAACAATGTCATCATTAATATGAAATGAGGACACGACTTTAGGCAAAAAAGGTGGAGTAGGTCTGAGCACCACCTTATCCTGATGGAAAAGCAAGTACGGAGCTCGACAAGACAGTGCAGCCAACTCCGAAACCCGCCTTATGGATGTTATGGCTACCAAAAACACCACTTTCCAGGAAAGAAACGACAGAGAAACCTCCTGCAAAGGTTCAAAAGGAGACTCTTGCAGAACTCCCAGGACTAGATTGAGGTCCCAAACCTCTAAAGGAGTCTTGTAGGGAGGAACTATATGGACAACCCCCTGAATAAAGGTCCTAACCTGAAAATTAGACGCGATCCTTCGCTGAAAAAGCACAGACAAGGCTGATATCTGCCGTCTAAGCGTACTTGGCGCTAGACCTGAATCTAGGCCTGCCTGGAGAAATGACAGAATGTTTGGAATTGAAAACCTAAGCGGGGAACAACCATGTTCCCTGCACCAAGCAAAAAAGATCTTCCAAGTACCGTGGTAGATGCGAGCCGAGACGGGCTTTCGGGCGCTAGCCATCGTCGCGGCGACCTTTTTAGAGAATCCAGCCCTGGTCAGGATCCAAGATTCAACGGCCAGGCCGTCAAACACAGGACCGCTGAGTTCTGGTGGTAAACTGGGCCCTGGGAGAGAAGGTCCGCACGCTCTGGCAGTCGCCAGGGTGCGTCGGCGAGCAACTGTACCAGCTCCGCGTACCAAGAGCGACGCGGCCAATCCGGAGCGATTAATATCGCTGGAACCCCCTCTATCCTGATCTTTCTGATCACCCTTGGGAGAAGAGCTATTGGTGGAAATAAGTATGGAAGATGGAATTGATTCCACGGTAGAACCAGGGCGTCCACCGCAATTGCCTGCGGATCCCGGTACCGGGAGACGAAGTTGGGCACCTTGGCATTCATCCTGGAAGCCATCAGGTCCACATCTGGGGTTCCCCAGCGTCGACATATCTGCTGAAAAATCTCGGGATGTAGTGACCATTTCCCTGAAGCTATGCCGTGACGGCTGAGAAAATCCGCTGCCCAGTTTTCCTCGCCCGGAATGTGGACTGCTGAAATCACGGAGTGATTTACCTCTGCCCAGGACAGAATCTGTTTTACCTCGTGCATAGCCGCCCGGCTGCGGGTACCTCCCTGATGGTTTATGTATGCCACCGCCGTGGCATTGTCTGACTGAATTCGGACTGGGCGGCCTGCCAGATGCTGGTGAAAATGCCTCAGAGCCAGCCAAATAGCCCGGATCTCTAAAATATTTATCGGGAGGATCGACTCCTGCTGAGACCAAGTCCTCTGGGCTGTGTGGTGACGAAACACTGCTCCCCATCCGAGCAGGCTGGCATCCGTTGTGACTACCATCCAGATATTCGGAGGAAACAAACGGCCCTGTTGAAGAGTGGAACTCCTCGTCCACCACATAAGAGTCTGTCTGACCTTCAGGGACAGACGGCACCGAAGATTGAGGGAATAAAGGCTCCCGTCCCATACTGCCAAGAGTGCATGCTGAAGGGGGCGAAGATGAAACTGGGCAAATGGAATCGCCTCGATCGTTGCCACCATCCTTCCTAGGACCCTCAAAGCAAAACCGGATGGTATGAGAAATCGGTTTGTGAAGGATCCGTACCTCTTGACGGAGAACTAAGGCCTTGTCCTGAGGAAGGATTATCAACCCTTGAGCGGTGTCGAAATCCATCCCTAAGAAGGTGATCTTTCGAGATGGCACGGGAGATGACTTCTTCATATTCACCAGCCACCCCAGGCGAACAAGAGTGTCTAGGGTAATGCTGACACTTTCCTCGCATGTTTGGAAAGACGGACCCTTGATGAGAAGGTCGTCTAGGTAAGGCAAGATGACTATCCCCCTGGAGTGTAGAATGGATACAACAATAGCCATGACCTTTGTGAACACTCTGGGAGCTGTGGCTAGCCCGAATGGCAAGGCAGCGAACTGAAAGTGAAGTTTGCCGATGGCAAACCGAAGAAACCTTTGATGAGGGGGAAATATGGGGATGTGAAGATAGGCATCCTGGATGTCTATTGATGCTAGAAATTCCCCTTTTTCCATGGCAGCAATGACCGAGCGGAGAGACTCCATTCGAAAATGTCGAATTTTGACGAACCGATTCAGTCTTTTTAGATCCAGAATGGGCCTTACGGTACCGTCCTTTTTGGGTACAATGAACAGATTGGAATAAAACCCCTGACCTCTTTCGACCTCTGGTACAGGTACGACAACCCCGCTGTGTCGAAGAGACTCGACCGCCTTGAATAAGGCGAGAACCCGAGACTCCTCCTTGGGAAGGCGCGAGGGAAAGAAACGATTTGAGGGAAGGCTGGTAAATTCTATCTTGTACCCCGAGGTGACTAATTCTCTGACCCATTCGTCTTGAGTAATTGATAGCCAAGTGGGACGAAACCAGAGTAGACGGCCGCCTACTCTGGAAGAATCGACCGGATTCTGCCTCCAGTCATTTATCCGAAAATCTTTGGGGCCTAGACCCTCTAGATTTCGGTTGTTGAGACCGCATTCTTCCCAACGGGTTGGTCTTGTAAGAGGCCTGACGATCTCTGGCCTGATTAGGCCGACCTGAGCCGCTGGAACTGGCTGTTGCAGCCCAACCTGGGTTGCGAAAGGCTCTAAAGCGAGGCTGAGGCTGTCGGCGAAAGGGCTGTTTGACCTTCTGCTGAGGCAAAAAAGAACTCTTCCCTCCTGTCGCATCAGATATAAGCTGATCCAGTTTTTCACCAAATAAACGACCGCTTTGATAAGGCAAGGACGTAAGTGACTTCTTTGAAGTCGAGTCTGCTCGCCAAGTCCTCAACCACAAGGATCTCCTAATGGCAATCGCATTAGCAGCAGCTAATGCTGCGCAATTTGCCGCATCCATAGAAGCGTTGATCAAAAAATCACCTGCGAGAGCCATCTGATTAGATATCTCCAAAACCTCAGGTGGCACTTCTACACCGTGAAGAGCTCTGTTCAGAGACTCCGACCAGGAAATCATGGCCTTAGCAACCCAAGTCGCTGCAAAGGAAGGAGAGAGAGATGACCCAGATGCTTCAAACACCGAGCGAGCCAGGCTTTCAATCAGACGATCCGTTGGATCCTTAATCGAGGAACCATCAGGAAGGGAGAGAAGCGTCTTAGATGCCAAGCGTGACACCGGAGGATCGACCACTGGGGATTCCGCCCACTTCTTAAGAAGTTCAGGAGCAAAAGGATACCTGGTATTGAGGGCCTTCTGTCCTGTAAAGCGCTTATCCGGTTTTTCTCGGTGGCGCTGCACAAGCTCCTCAAACTCAGGATGAGCACCAAAAACCTTATGGGTCTGTCTGGCTCGTTTGAAAGACACCTTATGACCAGAGGCCAAGGTGGATTCATCGTCTACCCCCAGAGATTGATTGACAGCTTCGATCAGACTGTCAATTGTCTCCTGACAACCTGGAGCTTCCAAATTGAGGGACCCTTCAGTATCGGAATCCGAATATTGATCACTTGCCTCTAAAGGTGAGGGAGAGCGAGAAGCTGAGCTGAAGGATGCCGAAGCCCTGGAAGGCATAGGCGAGCAGTGTTGGTTCGCTTCCCCTGCGTCTGCCTGGTGAGAGCGCGGCCCCTGCAGGCTGGAGGTTCCTGAGACGTCGCCAAGACGGGTGAACCACTGTCCCTGCTCCTATCAGGAGCTTGAAGGGACTCGATTGCTCTTGTTAATGATGCCACAGATTGAGACAGAGACAGGGCCCATTCCGGGGGACCTGACACACTGGGCTGGGCTATAGGTGAGGGCTCCTGAGCCCGTTCAGAGTCACAGGCTTCGCAGACCCGATTAGTCTGGGCATGCGGAAAAGGGGATTTACAGGCAATGCATGCGGTATACAGCACCGTGTGAGCCTTAGTTCTTCTGGACATACTGTATCTGTTCAGAGCCCTGTGACGATGCGGAGGTATGGTAGCGGGGCGCAGCGAAGTGGAGCCGGGCTGGAGGTAGCAGCACTTACCCCAGTCCTGTATCCCCGGACGTCCTTAAGCAGCGTTGACAGCGCAAAAGGAAAAGAGCAAAGGCTCCAGACTTTCAAAAAGAGCGCTCCCTGTAAGGGAGGCGTGGCTCATATAGCTGATCACAGGGGCCGGGGTCGAGAGGCGCGGCCTAGCGCCGTCAGATGCCGGAGACGCCACTTCCGGCCGCGGCCTAGTCTCCGGCCGAAGCCGGGGACTAAATTTCCGGCCGCGGCTTAGCGCCGGCCGAAGCCTCGGCCTAAATTTTTGGCGGTGGCCGCCCGAAAAACAGGGGGCGGGCCCGCCGGAAGTGACGCTGCCGGGGGCGGAGCACGGCCTATCTTCCGGCCGACGCCGGGAGCAAAATTAGACATGCGGCCTGGTTCCCGGCCGAAGCCGGGGACTAAATTTCAGCCCGCGGCCTAGCACCGGCCGAAGCCGGGAACTAGATTTTTGGCGGCGGCCGCCTAGAGCCAGGCGGACCGTCACACGCAGAGAGGGGATGGCGCTCTCCGGGGTTTCACAGACAGCCTCGCGGACCGCTCCCACCGAATCTCGACCGCCCCAGACGCTACCTGACGTCCGACACTGTTCTCCGGAGCTTTGAAGGTGGGTTCTCCTGCTTGCAGTCTTCTACCAAAAAAAAAATGGGGAACGGTGCAGGCTCCAGCTCCATGACCTCTAATGGTGGGTCTTCCTTGCTGCAGTGGACTTGCGGCTCTCCCAGACATTAGTCCAGCGTCTCCCGTCCTTTAGAGGGGGGCTTGCAGCAAAAAAAGGAGGGACGGTGCAGGCACCCTAACTCCATCCACCCTTCAGGGGATGAGGAGAGGACCGTCCGCCACCTTGCAGCACCGCAGTCTAGCATTGGTGGTGCAGTGGGGGCCGCACGGACTAACTCCTGCCTCTGTACAGCCTAGGGCTTCAATACCTTAGGGTGGTCAGGGCTGAGTCCGGCATTTATGTCCCACGTTGCGGGAGAGGATACGTTGGAGGCTTTACTCCACGTGCTCGCCCGTTGATGGTTTGGGGAGATCGGACCCTTTCAATAGGATCCGTCGCCCCTATCTCATCTTCGTGGGAAAGGAAAAAAAAAAAATAAATGGTCTGGAAAAAGAACCAGACGTGTGCCTCCATCAGACACTAAGCAATAACTGGATTTGCCTGTGGCCAGTGCTGAGGTGTATACGGCGGAGGAGGAGCTAACCTTTTTTTATGTTTACTTAGTGTCAGCCTCCTAGCGGCAGTAGCATACACCCACAGTCCTGTGTCCCCCAATGAGACGAAGGAGAAATATATCTAGCAGGAAACACAACAGTGCCATCAGTAACAAGAGTCAATGCAGCATAAAAAAGCAATACAATACACAGTGCAGTCACTGTTGTTCCAGATGACACTGTTGTGTTTCCTGCTAGAATATTTCTAGCAGGAAACCCAACAGTGCCACCAGTAACAAGAGTCAATGCAGCATAAAAGCAGAATATATCTAGCAGGAAACACAACAGTGCCATCAGTAACAAGAGTCACTGCAGCATCACAGAGCATGGAAATACTTACTAAACGCCTTTTTGGTAGTTGGAGAGGCTCTGTCCCAGCCATCCATCAATGCTGCGGCCACCTCATTCCATAGCCGCCGGCTCACCACATTGTCCTTGTGCTGTGGATCACGGCTCTCCCACAACGGGACACGCTCATGGACCTGGCAGATCAGGGCCTCATTGTCCACATAGAGGTCCTCGTCCCGTTGTGGAACCTAGAAAAAAAACAAAAAAAACATTACAATCTTGGATATATTTCAGAAGTAAAAAGAGAGACAAAAAATAAAAAAATAAAAAGAGACATTCAAAGACTATATACTTATATTACGTCTCACCTCTGGGACTTGTCTTGGGTGGTTTAACCCCTTTCCGACCTGTGACACAGTGTATGCGTCATGAAAGTCGGTGCCAATCCGACCTGTGGCGCATACCCTGTGTCATGAAAGGATCGCGCTCCTGTGGGCCGGGTGACCGGGGTCACTGAAAGGTCACCCGACCCGTAGGCACAAGACCCTTTGTGCTTCACCACAGGGGGTTGGCTTAACCCCCACATGGCTACGATCGCTCTGATTGGCTGTTAAAAGTGAAACAGCCAATCAGAGAGATTTGTAGTATTTCACCAATGAAATTTGGTGACATATTACAATCCAGCCCAGGCCGATGCTGCAATAGCATCTGCCGTGGCTGGACACCGAGACCCGACCCCCCCCCCACACAGAGTGACGGCGGCGATTGGCCGCCGCCACCGATTGATGGTGGCGATCGGTCACCCCCATCACTATCTGCTCCCCTCCTTCTTTCCTCTGCTCCCCTCCACTCCGGTATGCTCCCCCCAGCCTTCCGATCACCCTCCCTCAGCTGCCCTCACCTCCCCCGGTCCTCTGGTGTCCCTGGGTCCGTCCTGACGTCCATCTGGGACTCTTCATGGGCGCCGCCATCTTGGGAAATGGCGGGCGCATGCGCAGCGCGCCCGCCGGCCAGCAGATTCAATTTTTTAATTTTGATCACTGTGATAACCTCTCACAGTGATCAAAATAAAAAAAAAGTAAATAAACCCCCTTTATCACCCCCATAGGTAGGGACAAATAATAAAATAAAGAAAATATTTTTTTTTTATTTTTCTATTAGGGTTAGAATTACAGTTAGGGTTATTTTAGGGTTAGGTTAGGGTTAGCCTTAGGGTTAGGGTTAGCCTTAGGATTAGGGTTAGGCTGGGTTCATATTGCGTTATGGCAGTCCGTTAGATGGACTGCGTTACACCGCGGTATAACACGGTGTAACGCAGTCCGTTAACACTGCCATTTACCCCTATTTGCGGGCGTCATTCAGTGATGGAGCCTCAGACGCGGGCTGCAGAATCTGGGCTCCGTCACCGCTAGCACAGATGAATCATCTGCTGATTCATCTGCGCTAGCGGGTATAGCAGAACGCGATCGCGTTATGCTATACCGTTACCAGCCCGGGAACGCTATGTGTTGAACGGGCTGGTAAAACGTAATGTGAACCTAGCCTTAGAATTAGGGTTAGGGTTAGAATTAGGGTTACGTTTGGAATTTGAGTTAGGGTTGGAATTAGGGGTACGGTTAGGGTTAGGGTTGGGATTAGGGTTAGGCTTGTGGTTAGGGTTATGGTTAGGGTTAGGGTTAGGGTTAGGGGTTTAGGGGGTTAGGTGTTAGGGTTAGGGTTGTTGGTTTAGGGTGTGTTGGGTTAGGGTTGGAGTTAGAATTGAGGGGTTTCCACTATTTAGGCACATCAGGGGGTGTCCAAACGCGACATGGAGGCACAATTGATTCCTGCAAATTTTGCGTTCAAAAAGTCAAACAGTGCTCCGTTTACTCCGAGCCCCAACGTGTGCCCAAACAGTGGTTTACCCCCATAAATGGGGTATCAGCGTACTCGGGAAAAATTGCACAACAACTTTGGGGGTCTAATTTCTCCTGTTACCCTTGGGAAAAAAAATTGGGGACTTAAAGATCATATTTGTGGAAATAAAATTATTTTTTATTTTCACGGCTCTGCGTTATAAACTTCTGTGAAGAACTTGGAGATTCAAAGTGCTTATCACACATCTAGATAAGTTCCTTGGGTGGTCTAGTTTCCAAAATGGGGTCACTTGGGGGTTTCCACAGTTTAGGCGCATCAGGGGCAGTGCAAACGTAACATGACGCCCACAGACCATTCCATCAAGTCGGCATTTCAAAACGTCACTACTTCCCTTCTGAGCCCCGACGTGTGCCCATACAGTAGTTTTCTCCCACATATGGGATAGCAGCGTACTCAGGACAAATTGGACAACAACTTTTGGGATCTAATTTCTCCTGTTACCATTGGGAAAATAAAAAAAATTGGGGACTAAAAGATCATGTTTGTGGAAAAAAATTATTTTTTGTTTTCACGGCTCTGTGTTATAAATTTCTGTGAAGAACTTGGAGATTCAAAGTGCTCACCACAAATCTAGAGGAGTTCATTGGGGGATCTAGTTTCCAAAATGGGGTCACTTGGGCGGTTTCTACTGTTTAGGCACATCATGGGCTCTTCAAACGTAACATGACGCCCGCAGACCATTCTTTCAAGTCGGCATTTCAAAGCGTCAATACATCCCTTCCGAGCCCTGACGTGGCCCAAACAGTGGTTCCCCCCACATATGGGGTACCAGCGTACTCAGGACAAACTGGACAACAACTTTTGTGGTCCAATTTCTCCTGTAACCATTGTGAAAATAAAAAATAGGGGGCTAAAAAATGATTTTTTGAGAAAAAAAATGATTTTTTATTTTTACGGCTCTGCGTTATAAACTTCTGTGAAGCACCTTGGGGTTCAAAGTGCTTACTGTGCATCTAGATAAGTCCCATAGGGGGTCTAGTTTCCAAAATGGGGTCATTTGTGGGGAAGCTCCTAAGTTTAGGCACACAGGGGCTCTCCAAACACGACATGGTGTCCCCTAACGATTGGAGCTAATTTTCCATTAAAAAAGTCAAATGGCGCTCCTTCCCTTCTGAACCCTGCTGTGCGCCCAAACAATGGTTCCCCCCAAAAATGGGGCACCAGCGTACTCAGGAAAAACTGGACAACAACTTTTCGGGTCCAATATTTCCTGTTACCCTTGGGAAAATAAAAAATAGTAGGCTAAACAATGATTTTTGAGGAACAAAAATGATTTTTTTATTTTCACTGCTCTTCTTTGAAGTACTTGGGGGTTCAAAGTGCTCACTGCACATCTAGATAAGCTCCTTGGAGAGTCTAGTTTCCAAAATGGGGTCACTTGTGAGGGGTTTCTACTGTTTAGGCACATTAGGGGCTCTGCAAACGCAACATGACGCCCGCAGAACATTCCATCAAGTCGGCATTCCAAAATGGCGCTCCTTCCCTTCTGAGATCTCCCATGCGCCAAAACAGTGGTTCCCCCCAACATATGGGGTATTGGTGTACAGTCATGGCCAAAAGTTTTGAGAATGACACATGTTGTGAATAGGCTGGAAATGAGTTCTGAGCAGAAGCTCCCTCTGGTGGTTACAAACGGTACTGGACTGTCCAGTGAAGATTGTGAGGATTGGGAATCAGGTGTTACTGACTGGTCTTATATAAGGAAGTCACCTTCCCATCAGGGTTGCCGGTGATCAATTGTTCTGGTCTCAATCCTTGATTCCTGTTTCCTTGGTAGCCTGCTGTGTCGTGTCTGAATTTCCTGCTAACAGATAAGACATTTTCTTCTTTTTGTTTTTGTGCTTGATTTTTGCATTTTGTCCTGCACTTCTGTGGGGGCCTTCAGGGTCCCCTCTGGGGGCTTTTGCCTCTCAGTTCAGTTCAGCCACTGTTGTTTGTACATTTGCTTTTTCCAGTTTTTTCAGTGGCTGCTGTTTTGTTTTTGGTTACACCAGAGAACTAATTTAGGTGGTAGAGGTCGTGTGATCTCAGGTGTTTTTGAAATTAGTAGAGTTGGTGCTTTTCAGGGTTTTTTGGGATTGCAATAAGTGCCCTTCCTATCCTTTTCTATTTAGTAAGTTTGGGCCCCAACGTTTGCTCATACTATTTTCTGTCTGTGTCAGTATTTCTTCTTGTCTAACCGCCATTACATGTTTGGGGGCTTTCTATGTTCTTTGGGGATCTGCTCCGGGGCAGATAGCTTTCCTCTTTCTATCTTTAGGTGTAGTTAGTTTCTCAGGCTGTGACGAGGCGTCTAGGACCAACGTAGGAACGCTCCACGGCTGCTGTTGTGAATGGACTTGAAATGAGTTCTGAGCAGAGGCTCCCTCTGGTGGTTACAAGCGGTACTGGACTGTCCAGTGAAGATTGTGAGGAGTGGGAATCAGGTGTTACTGACTGGTCTTATATAAGGGAGTCGCCTTCCCATCAGGGTTGCCGGTGATCAATTGTTCTGGTCTTAATCCTTGAGTCCTGTTTCCTTTGTAGTCTGCTGTGTCGTGTCTGCATCTCCTGCTAACAGATAAGACATTTTCTTCTTTTTGTTTTTGTGCTTGATTTTTGCATTTTTGTCCTGCACTTCTGTGGGGGCCTTCAGGGTCCCCTCCGGGGGCTTTTGCCCTCTCAGTTTAGTACAGCCACTGATGTTTGTACTTTTGCTTTTTCCAGTTTTTTCAGAGGCTGCTGTTTTGATTTTGTTACACCAGAGAACTAATTTAGGTGGTAGAGGTCGTGTGATCTCAGGTGTTTTTGAAATTAGTAGAGTTGGTGCTTTTCAGGGTTTTCTGGGATTGTAGTAAGTACCCTTCCTATCCTTTTCTATTTAGTTAGTTTGGGCCCCAACGTTTGCTCATACTATTTTCTGTCTGTGTCAGTATTTCTTCTTGTCTAACCGCCATTACATGTTTGGGGGCTTTCTATGTTCTTTGGGGATCTGCTCCGGGGCAGATAGCTTTCCTCTTTCTATCTTTAGGTGTAGTTAGTTTCTCAGGCTGTGACGAGGCGTCTAGGACCAACGTAGGAACGCTCCACGGCTGCCTCTAGTTGTGGTGGTTAGTCAGGGTACTGCAATCTCATAGATTCCAACTGCTCTGGTGTATTGCCTTTTTTACCTGCACTCCTCAGCTACCGAAACATAACAGTATCACCGGCCAAAAAAAAAAATTGAAAATTGTATGGTACTCACAGAAGGGAAAAAATATTGTGAAAGAAAAAAGGTTGTCAGAGTTGTCAGAGATATTTTTCTGTTTGTTGCAATTTTTTTTCCCTCTGTATCTCTGGGTGCTGGGGAGGATTTTTTTTTTCTCTCAATGGAGTTTGCACAGTTGTCTGGCCGTGTGGATCAGCTTGCCACTGAGGTTCGGAGTATTGCTACCTATCTTGCTAGGTTGCCTGTTGTGGAACCTAGGATTCCCATGCCAGATTTGTTTTTGGGGGATCGAGCCAAGTTTCTGAATTTCAAAAATAATTGTAAATTGTTTTTTGCCTTAAAATCTAAGTCCTCAGGGAACGCAGCGCAGCAGGTTCAAATTGTCATCTCTCTCCTGCGCGGCGATCCTCAGGATTGGGCTTTTTCCCTGACACCTGGGGATCCTGTTTTGAGTGATGTTGATGCATTTTTTCAGGCCTTGGGGTTATTGTACGATGAGCCTAATGTCACTGATCAAGCTGAAAAAGCCTTGTTGGCATTAAATCAGGGGCTTGATGACGCTGAGTTATACTGTCAGAGATTCCGTAGGTGGGCAGTCCTGACCAAATGGAATGACGACGCTTTGGCAGCCCTTTTTCGGAAGGGTCTGTCAGATAATGTAAAGGATGTTATGGTGGGATTCCCTGTCCCCTCTGGTCTCAATGATTCTATGTCATTAGCGATTCAAATTGACAGACGTTTGCGTGAGCGGAGAAGTATGGGTGGAATAGTGTTGCCTTGTGAACCTGCTTCTGAATCCATGCAGTGTGATAGAGTGGTTTCTGGGGCACAGCGTCATGAGTTTCGAAAGCGCAATGGGTTATGTTTCTACTGTGGTGATGCCTCTCATGCTATTTCAGTCTGCCCTAAGCGGGGAAGACGTTTTGCACGCTCAGTTGTCTTGGGTAGTGTTCAGACTAAGTTTTTATTAACTGTTACTCTGATATGCTCTCTGTCTTCATTTTCTGCTCAGGCTTTCGTTGATTCGGGAGCAGCTATTAACCTGATGGATTTTGATTTTGCTAAACGTTGTGGGTTTCCCTTGATACCCCTACGGAAGTCTATTCCCCTACTGGGGATCGATTCTACCCCTTTGGCTGAGAATAAACCTCAGTTCTCTACTCAGGTGATAATGAGGGTTGAACCTGATCATCAGGAGAACTGCAAATTTTTGGTTCTGTATAATCTGCATGAAATTATCGTACTGGGTTTCCCTTGGTTACAGTCTCATAATCCTGTTTTGGATTGGAAATCTGTGTCTGTAACCAGTTGGGGCTGCCAATGTGTTAATACCAACACTCCTGTTTTTTCTGCCTCCCCCCAGGCTCAGGATGTTCCTGACTTTTTGATTGATTTTTCTGATGTGTTTAGCGAAAGTAAATCTGCATCCTTGCCTCCCCATAGGAGATATGACTGCGCTATTGAATTAGTGCCTGGTAGTAAATTCCCTAAAGGTCGCCTTTTTAACTTGTCTGTACCTGAACATGACGCTATGCAGTCTTATATCAAGGAGTCATTGGAGAAGGGTCATATCAGACCATCCTCTTCACCCTTAGGTGCCGGTTTTTTCTTTGTGGCCAAAAAGGATGGTTCATTAAGGCCGTGTATTGATTATCGTCTTTTGAACACTATTACTGTGAAATATCAATATCCGTTACCCTTGATTTCTGACCTGTTTTCCAGGGTGAAAAACGCTACTTGGTTTACCAAGCTTGACCTCAGGGGGCATATAACCTTATTCGCATTAAGCACGGGGATGAATGGAAGACGGCATTTAATACCCCTGAGGGGCATTTTGAGTACCTTGTGATGCCCATTGGGCTCACTAATGCTCCTTCTGTTTTCCAGTCCTTCATGAATGACATTTTCAGGGATTTTGTGGATAAATTTCTGATTGTTTATTTGGATGATATCTTGATTTTTTCCAATGACTGGGACTCTCATGTGAAACATGTTCGAACTGTATTCCAGATTTTGAGAGAGA
The DNA here is from genome assembly GCA_033576555.1 of Oophaga sylvatica. Lineage (NCBI taxonomy): Eukaryota > Metazoa > Chordata > Amphibia > Anura > Dendrobatidae > Oophaga > Oophaga sylvatica. Next base: position 159,372,981 of record JARQOD010000007.1, on the reverse strand, counting down.
ATGCTTTGTATGTGAAGGGATCAAAGTGTCTTTTTGGCGTACAGAGGATCTCATTTTTGGGATTCATTTTGTCCCCATCTGTTATTGAAATGGACCCGGTCAAGGTTCAGGCCATCTGTGATTGGGTCCAACCTACTTCATTAAAGGCTCTTCAAAGATTTTTGGGTTTTGCCAATTTTTATCGTAAATTTATTGGTAATTTCTCGGTTATTGTTAAACCATTAACTGATTTGACCAAAAAGGGTTCTGATGTGGTGAATTGGCCTCCTGAGGCAGTCTCTGCATTTCAGGAACTTAAGCAGAGATTCACTTCTGCTCCTGTTCTACGGCAGCCTGATGTTTCTCTGCCATTTCAGGTGGAGGTTGATGCCTCTGAAATTGGGGCAGGTGCCGTTTTGTCCCAAAGAGATCCAGAGACCTCTAAAAGTAACCCTTGTGCCTTTAAAATTTTCTCCTACTGAACGTAATTATGACGTGGGTAATCGGGAGTTATTGGCCATGAAGTGGGCTTTTGAAGAGTGGAGACATTGGCTGGAGGGAGCCAAACATCAGGTGGTGGTCCTTACGGACCATAAGAATCTGGTTTATCTGGAATCTGCCAAGCGACTTAATCCTAGACAGGCCAGGTGGGCCTTGTTTTTCACATGTTTTAATTTTGTGGTTTCCTTTCTTCCTGGCACTAAGAATGTTAAGGCGGATGCCCTCTCGAGGAGTTTCCTTGCGGACTCTCCTGAGTTATCTGATCCTTCTGTTATTTTGAAAGAAGGTGTAGTTCTTTCCGCCATCTCACCCAATTTGAGACTGGCTCTGGAGAGGTGCCAGGAGGATAAGCCCGAGCGTTGCCCTGTTGGGAAATTGTTTGTCCCGGACCAGTGGAAAAAGAGTGTAATGTCTGAGATTCATTGTTCCGCGTTGGCCGGTCATCCCGGAATTTTTGGTACCAGGGACTTGGTTGGTCGGTCCTTTTGGTGGCCTACCTTGTCTCGTGATGTCAGGGAGTTTGTGCAGGCCTGCGGGACTTGCTCTCGCTCCAAGCCTTGTTCTCGTTCTAGTGGTTTGTTGATGCCATTACCTGTGCCCAAGAGACCATGGACCCATATCTCTATGGATTTCATTTCCGACCTCCCTGTTTCTCAGAGAATGACTGTCATCTGGGTGATTTGCGATAGGTTTTCCAAGATGATACATCTTGTGCCATTACCTAAGTTGCCTTCCTCCTCTGAATTGGTGCCTTTGTTCCTTCAGCACGTGGTTCGTTTACACGGCATTCCTGAGAACATTGTGTCTGACAGAGGAGTCCAGTTTGTTTCCAGATTTTGGAGGACCTTTTGTTCTAAAATTGGTGTTCAATTGTCTTTCTCCTCGGCGTTTCATCCTCAGACCAATGGTCAAACTGAGAGAACAAACCAGACATTGGAGACTTATCTAAGATGCTTTGTGTCTGCTGATCAGGATGACTGGGTCTCTTTTTTGCCTTTGGCTGAGTTTGCTCTTAATAATAGGGCTAGCTCTGCCACTTTGATGTCTCCATTTTTCTGTAATTCTGGGTTTCACCCTCGATTTTCTTCTGGACAGACGGAGGCTTCTGTCTGCCCAGGTGTTGACTCTGTTGTGGAGCGTATGCAACAGATTTGGGACCAGGTAGTGGAGAGGTTGTCCCTCTCTCAGGAGAGGGCCCAGCGGTTTGCTAACCGGCATAGGACTGATGGTCCTCGGTTTAAAGTGGGGGACTTGGTCTGGTTGTCCTCAAGAAATATTCTTATGAGAGTGGCATCTCCTAAATTTAAGCCTAGGTTCATTGGACCTTATAAGATCATGGAGATTCTTAACCCTGTTTCTTTTCGTTTGCTTCTTCCATGGACATTTAAGATCCATAACGTGTTCCACAAGTCCTTGTTGAAGAGGTTTGTTGAGCCAGTGGTTCCTACTACTGTGCCTCCTGACCCTGTTTTGGTTGAGGGCAATCTGGAGTATGTGGTTGAGAAAATATTGAATTCTCGTTTTTCTAGACGGAAACTCCAGTATTTGGTTAAATGGAGAGGTTATGGTCAGGAAGACAATTCTTGGGTGTTTGCTTCGGACATCCATGCTAGGAGACTCATCCGTGCGTATCATAGAACTCATCCTGACCGACCTGGTTGCTCAAATGAGGGTTCGGTGACCCCTCCTCAAGGGGGGGTTACTGTTGTGAATAGGCTGGAAATGAGTTCAGAGCAGAAGCTCCCTCTGGTGGTTACAAACGGTACTGGACTGTCCAGTGAAGATTGTGAGGATTGGGAATCAGGTGTTACTGACTGGTCTTATATAAGGGAGTCACCTTCCCATCAGGGTTGCTGGTGATCAATTGTTCTGGTCTCAATCCTTGATTCCTGTTTCCTTGGTAGCCTGCTGTGTCGTGTCTGAATCTCCTGCTAACAGATGAGACATTTTCTTCTTTTTGTTTTTGTGCTTGATTTTTGCATTTTGTCCTGCACTTCTGTGGGGGCCTTCAGGGTCCCCTCCAGGGGCTTTTGCCTCTCAGTTCAGTTCAGCCACTGTTGTTTGTACATTTGCTTTTTCCAGTTTTTCAGTGGCTGCTGTTTTGTTTTTGGTTACACCAGAGAACTAATTTAGGTGGTAGAGGTCGTGTGATCTCAGGTGTTTTTGAAATTAGTAGAGTTGGTGCTTTTCAGGGTTTTTTGGGATTGCAGTAAGTGCCCTTCCTATCCTTTTCTATTTAGTAAGTTTGGGCCCCAACGTTTGCTCATACTATTTTCTGTCTGTGTCAGTATTTCTTCTTGTCTAACCGCCATTACATGTTTGGGGGCTTTCTATGTTCTTTGGGGATCTGCTCCGGGGCAGATAGCTTTCCTCTTTCTATCTTTAGGTGTAGTTAGTTTCTCAGGCTGTGACGAGGCGTCTAGGACCAACGTAGGAACGCTCCACGGCTGCCTCTAGTTGTGGTGGTTAGTCAGGGTACTGCAATCTCATAGTTTCCAACTGCTCTGGTGTATTTCCTTTTTTGCCTGCTCTCCTCAGCTACCAAATCATAACAGACACAAATATATTTTCACATGATCTGCTGCCCTCTGGTTTTTATGTGTGTGTTTGACAGATGTTTTTATCACAGACAGAAATATAATTGCAAACATATGAGTAACAAAAGCTTATATTGACAGTTAGAATGAGTTAATGCAGCAAGTCAATATTTGCAGTGTTGACCCTTCTTCTTCAGGACCTCTGCAATTCTCCCTGGCATGCTCTCAATCAACTTCTGGACCAAATCCTGACTGATAGCAGTCCATTCTTGCACAATCAATGCTTTCATTTTGTCAGAATTTTTAGGTTTTTGTTTGTCCACCCGTCTCTTGATGATTGACCACAAGTTCTCAATGGGATTAAGATCTGGGGAGTTTCCAGGCCATGGACCCAAAATCTCTATGTTTTGTTCCCTGAGCCATTTAGTTATCATCTTTGCTTTATGGCAAGGTGCTCCATCATGCTGGAAAAGGCATTGTGATCGCCAAACTGCTCTTGGAGGGTTGGGAGAAGTTGCTGACATTCTGGTACCATTCTTTATTCATGGCTGTGTTTTTAGGCAAGACTGTGAGAGAGCCGATACCCTTGGCTGAGAAGCAACCCCACACATGAATGGTTTCAGGATGCTTAACAGTTGGCATGAGACAAGACTGGTGGTAGCGCTCACCTTGTCTTCTCCGAATGAGGCGTTTTCTGATGTCTCAAACAATCGAAAAGGGGATTCATCAGAGAAAATAACTTTACCCCAGTCCTCAGCAGTCCACTGCCTGTACCTTTTGCAGAATATCAGTCTGTCCATGATGTTTTTTCTGGAGAGAAGTGGCTTCTTTGCTGCCCTCCTTGAGACCAGCCTTGCTCCAAGAGTCTCCGCCTCACAGTGCGTGCAGATGCACTCACACCTGCCTGCTGCCATTCCTGAGCAAGCTCTGCACTGCTGGTAGCCCGATCCCGCAGCTGAAACACTTTTAAGAGATGGTCCTTGCGCTTGCTGGTCTTTCTTGGGCGCCCTGGAGCCTTTTTGGCAACAATGGAACCTCTCTCCTTGAAGTTCTTGATGATGTGATAGATTGTTGACTGAGGTGCAATGTTTCTAGCTGCGATACTCTTCCCTGTTAGGCCATTTTTGTGCATTGCAATGATGACTGCACGTGTTTCTTTAGAGATAACCATGGTTAACAGAAGAGAAACAATGATGCCAAGCACCAGCCTCCTTTTAAAGTGTCCAGTGGTGTCATTCTTACTTAATCATGACAGATTGATCTCCAGCCATGTCCTCATCAACACCCACACCTGTGTTAATGGAGCATTCACTGAAAAGAGGTTAGCTGGTCCTTTTAAGGCAGGGCTGCAATGATGTTGAAATGTGTTTTGGGGGATAAAGTTCATTTTCTAGCCAAATATTGACTTTGCAAGTAATTGCTGTTAAGCTGATCACTCTTTTTAACATTCTGGAGAATATGCAAATTGCCATTAGAAAAAGTGAAGCAGTAGACTGTAAAAATTAATATTTGTGTCATTCTCAAAACTTTTGCCATGACTGTACTCAGGACAAATTGCACAACAACTTTTGGGGTCCAATTTCTCCTCTTACCCTTGTGGAAATAAAAAATAGCAGGCTAAAAAAATAATTTTTGAGGAAGAAAAGATTTTTTTATTTTCACTGCTCTACATTATAAACTTCTGTGAAGCACTTGGGGTTCAGAGTGCTCACAACACATCTAGATAAGTTCCATAAGTAGTCTAGTTTTCAAAATGGTGTCACATGTGTTTTTTTTTTTACTGTTTAGGCACACAAGGGGCTCTCCAAACGCGTCATGTTGTCCGCTAACGATTGGAGCTAATCTTCTATTCAAAAAGTCAAATGGCGCTCCTTCCCTTCTGGCCCCCGCCGTGCGCCCAAACAGTGTTTATGACAACATATGAGGCATCTGTGTACTCAGGATAAATTGCCCAACATATTTTAGGATCCATTTTATCCTGTTGTCCATGTGAAAATGAAAAAACTGAGGCTAAAAGAAAATTTTTGTGATAAAAAAGTACTTTCTTTTTTTTACGGATCAATTTGTGAAGCACCTGAGGGTTCAAAGTGCTCACTATGCATCTAGAAAAGATCCTTAGGGGAGATAACAGACACCGCTCTCACTTCCTCCAGATGTTTTATTTTTCTGAAGGACCTGAGAGTGAAGCCAGCGCTGATTGGTCACAGGGATCGCATGAGCCCCGGTGTTGACACCATTAGAGTAACACAAGGGGAGTATAAGTGTTATTATTTTAGTGGGGGGGGAGGGGAACAAAGATTCAAGATAAGGGGCTAAAGTTTAGAAGAGGGTGGTTTCCAAGAAATGTTTTTGTGATGGTGATGGCAGGAGATAAGGACTTGGATGTGTTGTTTGAAAGACATGAAGGCATCAAAGATTCCACCAAGACGTGTAAGACAGGGAGAAGGAGCATGAAGCTGTTAACAGTGATGCAAAGGTAATGAAACTAATGGGACTATTAATGCTGCATGTGGGATTCACATGATTGTTGGTGAATTTTAGGAAATGGATTGATGTGATTTAATTATCTGACCTTGGCAGGTTTTGAACAACATCCTTATTACCTATAGTTAAATATCAAAATTAAAGGAATTTTACCTTATAGAAGTGGCGCAGGAGATGAACGCTTTCTTCCTTTGCGCCCTGTACAAAGAGATATTACAAAAAAAAAAAAAAATGACAACTATTTCTACAGAGGAGAATCGGTCATACAATAGCATTTTCTACAAGTCAGACTCGATTCTTCTCGTCATTGCAGCACAAGAGACTTGGCACTCCAAAAAGATGAAGGGTATAATCATGTAAAACAGCAATCCTAATAAAACACAAACGTTTCGGTCTGTGTCCGACCTTCCGCAGTGTGCGGATTGCCCAAAAAGCTCAATTTCAACCAGAAGATCAGCGCGATATACAACAGCGGTATCCACCACTCGTGGCAGACTCCATTCTTCTGGCATCGATTAAGAATTCTTTCAATCTCACACAATCACATCCGTTTACTCCTCTGCGTGGACGGATAGGAGCACTAGTGGACGTCTTTTATTATACAGTCGCCATCAATAAGAACGAGCTGCTTCAGGAGAATACATGCAAGCTCCAAGGTAGCCAAACGGACTTTTCCATCTGCAAAGAAAGCTCAATGAATCCAACATTTCTTCTAATTTGAAGATAACTGAACCCTAAGCTTAGATGCATTGACGTCTAGCTAAGGAAATAAGTCAGGAGGTTTTTGCTACAGTATGTAATCGGAGAACACCAGAGATACTTATTCCACTGATGTGTCACTTACTAGGCTGTGTTGTGCCGTTTCAATACAATCAGTGTTTTATCAGCTGGAGATTATCACTACAGGACAACTGGCCTCCTGGTAGCATCTTGTTGTCACTTTATGGGCAGATTAAAAACAACTGAACAAATGAGCTCTGCTAGATCTGCAGTAGAGAAAACTATCTCTATCATCAGTATCATCACCCACTAAACTAAGTGATACATCGCTGGAATCAGGGTATCTGTCCCTACATCATGCTGCTCTCCAAAACCTACTGACAGATTCCCTTTAAAACAATGCATTATTAATGATTGATCACTTTACTATTCTAGGTTTCTATGAGAAACAGAAATTCATATCAGCCCCATAAATGATTGTGACATGAAACTATCACAATTCCAGATTTACTCCGCTAGTACAGGCCTCCTATAACTCCTGCCTAATGTAACACTGGCTTGGGAGTAAATCTGGACATATACATCGGCTTATAGTTTTCATTGGCTACTCATCCACCATGAACACAAACTTGGCCGTCCCTGCATGTTTTTTATAGTAAAAAAAGGTTAATAAATATATTTATCTGCCAAGAAAGAAAAAAGAACCTGGCATTTTGAAATCTAACGATTGTTCTTTCTTCCAGACATCAGACACTGAAGGAGAGTCAAACTGCCTCCAGTATACACTCAATATGGGGAAATCATAACTCATACATTCACCTGCAAGACTGTATTCAGACCTACCATTTGGGAATTACAAGTGGTTCTGCTGTGAGGGGTCCAAATAAATACAGAAGTTGGTTTCTCAAATTAGGAGGGTCTTACAAATTTTGCCCATTAATGAACAGGGCTCCATTGAAGGGAATCTGTCAGCCGGATTTTGCCATGTAATCTGAGCACAGCATGCGATAGCAGCTGAGACAGGTTTCAGATGTGTTACTTATTAGGCTGTGTGAGGTTCCATACAACGAAAGTTTTATCACCAGAAGATTATCACTGCGGACTGATGCTCGCGTGAGCCCTGGTCTGACCATCACCCCTCCTCTGATAAGCAGCTCCCTGTCAATATAAATTGTACACAGAAAGCTGTGGTGTGGGTAGCTTTCTGAGCTCTGCTGCATGCCAAGTATGTTGTGAATGGGTTTGAGATGAGTTCTGAGCAGAGGCTCCCTCTGGTGGTTACAAGCGGTACTAGTGAAGATTGTGAGGACTGGGAATCAGGTGTTACTGATTGGTCTTATATAAGGGAGTCATTTTCCCATCAGGGTTGCCGGTGATCAATTGTTCTGGTCTGAATCCTTCATTCCAGTTTCCCTTGTAGCCTGCTGTGTCGTGTCTGCATCTCCTGCTAACAGATAAGACTTTTTCTTCTTTTGTTTTTGTGCTATATTTTTGCATTTTGTCCTGCACTTCTGTGGGGGCCTTCAGGGTCCCCTCCGGGGGCTTTTGCCCTCTCAGTTTAGTTCAGCCACTGATGTTTGTACTTTTGCTTTTTCCAGTTTTTTCAGTGGCTGCTGTTTTGATTTTGTTACACCAGAGAACTAATTTAGGTGGTAGAGGTCGTGTGATCTCAGGTGATTTTGAAATTAGTAGAGTTGGTGCTTTTCAGGGTTTTCTGGGATTGCAGTAAGTACCCTTCCTGTCCTTTTCTATTTAGTAAGTTTGGGCCCCAACGTTTGCTCATGCTATTTTCTTTCTGTGTCAGTATTTCCTCTTGTCTAACCGCCATTACATGTTTGGGGGCTTTCTATTATCTTTGGGGTTCTGCTCCGGGGTAGATAGCTTTCCTATTTCTATCTTTAGGTGTAGTTAGTTTCTCAGGCTGTGACGAGGCGTCTAGGACCAACGTAGGAACGCTCCACGGCTGCCTCTAGTTGTGGTGGTTAGTCAGGGTACTGCAATCTCATAGATTCCAACTGCTCTGGTGTATTGCCTTTTTTACCTGCACTCCTCAGCTACCGAAACATAACACAAGTATAAAACTCCGATTGTGTCACAGCTGCTGCACTCAGTAAACTAAGTGGTACACTGCTGGAATCAGGGTATCTTTTTCTACATTATTTTGCTCTCAGATGAGGTAGCAAAAACCTGGTGACAGATTCTCTTTAGCCCCTTTCTAAGTTTGGACCTAATAGTACGCCCAGGTCGGACTCCTGGTTTGGTGCAGGCTCCAAAGCTGGGCACATGTCAGCTGATCTATACAGCTGACATGTGCAACAGCCACAGGTGAAATCGCGATCCACCTGCGGCGCTTAGCTAGTTAAATGCCGCTGTCAATCTCTGACAGCGGTATTTGACTCGCGCTTACCGAAAGTGCGTCCTTTATCCCGCCCATCGGTGACCTCGTCACATGATCGCGGGTCACCGATGGGTCAGCATGACAACCAGAGATCTCCAACAGACCTCTATGGTTGTCATTGCCAGATTGTTATGAGCGCCGCCTGGTGGTCGGCGCTCAAAGCAAGTAAGCATTTCTGCTACACACAGACGATCTGATCATCACCTGTGTGTAGCAAAGGCGATCAAATACTGCAGCTTCTAGTCCCTTCGAGACTATTGAAGCATGCAAAAAGTAAAAAAAAAATATGTGTTTTTAAAAATATAAAAAAATATAAAAGTTCAAATCATCCCCTTTTGCCCTATTCAAAATACAATTAAAAAAATCAAATATACACATATATGGTATTGCTGTGTTCAGAATCGCCCGCTCAATATAAAAAATTAACTCGATCGCCAAACAGTGTAACGAGAAAAAAAAAAAAATCAATCGCGGTGACATTGCATTAAAATGCAAAAACAGGCAATCAAAAGATCGTATCTGCACCAAAAACGTCAGCTCGGCATGCAAAAAATAAGCCCTCAACCAACCCGAGATCACAAAAAATGGAGACGCTACGGTTATCGGAAAATGGCGCAATTTTTCTTTTTTTAAACAAAATTTGGATTTTTTTTTACCACTTAAGTAACAAAGAACCTAGACATGTTTGGTGTCTATGAACTGGTAATGACCTGGAGAATCATAATGGCAGATCAGTTTTAGCATTTAGTGAACATGGTAAAAGATTAATATTACTGCTCTTTGATCACTCCCCTTCAAAATGTGGATAAAGGATAGATATTAGTGATGAGCGAACGTGCTCGGATAAGGTGTTATCTGGCCATGCTCGGGGGCTAACGGAGTGTCTTTGGCGTGCTTGAAAAATATGTTCCAGTCCCCGCGGCTACATGTCCCATGGAGGGATTGCCTATGAGAGGGAAGATAATACCATCTTTAAAATGCACACTAATCCCCTTCCCCAAGCAACCACTCTCTGAGGCTCACCAAATGTGGAAACCTAAGTTCAAGGGGTCTCTGACCATTTGAATATGTGGGGGCACACATAAAACTGATGCATCCCCATATTATCCATTGGTGGAAAATGGAGACAAAAGTCTATTTAGCCAAGAAAGAGTATAAAAGTGTGAACAGGACCATGTGAACACTTGATAAAGTCATGGTGATGCCTAGTTAAATAAAATTAAAAAAAAAATATAAAAATCTGGGCATTAGCTAAACTTAATGCGTGCCTTACCTGGGTGTGCCGCTTGGCTCATTATTCTAATCAATCTCTCTACTAACACGTGGTTGTAGGAATTGCTGTCTTTTGCTGGCTTCAACGACAACTGGATTTTTTCCAATTTCTCTGGATTTATTCCTATCAACACAAAGAAACTCAATATTACTACAAAGGGTGTTCTGTTTAACATTGGAAGTGGCGCGGTCAGCTTTCACCCTGTTAATCTAGTTGACAAATCGTGTTCTGCACTTTATTAAAGGACTCAGTGCAATTCATCACATAATGGACTGTTTGTTTTTTTTTTTATTTTCTCCTGGCAAATATAGAAGAATCACAGCTCTACTTTGACAGCTTTATAATACAGGACAGAAGTATGATAGCAGCGAACACTAAGTCACGGGTCTGTCCGAGCAGACACGACGACTGAGAAATCGCTTACGTAGATATAAATACACCATCACTTGTAGCAGAGAGGCTTCAGAGAAGTTGGGTGGAAATACATCAATTATGGCTAAATGTGATATTAGGTGAAGAAAGGAAAAATCTAGCGTCTATGTAATGTGTAATTATCACCCATTTACTGTTCTTACCATGAATTTTGCCAAAATTTGTACAAAAAAAAAATTCTACATTTTAAAATTCTATTTGCTTAAAAGGGTTTGTTCACTTATCTGATAAAAGTCTGCAGTTACTATATGTGACCACACAGTTCTGAATCCATACAGCGTGCGGTAGGCATGCTGTCAGAGATCACCAGCGGGCAGCCACATGACCACGTTCGCTTTTGCATACTTCCGGCCACATTCCAACTAGTTGTGTCTGGCTACTCTTAATACAAGTGAAGTGAGAGAATCTGAACAAGTCTAGTGAGCAGGCGATCGCATGTATGCAAGTCACATACTTGGCGATACTGGTGAATCCTGATAGCATACACAAAGCACACTGTCAGGGTGAGTTTCCACGGTCAGGATACGCTGCGTGTTTGGCGCTGTGCGCTGGCGCAGCGCCAAACACGCAGCGTCCAGATGTTACAGCATAGTGGAGGGGATTTCAAGGAATCCCGTCTCCACTATGCGTAACAATACGCAGGCGGCAGACCTGCGTAAACAGACATGCGGCGCGTCTTTTTAGACCGCAGCATGTCCTCGCAACAGAATATTACACAGGGCTATGTAGCCCTGCGCTCTTTCCGGAGGTGTTCCGGAGGTGTCCTGAACACCTCCGGAAAGATCGCGCGTCATAAAGGGGGCGGGGCTTAGACGGAGCGGAATTTCCGCTCCGTCCAAAGCGCTGTGGTTCCGGACCGTGGAACCACAGCCTCAGGATTCAGAAGTCACACAGAGTGACTGCAGACTTATAAGAAGACTGGACAAACTCTTTAAAGGGAACAGGTCACATTGTACATGCATCCGATCTGGTATAGAGAAGGAGAAGCAGAGCAGAATGATGTGTCAGTTTGTTGGAAAAGATCCAGTATACCTCGGGTTTTATTCATTGTAATCCATGATGTTTGAATACAGGAGTCCAGTAGGCGGTGCTACTCAGTGATTGACAGCTGTCTCCGCATGGACACTCATACACAGGAGACTGTCAATCACTGAATAAGACCGCCCATTGGACACCACAGATTCCTTTTAACCCCTTCATGACCCAGCCTATTTTGACCTTAAAGACCTGGCCATTTTTTGCAATTCTGACCAGTGTCCCTTTATGAGATAATAACTCAGGAACGCTTCAACGGATCCTAGCGATTCTGAGAATGTTTTTTCGTGACATATTGGGCTTCATGTTAGTGGTAAACGTAAGTCGATAATTTTTGCGTTTATTTGTGAAAAAAATGGAAATTTTGCGAAAATTTTGAAAATTTTGTAATTTTCAAATTTTTAATTTTTATTCTGTTAAACCAGAGAGTTATGTGGCACAAAATAGTTAATAAATAACATTTCCCACATGTCTACTTTACATCAGCACAATTTTGGGAACAACATTTTTTTTTGTTAGGAAGTTATAAGGGTTAAAAGTTGACCAGCGATTTCTCATTTTTACAGCAAAATTTACAAAACCATTTTTTTTAGGGACCACCTCACATTTGAAGTCACTTTGAGGGGTCTATATGGCAGAAAATACCCAAAAGTGACACCATTCTAAAAACTGCACCCCTCAAGGTGCTCAAAACCACATTCAAGAAGAATATTAACCCTTCAGGTGCTTCACAGGAACTAAAGCAACGTGGAAGGAAAAAATGGACATTTTAATTTTTCCAACAAAAATTTTCTTTTAGCCTCAGTTTTTTTCATTTTCACATGGGCAACAGTATAAATTGGATCCTAAAATTTGTTGGGAAATTTCTCCTGAGTACACAGATACCTCATATGTGGTCATAAACCACTGTTTGGGCGCACGGCAGGGCTCAGAAGGGAAGGAGCGCCATTTGACTTTTTGAATGGAAAATATGCTGGAATATTTAGCGGTTGCCATGTCGCATTTGGAGAGTCCCTGTGTGCCTAAACATTGGAGCTCCCCCACAAGTGACCCCATTTTGGAAACTAGACCCCCTAAGGAACTTATCTAGATGCATAGTGAGCACTTTGAACCCCAAGGTGCTTCACAAATTGATCCGTAAAAAAAAGAAAGTACTTTTTTTTCACAAAAATTTTCTTTTAGCCTCAGTTTTTTTCATTTTCACATGGGCAACAGTATAAATTGGATCCTAAAATTTGTTGGGAAATTTCTCCTGAGTACACAGATACCTCATATGTGGTCATAAACCACTGTTTGGGCGCACGGCAGGGCTCAGAAGGGAAGGAGCGCCATTTGACTTTTTGAATGGAAAATATGCTGGAATATTTAGCGGTTGCCATGTCGCATTTGGAGAGTCCCTGTGTGCCTAAACATTGGAGCTCCCCCACAGGTGACCCCATTTTGGAAACTAGACGCCCTAAGGAACTTATCTAGATGCATAGTGAGCACTTTGAACCCCCAGGTGCTTTACAGAAGTTTATAACGCAGAGCCGTGAAAATAAAATATCATTTTTTTTCTCAAAAAATGATTTTTTAGCCCACTATTTTTTTATTTTCACAATGGTTACAGGAGAAATTGGACCCTGAAAGTTGTTGTCCAGTTTGTCCTGAGTACGCTAGTACCCCATATGTGGGGGGGAACCACTGTTTGGGCACACGTCAGGGCTTGGAAGGGATGTAGTGACGCTTTGAAATGCCGACTTGATGGAATGGTCTGCGGGCGTCATGTTACGTTTGCAGAGCCCTGATGTGCCTAAACAGTAGAAACTCCCACAAGTGACCCCATTTTGGAAACTAGACACCGCAAAGAACTTATCTAGATGTGTGGTGAGCACTTTGAACCCCCAAGGGCTACACAGAAGTTTATAACGCCCGGGCATGAAAATAAAAAAAATCATATTTTTTCCACAATCAGGATCTTTTAGTCCCCAATTTTTTTATTTTCGCAAGGGTAACATGAGAAATTAGACCCCAAAAGTTGTTGTCCAATTTGTCCTGAGTATGCTGATATCCCATATGTGGGAGAAAACTACTGTATGGGCACACGTCGGGGCTCGGATGGGAAGTAGTGACCTTTTGAAATGCCCACTTGATGGAATGGTCTTCGGGCGTCATGTTACGTTTGCAGAGTCCCTGATGTGCCTAAACAGTAGAAACTCCCCACAAGTGACCCCATTTTGGAAACTAGATCCCCCAAGGAACTCCTCTAGATGTGTGGTGAGCACTTTGAATCTCCAAGTCCTTCACAGAAGTTTATAACGCAGAGCCGTGAAAATATAAAATCATTTTTTTTCCACAAAAATAATTTTTAGTCCCCAATTTTTTTTCCCAATGTTAACAGGAGAAATTAGAACCCCAAAGTTGTTGTTCAATTTTTCCCGGGTACGCTGATACCCCATATGTGGGGATAAACCACTGTTTGGGCATACGTCGGGGCTTGGAATAAAGGGACACTGTTTGACTTTTTGAACGCAAAATTTGCAGGAATCAATGGTGGCGCCATGTCGCGTATGGAGACCCCCTGATGTAACTAAATAGTGGAAACCCCTCAATTCTAACTCCAACCCTAACCCCAACACACCCTAACCCCAACCCTAACCCTAACCCCTACACACACCTAACCCTAATACAAACCCTAATCATAACCCTAACCCCAACACACCCCTAACGCCTACACACACCTAACCCTAATACAAACCCTAATCATAACCCTAACCCCAACATACCCCTAACCCTAATTCCAACTCTAACCATAAACCTAACTACAAGCCTAACCCTAATTCCAAACCTAACCCTAATTCCAACCCTAACCCAAATTCCAACCCTAACCGTAATTCTAACCTTAGCCCTAATGCTAACCCTAACCCTAGTTCTAACCCTAAGGCTGGGTTCATATTGCGTTTTACCAGCCCGTTCAACACGTAGCGTTGACCGGCTGGTAACGGTATAGCATAACGCGATCGCGTTATGCTATACCCGCTAGCGCAGATGAATCAGTAGATAATCAGCCGCGGATCAGCAGCAAAATCAGTCGCGGATCAGCAGCTAAATCCGCCGCGGATCAGCAGCGAAATCCGCCGCGGATCAGCAGCGAAATCCGCCGCGGATCAGCAGCGAAATCCGCCGCGGATCAGCAGCGAAATCCGCCGCGGATCAGCAGCGAAATCAGCCGCGGATCAGCAGCGAAATCCGCCGCGGATCAGCAGCGAAATCCGCCGCGGATCAGCAGCGAAATCCGCCGCGGATCAGCAGCGAAATCCGCCGCGGATCAGCAGCGAAATCAGCCGCGGATCAGCAGCGAAATCCGCCGCGGATCAGCAGCGAAATCCGCCGCGGATCCGCAGCGAAATCAGTCGCGGATCCGCAGCGAAATCAGTCGCGGATCCGCAGCGAAATCCGCCGCGGATCAGCAGCGAAATCCGCCGCCGATCAGCAGCGAAATCCGCCGCGGATCAGCAGCGAAATCCGCCGCGGATCAGCAGCGAAATCAGTCGCGGATCAGCAGCGAAATCCGCCGCGGATCAGCAGCAAAATCAGCTGCGGATCAGCAGCAAAATCCGCTAGGAAAAAAAAAAAAATTCTTTCTTTTTTTTATTTGTCCCTACCTATGATAAAGGGGGGTTCATTTACTTTTTTTTATTTTGATCACTGTGACAGTTTATCACAGTGATCAAAATAAATTTTTGAACACTGGGGGGCGCACTGCGCATGCGCCGGCCGGCGGGCGCACTGCGCATGCGCCCGCCATTTTCCAATATGGCGGCGCCCATGAAGAGGCCCGGGCGGACGCCGGGCCCGATCGTGGGACATCGGTGGATCGCTGCCATCTTTCGGTGGCGGCGGCCGATCACCGCCGTGACTCGGTGTGGGGGGGGTCAGGGCTCGGTCTCCAGCCATGGCAGATGCTATTGCAGCATCGGCCATGGCTGGATTGTAATATTTCACCAATTAAATTGGTGAAATATTACACATTGCTCTGATTGGCTGTTTCACTTTTAACAGCCAATCAGAGCGATCGTGGCCACGGGGGGGTTAAGCCAACCCCCCTGTGGTGAAGCACAAAGGGTCCTGTAACTGCGGGTCGGGTGACCTTTGAGTGACCCCGGTCTCCCGGCCCGCAGGGACGAGATCCTTTCATGACGCCACATAGGCGTAATGGGTCGGATTGGCAATGACTTTCATGACGCCTACGTGGCGTCATGGGTCGGGAAGGGGTTAAAGGGAATCTGTCACCCCATTTTTCGACCATCAGCTGTAGCCACCGCCATCAGGGGCTTATCTTACATTCTGTAATGCTGTAGATAAGCCCCGATGTCACCTGAAAGAGAAGAAAAACGAGTTATAATATACTCACCCAGGGGCGGTCCGCCGTCCGGTCCGGACCGATGGGCGTCGCGGTCCGGCGCCTCCCATCTTCTAGCGAAGCCGGCCTCTTCTTAGCTTCCCGTCGCGGCTCCGGCGCAGGCACACTGCTCTGCCCTGGTGAGGGCAGAGCAGAGTACTGCAGAGCGCAGGCGCCAGACCTCTCTGACCTTTCCCGGCGCCTGGTGAAGGCAGAGCAGTGCGCCTGCGCCGGAGCCGCGACGCTAAGAAGAGGAAGGCTTTGCTAGAAGATGGCGTACCTCCCCTGGGTGAGTATAATATAACTCGTTTTCCTTCTCTTTCAGGTGACATAGGGGGCTTATCTACAGCATTCTAGAATGCTGTAGATAAGCCCCTGAAGGCGGTGGCTACAGTTGATGGTCGAAAAATGGGGTGACAGATTCCCTTTAACATTTAGAATACCAATCATAACAATACTGAAGATGTTCCGAAACCGCTTCAGTGAAATTCTTGTTGCAAAATATTAAACATCAGACATCTCAGCTCTGTAATCACCATGACATTCTTAAAGACCTGACGATACTGGTGTGAGTAATAGGGTTTCACTGAATGCGGTCTTGGCTCTTTGAATGGACACGTTTGGTTTTGGGGTCAGTTCCTCCATCGCTTACCACCCACTAGGACTGAATTTGCACCGCGTTGCTTTCTGGCTTACCATACAGAATTGTTTTGCCCTAGTTTCGTAGGATCACAGTGCCCCATTTGCACATTTATTTGACTTTACTGCATGAGCCCTCTATCTAAGAGACAACCCTTGTAGAAAAATTGTTTAAAACCTTAAAATAATTACAGAAATCCTTTAGTCTTTTTTTTTTTACTTTGTTTGAAGCGGTTATCAAATAACCAAATACGTCCAACACCCCCAAATACCAGATCACAAAAACAGTTCACCACCAGATCCATTTGTAGAAAACTACCCCAACAATCGTAATATATCCTTCAGTCTTTGTGTTCAGAGATACCAGAAAAATATGCACATTTTTAGGTCTAAGTTTACAGGACCTTTATTTTTTATATAGCCGAGCCGAATGTCCGAACAGAAATGTAAACGTAGTCTAAACCCACTATCATTTTAATACCTTCACTTACCATTATTATGGGACTTGGCATAAAGCAGACACAAGACAAACAGAGTGTAGTAATCGTCATCTGTGCACTCCAGAGTACTGTACACCAGGTCCAGAAAGGCCTATGGGAGACACAAGGTTTACAAATTCTAAGGAATAAGATGTGGAATTCAGGACAGAAAAATTACCACAAAAATTTTTTTAGACTGACAGAGAAAGCATGGAAATATAAAATAAACTGTGCACGGCTTAGTATGACCTTACATCACACAGATTACAGAAAGGAAAATGGGCCGATGTAAAAGTTTGGGAACTCGTGAAGATTTGTGTGCTCACTAGTGTTGAGCGATATTGCTCGATATCTAAAAATATCGGATCGGAATGGTATCGCCGATAGCACTAAATATCGTCGATATCCGATTCCGATACCGGAAGTCCAATGTAAGTCTATGGGAACCAAATATCGCAACAAAAAAAAAACCATTCTTGCCTTGTTGGTTAATTGTACATGAAGGAAAACAACAAAGACTAATGTAGAATGTATTGGGGAGGTTGAGGAGACAATAAAGGCATAGATGTTTAACCCAATCAAATGGAATAGCATAAATATATATTTTTTTGGAAATACGTTTGAATTGACAATGTTGTTAACCTTTTTTCTATTTTGGCAAATATGTATGTTTCGCAACTTCCATGCTCTTCACCTTTTTAACTTTTGCCAGTGCCACACTTTCTCCTTCATAATCTTCAGCAGCACCATCATCTTTCTCATCAAATTATTCTTCATCTTCACCTTCTAAATTTACTTCTTAAACTTCTTGCTATTCATGTTTTTGTTTACATTACTCATATTGTTATTATTAAACTAATTAATCTTCTTCATATTCAAATTCTTCATCTTCTTCCTCTTCATCTTCTTCATCATATTCTTATTTGTGACAGAGATTCCTGTACTTGTAATCTGTAAAAGTATGAATTGTTCATCCTTCCGTTCTTGCTGTCACAAAAGATTTAAATTACAACAGTATTTGTCCGTGTTCAGTTTAGCCTGCAGCAGCAGGCATTTTCCAGGGACACCACGAGGAGGAACGGACTCACCCCCATACACTGCTTAGTCTTCTTCTGCTTAGAATTTAGAGCATATATTTTGCTCTTCATTTTGGTCTTATACTTCATGTTCTTCTGCTTTTTGATCTTCTGCTTATTGTTCTTCTGTCTCTTGTTCTGTATCTTGTAGTTTGTCTTAACCTTCTTTGTCCTGTTGGTGATCTTCTTCTGGGTAATCCTTTATTTTTTCTTTGTGATGGTGTTCAGGCTGGTTGGCTTCATGCTCGTCGTCCTTGTTGTCGTCATCTTTTTCTGGGTGGTCTTTAATGTCGTCTAATTTCCGAGAAACAGCTGACGTTACTGGAACCCTGACGGGTATCAGATGGAGCAAGAGACAGTGGAAGTAACGAGGACCAGCTGACTGTGCTGGACCCCGGACGGGTAGCAGAAGGAAAAGAGGCAATGTCACAACCGAGTACCAGCTGACGTTACTGTGACACGGTTACTAAGCAGGAGGTACCTGTGCTCCAAAGCACTACCAAGGACCAGCAGACGTTGCTGGAACTCAGATACGGAGATGGAGGCACCTAGGCCAAAGGCACTGGGGAGAACCACTTGACGGTACTGGACCCCGGACGGGTAGCAGAAGGAAAAGAGGCAATGTCACAACCGAGTACCAGCTGACGTTACTGTGACACGGTTACTAAGCAGGAGGTACCTGTGCTCCAAAGCACTACCAAGGACCAGCAGACGTTGCTGGAACTCGGATACGGAGATGGAGGCACCTAGGCCAAAGGCACTGGGGAGAACCACTTGACGGTACTGGACCCCGGACGGGTAGCAGAAGGAAAAGAGGCAATGTCACAACCGAGTACCAGCTGACGTTACTGTGACACGATTACTAAGCAGGAGGTACCTGTGCTCCAAAGCACTACCAAGGACCAGCAGACGTTGCTGGAACTCGGATACGGAGATGGAGGCACCTAGGCCAAAGGCACTGGGGAGAACCACTTGACGGTACTGGACCCCGGACGGGTAGCAGAAGGAAAAGAGGCAATGTCACAACCGAGTACCAGCTGACGTTACTGTGACACGGTTACTAAGCAGGAGGTACCTGTGCTCCAAAGCACTACCAAGGACCAGCAGACGTTGCTGGAACTCGGATACGGAGATGGAGGCACCTAGGCCAAAGGCACTGGGGAGAACCAGTTGACGGTACTGGACCCCGGACGGGTAGAAGAACGCACCCATGAAAATGTAAGTTGACAGGACGCAAGCCGTCCGCAGTTACCGAATCACACAGTCCTACAGTGGGTGCTTATCCTATTGTCACAATGGAAACCGCCTTTATTTACATATCCCACAGCACACATAGGAATCACCTAAACTGCAGGCACCATAGAGTCGGCTAACCCGAATGCAACACGACAGCACAACTTATTGGAGGATAATTGACGTTCACACTGCCAGGAAACAGCTGTCGTGCTGTAACCAGGCTGGCCAGGAGTCAGTACCCCTGCCAATTACTTACGAGCAACAAATGGCGGTGTTGTAGCCCAGGGAGTAGAGTTCAGGTGGTAGAAAGATGAACATAACAGGAGACATGGAAAACGTTGCCAAACAGTTATTTAATCTGAAAACGGACAGGCAAATTCAGGTGAGATCCATGCCTTGTTCATTTTCAGAAAAGTAAGCCGGTCTACATTCTCTGAGGATAGTCGCATGCGACGGTCTGTTACTACACCACCTGCAGCACTAAAGACACGCTCAGATAATACACTGGCAGCAGGGCAAGCCAGCACCTCCAATGCATACTGGCTAAGCTCTGGCCATGTATCCAACTTAGAGACCCAAAATTTGAAAGGGGAAGAGGCATCTGGGAGTACACTTAGAGGGAAAGCCAAGTAGTCTGTCACCATCTTACGGAAACGTTTCTTCCTGGTGACTGGAGCCGTCTCGGATGGTGTAGACCTTGCTGGCGCTGTCACAAAACTTTGCCACATTTGTAACATACAGTTCTTGCCCTGTGCAGAGGCGCTGCTTCTGCTCCCTCTTGTTGTAGAGGTGTCTACACTGCCTCGACGCACAGAGCTGCTTTGTAAAGCAGTAGCAGCAGCAGCAGCAGCATCTCTCTCGGCTGGAATGTACAACAGTATGGATTGCACCAGTGTGTCTTGGTACTCCTGCATTTTACGGTCCCGGTTCACCGGTGTGATGAGGGTTTGTAAGTTGTCCCGGTAGCGAGGGTCTAGGAGGGTGTACACCCAATAATCTGACGTGCTGAGAATGTGGGCGATGCGGCGGTCGTTTCTTAGGCACTGAAGCATGAAATAAACCATGTGCTGCAGACTCCCAACTGGCCAACAAAGGCTGTCCTCTGGAAGAGGTGTCATCTCTGTCTCCTCTGCATCACCCCACCCTCGCTCTACATACTGACTACAGCGTTGTGTACCTTCCTCTGTAGGGATTTCTTCCTCCTCCATTGACTCCTCCTCCTCCTCATCCTCCTCACAAAGTGAGCCCTGCCCAGCCCTTTGTGAGGAACCACGTTGCGCTGACTGTCCTGAAGGTAATTGAATTTGTGACTCCTCATCCTCCACCTGTTTCAAAACCTCTTCCTTTAGTGCTTTCAGTGATTTCTGAAGCAGGCAGATAAGGGGGACAGTCATGCTGACTAGTGCATCATCTGCACTCGCCATCCGCGTTGAGACATCAAACGCACGCAAAACGTGGCAGATGTCCTTCATAGAGGCCCACTCAGTAGTGGTGAAGTGTGAACGGCGCAAATTGCGAGTTGATTGCGCCTGTTGCAGCTGATACTCCATTACTGCTGGCTGCTGCTCACACAACCGCTCCAACATATGTAACGTGGAATTCCACCTGGTGGGTAAGTCACATATGATGCGATGTTCAGGAAGGCGAAATCTGCGTTGCAGAGCTGCAATGCGCGATCTGGCCATGCTGGAACGTCGCAAGTGAGCGCAGTCTAGGCGGACCTTGTGCAGCAGTGCATCAAGATCCGGATAGTCCCTCAAAAAACTCTGCACGACCAAGTTGAGCACATGTGCCAGACATGGTATGTGAGTGAGGTTGCCAAGGCCCAGAGCTGCCACCAGATTTCGGCCATTGTCACACACTACCAAGCCTGGCTGGAGATTAGCTGACAAAAACCACACGTCGCTCTCCTGCTTGATGGCATTCCAGAGCTCCTGCGCTGTGTGGCTTCGATTCCCCATGGGAATTAATTTCAGGACGGCCTGTTGACGTTTGGCCACGGCTGTGCTCATATCGGTCGCAACAGGTAAGCGTTCACGGGTCCATGTGGAGGTATACCGTGACGGCTCGTGCAGCGATGATTCTGAGGAACTGGAGTAGGAGGAGGAATCAATGTGCACAGACTGGATTCCTGCAATCCTTGGACAGCGCCACTGGCAAGATCTGTACCCGGCTCCACAACATTGACCCAATGGGCAGTGAGGGAAAGGTATCGTCCCTGGCCATGGGTACTGGTCCACGCATCGGTGGTCAGGTGGACCCTGCTACTGACTGCGTTTAGTAGCGCATGTTTAATGTTTCCCTCGACATGTTTTTGCAGAGCAGGGACAGCTTGCCTGCTGAAATAAAATCGGCTTGGCACATTATATTGTGGGACTGCCAATGCCATAAAGTTCCTGAAACTGTCAGTCTCCACCAGCCTGAATGACAGCATTTCAAGGGACAGGAGTTTTGCAATGCCAGCATTCAGAGTCTGTGCTCGTGGATGGTTTGCCGAGTATGGCCGTCTTTTATCCCATGCCTGTGTTACCGATGGCTGTTTTTTGTACTGGGAGTGTGACGATGACTGTGAACTTGCTGCAGTGGGTGGAATAACAGTTTGTCTATGGACAACAGTGACCGAGGTTCTTCCATGGAGATCCTGTGAGGAAGCCAAAACAGGTGTGTGAGAGCTGGAGGTAGAGGCTCGAACATGACGTAAAGATGTAGGTGCTGCTGTAGGTTGGCCTACATCTCCAGTGTGTCTTTGGAACTCAGCTACGTGCTTTGTCCGTACATGTGTCCACATATTTGTGGTATTCAGGTTCCTGATATTTTTACCTCTTTTAACTTTTTGCTTACACAGCTTGCATTGAACATAGCAAATATTATCTACAAGTCTGTCAAAAAAGGACCACGCAGTGCAAGTCATGGGAGCGCCAATTTTGACATTTCTAAGAGAACTGCTCCCAACAGGTGCCAAACTGGAGGCTACAGGCAAGCGAGTCTGCAGCCTACCTCTCCCTCCTCTTTGTACCGTTGGGACAATCTCTTCCTCAGAGCTGCTCCCACCACCTTGCTGTTGCTCACGCCATGTTGGGTCTCGGACTTCATCATCTCCACTACCCTCTTCCAACACCTGCTGCTGTTGGATGGTCTGGGCAGCACCATGCTCCACACAACCTGGCACCTGAGTCTCATCATCATCAGATGCGTTCTGCGGTGTGCTGTCCATCGGCACTGGCTCACCCGCCTCTTCAGATTGAGAGAGACACAGCTGTTGCGCATCACTGCATACTCCCTCTTCTTCAAATTGCAGAATGCTGCTTGCCTGTGCCCGTGTTTGCGAGCCAACAGATTCTGAGAACAGAAGCAGAGACTCAGCTGGCTCCTGTACAGAACTCTCTGACTGCCTTGGCAATTTGACAGGCGGTGAACAGACAGATGGTTGCTCAACAGTGTTGTGTTCCTGAGAGGAGGTGGAAGGAATTGAAGTCGATGCATTGGCTGCCATCCAACCAACAACGGCTTCAATTTGTTCTTCCCGCAGCAGGGGGGCACGCCGAGCTCCTACCAAAGTGCGCATAAAGGAACGCTCACGGGGATAAATGGTGGATGCTGTGTCACTGAGGGCGGCAGCAGACACAGAATCCCCACGTCCTCTCCCTGCTGAAACTCCACGGCCACGACCACGTGCCTTACTCACTGACTTCTTCATCTTGGTAGATTGATAAAGAAAGTCAGAAAAGTTATAAGGCCTAAGTGTGGTTATTACGCAGAGACTGAAGTGAACACTGAAACACAACTGTTCACAAATCACAATCTGTGAAAGGCTACTCCTTTGTCTACTTCTATAGTGTTTGCAACCAATGTATTGGATACGGATGGAAGCACGCCACTCTAATAGTTAAATTGCATGGAGCAGCAAGAATTACACTGAAGAAAAAAAACAAAGAGTCAGTGGTGACACGTGCAGATGCCTACAAACAGCGTTGCATGCAGAGCAAACTGCAGCGTCACCTGCACTCACACACACACCTTGCAGAGCTGTTAAAACAACACTGCAAGGCAAAAGGAAGCTTTACACAGCGGTTGGTGCTAGCCTGCCTACAGCACAGTACACTAAATCGCAATCTCTAACTGTCCCTCAGAGTCAGCAGAGCAGCGTTCTGTCCCTTACTGAATTCACAGCACAGTGACGCTAAAATGGTGACGGCACCTTTTATAGTGCATTCTGACATCATTTCAGCATCCAATCACAGCCATGCCATTAGTTAACATGACCGCAGCATTACAGGATGTGCCCACACTTCTTAGGATTCCTTATTGGCTGAATAAAATCACATTGCCTCTCAAAGAATTATGGGAACTTCCGATTCCGGTATTCGATAAGACGAAAATATCGAAACGAATTATCGAAAGGCCGATAGAGCTAATATCGGCCGATAGCCGATATTTGCATTATCGTATCGCTCAACACTAGTGCTCACATAACTTTGACCAAGGTTTTAGACCTTAATTAGCCTGTTAGGGTTATGGCTTGTTCACTATCATCATTAGGAAAAGCCAGGTGATGAAGATTTCCCAGCTTTATAAAAACCCAGTGTCCTCTAACCTTGTGCTAAAGAACAGCAGCCATGGGTTCTTCTAAGCAGCTGCCAAGCACTTACCAGAACAGTGGAGGTCAAGATAAGGTCTGGAAGACCAAGTGTATGCAGAGATGAACTCTATGTATCCTGTGTAACCATCTATGCCTGACCATGCAGACGTGCTCCAGCTGCTGTCAGTAGGAGGGTGGATTAGTGGACATCATTGTTTACAACGTTACTCATTTATTTGGCCGAATATGCAACAGTTGTGCAATTCTTACAAGGGAAATGAATGGGAAAACAGGTGTCATGCAACTGTTGGAAAAGCATTTTCTAGTTACTTGTGTGTACTGGAGAAAGAAATTGTTGCATGACCAGAGCTGTGCAATAGTGGTCTGCAACTGGAGGATAACCGCATAAGGGCTCATACCCATTTGTGGAAAAAAAAAAACAGTCCGTTTTCTAGATGGAAAAAACGGTCCGATTATATGCAATTGTCATGCGATTAAAAATCGCATACAAATCGCATCATCCGTTTTCCATCCGTTTTTCATCTGTATGCAATGCGATTTTAACATGACGTTTTACATAGAGCAGTTCTCTCTATGTAAAAACTCATGTAAAAATCACATTGTAAAAAAAAAGACACAAAAAGCAAATTATATATATTATATATATATATATATATATATATATATATATTTATTTATAGTTCATACACTTCTACATAGTATAATTGTGAAATTACAGACCCGACATGAAATGACACATGGTTTACATACAGTTAACCATGTCATTTCATGTGGTTTGATATATGGTTTTCACTAACAATTACACGAGTGTATGTGTGCAAAATTTCATACATGTAGGGGTTAATTAAATGTGTAAATTTGTTCGGTATTTTCTCCACCAGACAGGGAAAGCCAGTGACTGAAGGCAGATATTAGTAGCCCAGAGAGGGACCATTACTTTTGTGCCGCCCCTGGCTACTAACATCTGCTTCCCACAGTAATCAGTTCACTTCAGGTCAGCCGGGGACACCGCACAGCATCAGTGACGTCAGAGGGAGTCCCCGCCTGACCTGATTACTGTGGGAAGCAATCAATTAAGCTTCCCACACTAATCACTTCCTCTCCTGTCGTAGGGAGACGAGCTCATTCATTTTGGGGCTTACAGCTGAGCAGCAAGCATTAGCTGCGCTGCTTGGCTGTAAGCCAGTTAAGCCTCTGTGAAGGATTACAGCATGGGACCTGACAGAGCACCGGAGAGGCAAGAATAATGTTGTTTTATTATTTTTTCTTTATTACAGGAGAGCAAGGGCTTCGCACGGATTACCAGTTAAATAAAAGATGGTCAAAAAATGTGTGTTTATTTCATTAAAATTATTTATTATTGTGTGTGTGTTTTTTTTTATTTCCTTCAATAGGATTAATAATTGAGAGTTGTCTAATTGACAGCTCTCAATTATTAACCTGGCTTAAAGTCACCTTTCAATAGCAAGGTGGCTTTCACCTATTATTAACCCATTCGCCACCCCTACAGGGCAATGGGAATAGACGGGCAAAGTGCCAGAAAGGGCGAATCTAATTATAGATTTGCCTTTTCTGGGGTGGCTGGGGGCAGATGTTAGTAGCCAGGGGGGGCACAAAATAAATGCACCCTCCCTAGGCTATTATCATCTGCCCCCACTCGCTGGCTTTGCCTATCTGGTTGAGAAAATAGCGCGGGAGCCCACGCATTTTTTTTCAACGAATTTACACCTTTAATTAACCCCTACATGTGTGAAATTTTGTACACATACACTCATGTCATTGTTAGTGAAAACCATATATCAAACTACATGAAATGACATGGTTAACTGTATGTAAACCATGTGTCATTTCATGTCGGGTTCTCTAATTTCACAAAAGCCGAAAATTGAATTAGCGGCTATTATACTATGTAGAAGTGTATGAACTATAAATATATATATATATGTCACAATGACATGTATATATATATATTCTATGTGTATATATCTAGTGTTTTGTGAGCTGTCAGTGTGATTTTACAGTAGCCGGGGATGAATTGCCGGCTTTTCTAAGGACACTGGTGCGTATAAATCGGACGGTGCGAGTGCTGTCCGATTATTTCTCGCACCCATTGACTTGCATTGGCGATTACCATGCCA
Organism: Oophaga sylvatica; assembly: GCA_033576555.1. Classification (NCBI taxonomy): domain Eukaryota; kingdom Metazoa; phylum Chordata; class Amphibia; order Anura; family Dendrobatidae; genus Oophaga; species Oophaga sylvatica. Next base: position 159,347,073 of record JARQOD010000007.1, on the reverse strand, counting down.
AAATCGCAGCAAATCGCAGCTTGCTGATATTTTTTTCTCAGACCGATTTCAGCTGAGAAAAAATTGCAAATGAGAAGTCACCTACTGACTAACATTGGTCCGATTGCAAGTGATTTTCTATCGGCTTGCAATCGTCCGTTTTTTACTCCAGTGAGTATGAGCCCTAACACATGGAACTGTTCAGTCATCAGTAGCTCCGAGTATCTCAAAATACTAATATAATGATGTAAGAACCAGAATTATAAGCCCCAGACTTTACAGTACCATGTGTGTGCTGTTAAAGGGAATTTGCCATCTGGTCTCGAACTGATCTACAGTATGTGGAAAAATACTCAGTAACATTTATTTATAACATACTGATGGAAATCCCAGCTATTTGTACGCTTAAAAGTCCTAATCAGTGATTGACAACTTCCTTTTCATGCACTGGCATATAAAGGAAACTGCCAATCTCTGAATAGGACCGCCCACTGGACTCTTATGCATAGAAAGAGGAGAGATTTCAGACTGCAAGACAATTTACTGGCAATATGCAGTTTATTTTAATGTTAATAATCTCACTAGGTATTTTGCGTGTGAATACATTTCAATCTCGATATCTAAAACAAAGACTTTTTCTCATTTATCTATTAGGGCCTGTGCACATGTTGCTGATTTGTCACATTTTTGTTGCATTTATTTCTGCATAGATTTGTCACAAAACCTGAAAGGTTTCCTGATGGCAGCAAAGTGTATGAGAATCTGGACGTCTCATTCACGCGGTGCTTATTTGTGACTTGCAGATTTAGTGCAGAATTAAATCTGAAGCATCTCAAGTCTTTCAGCGTTTTAGCTGTAAATTTCACCCATACAAATGGATAAGGAAAAATCTGCAACAAAACAGCATGTAAAAAAGACACCTATTTTTTAGATGCCGAAAAGGTATAGCAATTTCTGCACCAAATGCTCCTCCTCCCATTAAAAGTTTTTATCGTCTTACTATGTTGCAGTCATCATAATAGATAGCACTCTGTACTTACAATTGCTCATTTTACCTTTCTACCAGCTAATTATTCTCTTTTCCATTAGGCCTATGACATCATGTGATTAATAATTGCCTAGCTGAATCCTTCTAAACTCTATGTAGAAATAGGAAGTCTCTTCTCACTGAATGGCTCTTCAGTCAATGCAAAATTCCCTGTCACAGTGAGGAGCAGCAGCTGGGTCAGGAGTTGGAGAGGGGAATGATTTTTGCAGAGAAAAAAAAAGATTTCATTTTTCTACATAGCGAGAAAAGAGAAAAATTTACTGGATAGAAAGGCAAAATGAGCAATTGTAAGTGCACAGTGCTGTATAATATAATGACTGCAATACATATAGAGGATACAAACTTTGATAGGGTGGTGCTTTAACGTGTGCACATTCCTTTATACTGTAATTCAATTACTCCATCACTCCTTTAGGATTGTGCATATATATCTGCAAAGCAGAACTCTTCTAAATTTTGGTGTGCATGTGCTATAATTGGTGGCATGCTATTATGCCCAATTCTAGGTCACCATGCGCTGCACGTTTCTTTCCCCTTTTCGGCCGGACCTTGCCCGGGTGCCACTGGCCACTCTATCCACATCCCTGGCTACATGTTATGTATGTAAGTGTTATGATTTGGTAGCCGAGGAGGACAGTAGCAAAAATAGGCTAAGCAACCAGACACCCAGAGAGGTTGGTAACTAGCGGATTGCAGACCCCTAAACTGACAGCACAACTAGAAGAAGCCGTGGGACGTACCTACGGTGCCCTAGACGCCTCGACACAGCCGGAGAGTTAACTAAGCCTAAAGGGATAAAGAGCAAAGCTAACTGCCCCGGAGTAGAGCTCCCAAAGGAATAGGTAGCACCCAAACATATATTGGCGATGAGACAAGATGAAATACAAACACAGGCAGAAAATAGAGCAAGCAAATGCTGGGGCCCAAGCTGTCTAGATAGAACAGGACAGGAAAGAATACTGTCTACAATCCAGCAAAAATCCTAAGAAAAATTCCAACACGTCTGATATGCAAAAATACTGAGACCACACAATCTCTCCCCCGCTAGATCAGAACTCTGGTGTGAACTGGTAGCAAACCAGAAGACACTGAAATAACAGGGAACTGGAAATACATAAACAGTGGCAAAAGAAAGAGTCCAGCGCAGGCCTCCGCAGGGGAACCTGGCTGTAATAACTCCAGAAAGGCAGAAAACTGAGAAGACAAAAGGGAAAACAAATGCCACAGAAATAAACAGCAAATAACTTATCTGAAAGTTGTAGGACAAAGCAGGAAGCAAGCTGACTTCCAAAAGGGACAAGGAAGAAACAAATCACCGGCAAGGATCATGGGAAGGTTGCTCACTTATATCTCCCCAGTCAGTAACTCCTGATTGCCACTCATCGCACCCAGGTGATAGACTTCTGTTAGCCAAAGCAGCTTCATTACTAACAGCAGCCAAACTCAGAAGTCAGATTCAGAGCGTTCACAACAGTACTCCCCCTTGAGGAGGGGTCACCAAACCCTCACCTGCGCCTCCAGGCCGATGAGGATGAGCCCGGTGAAAGGCGCGAACCAATCTCTCTGCATGAATGTCAGAAGCAAACACCCAAGAATTGTCCTCCTGACAGTAACCTTTCCACTTGACCAAGTACTGGAGTCTCCGTCTAGCCAGACGAGAATCCAATACCTTCTCCACTTGATACTCGAGATGCCCTCAACCAAAACAGGCTCAGGGGCATAGCCATAGGAACTACTGGCTCAACAAACCTTTTCAATAAAGATTTATGGAAGACGTTGTGAATCTTAAACGTCTCTGGGAGAGCCAAACGGAAAGAAACGGGCTTAAGGATTTCCAAAATCTTATAAGGTCCAATGAACCTTGGGCTTCAATTTTGGAGACGCAACCTTCATAGGACTATTTTTTGAGGACAACCAAACCATGTCACCTACTTTAAACCGGGGACCATCAGTCCTATGCCGGTTGGCAAACCGTTGGGCCCTCTCCTGAGAGAGAGACAACTTATCCTCTACTTGATTCCAAATCTGCTGCATTCTCTCTACCATAGAGTCAACACCCGGACAGACAGAAGCCTCCACCTGCCCTGAAGAAAACCGAGGATGAAACCCGAAACGGCAGAAAAAAGGGGACATCAAAGTGGCAGAACTAGCCCGATTATTTAGAGCGAATTCAGCCAAGGGCAAAAAAGAGACCCAGTCATCTTGATCAGCAGATACAAAACATCTCAAATAAGTTTCCAAAGTCTGGTTTGTTCTCTCAGTCTGCCCATTGGTCTGAGGGTGAAACGCAGAGGAGAAAGACAACTTAATTCCCAGTTTAGAAAAAAAGGCTCTCCAAAATCTGGAAACAAATTGAACTCCTCTGTCAGACACAATGTTCTCCAGAATGCGGTGCAAACGAACCACCTGCTGAAAAAACAAGGGCACCATCTCGGAAGAGGATGGCAACTTCGGCAGTGGCACAAGATGGACCATCTTGGAAAATCTATCACAGATCACCCAGATAACAGTCATTCTCTGAGAGACAGGAAGGTCGGAAATAAAATCCATAGAGATATGGGTCCATGGCCTCCTGGGCACAGGCAGGGCATTAACAATCCACTAGCGAGTGAGCAGGAGTTGGACCGAGAACAAGTCCCACAGGACTGTACAAAATTCCTGACATCACGAGATAAAGTAGGCCACCAAAAGGACCAATTCACCAAATCTCTAGTACCAAAAATACCGGGCTGACCAGCCAACGTGGAGCAATGAATTTCAGACATTACTTTCATCCTCCATTGGTAGGGGACATATAATTTCCCCACAGGGCAACGTTTTGGTTTATCCCCCTGAAATTCCTCCAGGGCCAGTCTCAAATCGGGTGAGATAGTGGAAAGAACCACACCCTCCTTCAGAATGGCAGTAGGCTCAGTCACATCAAGAGAATCCACAAAGAAACTCCTAGAGAGGGCATCCGCCTTAACATTCTTAGCGCCCGAAAGAAAGGAGACCACAAAATTAAAACGCGTGAAAAACAAGGCCCACCTGGCCTGTCCAGGATTTAATCGCTTGGCTGATTCGAGATAGATCAGGTTCTTGTGGTCAGTGAGGACCAAAACTTGATGTTTGGCTTCCTCCAACCAATGTCTCCACTCTTCAAAAGCCCACTTCATATCCAATAATTCCCGATTCCCCACATTATAATTACGTTCAGCTGGGAAAAGTTTTCGAGAGAAGAAGGCACAAGGGTTACTCTTAGACTCTAAGACTTAGAGGTTACAGGAACCCTTTGGGACAAAACGGCACCTGCACCAATCTCAGAAGCATCCATCGCCACCTGAAATGGTAGATAAACATCTGGTTGCCGTAGAACAGGAGAAGAAGTGAATCTCCGCTTAAGCTCCTGAAACACCGAAACTGCCTCTGGAGACCAATTCACTACATCAGAACCCTTTTTGGTCAAATCCGTCAGTGGTTTCACAATACCAGAGAAATTACTTATAAATTTACGGTAAAAATTAGCAAAATCCAAAAATCTCTGAAGAGCCTTCAAGGAAGTGGGCTGAACCCAATCACAAATGGCCTGAACCTTGACCAGATCCATTTCAATAGCGGACGGAGACAAAATGAATCCCAAAAACGAAATCTTCTGTACGCCAAAGAGACATTTTGATACCTTAACATACAAAGCATTTTTTCTCAAAATCCGGAATACCATCCGAACATGTTCCACATGAGAATCCCAGTCATTGGAAAAAATCAAAATATCGTCCAAATAAACAATCAGAAATGTATCCACAAAATCCCGTAAAATATCGTTCATGAAAGATTGGAAGACGGAAGGGGCATCAGTGAGCCCAAAAGGCATCACTAGGTACTCAAAATGCCCTCAGGGGCATTAAATACCGTCTTCCATTCATCACTGTGCTTAATGCGAATAAGATTATATGCCCCCCTAAGGTCAATCTTGGTAAACCAACTAGCACCTTTCACTCTGGAGAATAAATCGGAAATCAGTGGTAATGGATACTGATATTTAACAGTGATCTTATTAAGGAGACGATAGTCAATACACGGCCTCAGTGAACCATCCTTTTTGGCCACAAAGAAAAAGCCGGCATCTTAAGGTGAAGAGGACGGTCTAATATGACCCTTCTCCAATGATTCTTTGATATAAGATCGCATAGCATCATGCTCAGGTACAGACAAATTGAAGAGCCGACCCATGGGAAATTTACAATCGGGCACTAACTCAATCGCGCAATCATAACTCCTGTGGGGAGGCAAGGACGCAGACTTACTCTCACTAAACACATCTGAAATTTCAGCCAAATAGTCGGGGATATCCTGAGACTGGGGAGAGGTAGAAAAAACAGAAGTGTCACCACGAACACTTTGACAACCCCAACTGACCACAGACACAGACTTCCAATCCAAAACAGGATTATGGGTCTGCAACCAAGGAAAACCCAGTACAATAAAGTCATGCAAATTTTGCAACACCAAAAATTTACAATTCTCTTGGTGGTCCGGGGCTTCCCGCATTATCACCTGGGTACAAAACTGTGGTTTATTCTCCGCCAAAGGGGTAGAATCAATACTCAGCAATGGAATAGGAGTCCGCAGAGGTACCATGGGAAAACCACAACGTTTGGCAAAGTTAAAATCCATCAGGTTCAGGGTTGCTCCTGAATCGACCAAAGCCTGAGCAGAAAATGAGGATAAGGAGCAGATCAAAGTAACAGTCAAGAGAAATTTAGGCTGTACATTGCCCAAAACAAATGAGCGCGCAAAACGTCTTCCCCGCCTAGGGCAGTCGGAAATAGTATGAGAAGTGTCCCCACAATAGAAGCACAACTTATTACGCCTTCAAAATTCTTGACGCTGAACCCCAAAACAACCCCATCACACTGCATGGGCTCCGAGGTTCGTTAGAAAGGCATCACCACCTCTCACATATTTCTACGTTCACGTAAACGTCTGTCAATTTGAATGGCTAATGACAGAGTCGTTGAGACCAGAGGGCACAGGAAATCGCACCATAACATCTTTTACGGTTTCTGCCAGACCCTTCCGAAATAGAGCCGCTAGGGCATCATCTTTCCATTTAGTAAGGACTGCCCACTTTCAGAATTTCTGACAATATAACTCTGAAGCTTCCTGACCCTGGATCAATGCCAACAAGGTTTTCTCAGCTTGATCAATAACATTAGGTTCATCATACAACAACCCCAGAGCCTGAAAAAACGCATCAATATTAGCCAAAACAGGATCCCTAGGTGTCAGGGAAAAGGCCCAGTCCTGAGGGTCACCGCGCAACAGGGAGATGACAATTTTAACCTGCTGTACAGAGTCCCCCCGAGGAATTAGGTTTCAAGGCAAAAAACAATTTACAATTATTCTTAAAATTCGAAAATTTAGACAGATCCCCAAAAAACAAATCAGGAATAGGTATCTTAGGTTCTGCAGTAGACAACTGAGCGAGATGGAAAATTTTCCGAACTGCAGCAGCGAGCTGCTCAATACGATCAGACAACTGCTTAATTTCCATTGAAGAAAAAATCCTCCTACGGCCCTCAGTGAAAAAGAGGAAAAAAATATATAAAAAATTCTGAAACTTTTTTTTTTTTTACTATTCTTTCCGTCTTTTGAGTACTTAAAATTTACAGTCAGGCCAGTGATTCTGTTATGATTTGGCAGCCAAGGAGGACAGTAGCATAAATAGGCTAAGCAACCAGACACCCAGAGAAGTTGGTAACTAGCGGATTGCAGACCCCTAAACTGACAGCACAACTAGACTGAAGAGACCCTTGTGGCGTATAGCGGTGCTTCCCCGCCTCCCACCAATCCCATAACAACAAAACACAACAGGCCTGGATGGGTTGAACAGGTCGGTCACAGTTTATTTAAATTATAAGCCGGGAGGGGCAAATATGATCCGCAACCGCCTCTCTGCTGAGAACCCCCGGCGCCACCGTTGGGCGTAGACTATAAGCAGAGAGGGGCAAATACGATCCGCAACGGACTCTCTGCCGAGGGCCCACGGCGCCGCCGGTGGCCGAGCAGGCAGATGAGAGGTTACGAACCGTTGCCCCCCCCATACTACCGCTGTGACAATGAATACAACCAAAAAACTTTGTAAGTGATGAGAATGATAATTTTTTTTTTTTTTTAAATTTTTTTATAAACATTAAATACAATAGCCGCACGGCAAATCTTTGAATCTACAAGGGAGGGAGGGTGGGACAAGACTTCCACTGACCAGCCGGGGGAGGAAGAGGAAGAGTCCGGCCCTCGCACGAGAATTTAACCCCTGAGGGTGTGGCCGGACCCCCTTCCCCCTCATCCCCGCTGGCCAGTGGGGTCCGGTATATGGCATCACCTGGGAGGGGAGTGACGGGAGGAGGGAAGCACAGCCCCCAGTTCATTTTAAGCTATAGTCTATATGGGCTCCTCAGTCAGAAGCTCGATCCCTATTCGGTGCCGTGCTTGCCAGACTGAAGAGACCCTTGTGGCGTATAGCGGTGCTTCCCCGCCTCCCACCAATCCCATAACAACAAAACACAACAGGCCTGGATGGGTTGAAACAGGTCGGTCACAGTTTATTTAAATTATAAGCCGGGAGGGGCAAATATGATCCGCAACCGCCTCTCTGCTGAGAACCCCCAGCGCCGCCGGTGGGCGTAGACTATAAGCAGAGAGGGGCAAATATGATCCGCAACGGACTCTCTGCCGAGGGCCCACGGCGCCGCCGGTGGCCGAGCAGGCAGATGAGAGGTTACGAACCGTTGCCCCCCCCATACTACCGCCACGGAGGATCATGGGTATACCTACACAGGACTCCGACCCCCCACACACAACGACCTGTTCAAACCCCATCCTGTAAAATGTTTAATAATCTAACGAGTCCGATATCATTCAGATGAACGCCGTCCAGTCTCGGTAGGTTGGAATTGTCCTTTTGCAGATTGTGGTGGGTAACCACCATACCGTAGTTTTCTCAGCTGGATTTTGCCATTTTTGTGTTTATTTTCTTTCTTGATTTGTTGATGGCTTTCGGATCTTTTGCTCCCTGCCAGACAGCGCGTGGTATTATGTCAGGCTGCACCACCATCACCATATCAGGGCCAGCAGGCAGAGTGTCGTATATCTGTCGACATCATTACGTATAGTTCGGTGCCTTTTTTCTCGGCTAGGTCAATTCCATTGGCGTGCAAATACCAACATCACCGGCCCTTTGGCCGTCTTAGCCACATTGGAATATTTGCTGCCACCGCAGCCTTCAGATGCTGCTCCAGATGAAGCTCCAGCTCCACTTTTTTTTTGTTTTTGTTTTTATAATCCGGGCGTATGCTGGCCCGTTTGTACGCCCCATAAACGTAAGAATGCGCTAGTACCCAAACTGTGGGTTTGTGGCCGCCTGAAAGAAACGAGAGGTGTTAGGGCAGATCTGGCCTTATATATCTTGCTAAACATGCGGATTTCCAGCTGCCTAATCTCTGGACTTCAGCTTCCGATACGTCGGCCCTGGCTGCTTCAGAGGCCGCCCCTATTCTGAAGGGATGTGTCCCGAAAAGTGTTGAGCATTCCGATACTGCAAATATCGGGTATCGGCCGGCTTTACCCGGCAGTTGAATCAGAGGCTGTTTTACTATGTAGAAGTGTATGAACTATAAATATATGTATATATATATGTCACAATGACATGATATATATATATGTATTCTGTGTGTGCATATTTAGTGTTTACAATGAAAGGAAGGGGTTGTTTTTTTTTTTTTTTTTTTTTTATTTCCGATATTTCTGTCCCATAGACTTGCATTGGATTTCCGGTATCGGAATCGCCGACACTTGGGTATCGGTGATACCCATTCCGATCCGATACTTCTTGATGTCGGGAGATATCGCTCAAATCTAGTCCCAAATTGTTTTGGGTTACCGCCGACTGCCTCCATACAATGTTTAGAGATTGTGGGAAAATGATATTTGGTAAATGGGGACCCGTCGGTGTGTGATAGAAGAATCTACTGTCGTGTCTTATAAACGCGAAGCGCTTCACTATTTTTACCGGGCATATCGGGCCGTCTAAAGCCTTGAGCGAGACTCACGCACCTCAACCGGTGGGATCGCATTTTTGGATCTGAACTTTAATGTGTAAAGCGTTGCTACATATGACGATGTCCTCGTGGGTCAACCGACTGATGTTGTTTTTAAACCGCGGCGCTAGTTCGCCGCTGCGCCCCGAAAATGCAATTGCAAGCGCTGTAGATATTAGGGTCGCCTCGTACTGCGACTTGTAAATGACGTCGAGATTATGATGATATCGTGTGACAGACTTAGAGACGCGGGGCGGCGACGTTCCTGAGTAGGTTGGAGCCTCTTCCAGCCTTTAACGGCTTGCCTGATGGGGAGTATTTAGTAACATCGCCCCCACCTAAAAGCAGAAAGAAAAAAGGCTATTCCTGCTAAGTGTCGCTGCGCTGACGTACCCGACGCTCCTCTATTCCTGCTAAGTGTCGCTGCGCTGCCGTACCCGACGCTCCTCTATTCCTGCTAAGTGTCGCTGCGCTGACGTACCCGACGCGCCTCTATTCCTGAGCAGATTCAGGAGTTCTACCCACACGTCGCATCTGGCCCGATTACCTGTATCTACTGGCCTTCCCCTGATTAAGGAGCGCCATTCCTCCCATGCCTTACCGTAGACCTGCCAGGAAGCCGGTGTCACTGAGACTTGGAACAATTTGAAGGCCTGCCAATTGGAAGACAACAGAGAGTTAAACCATCACATCTTCAGCGATAGACGTAAATCTGGCACGACACCAGACGTGTCTAAGGCATAGTAGCTCTAAGCGGCGCAGCAGAAAAGGCCGGGGAGAGAAGACAATGTTCAAACTTCTTGAGGTTCCTGGATGTTTGGTTAGAAACCTGGTGTTAGCGTTTTTCGCCCGGGTACCCAAAGGCTCAATGGCTGTTACTAGTGAAAAGTTCTCTACCGCAGGGCTGCGGCCCCAGGTGGATATGGTCCATAAACAAGCCAGTTTCATTTACACCATTGCTCTTCGTAGATTGCGACAATACCATTATTGATATCTCCAACAACCTCTAGACCTAGTTCCTTGCTCGGCGCTTCCTGCGCCATTACGCATGCATGTCCCTTGTAGGGATCTAAGAATGACTAACAGACAAGCAAATCTGCTTTCACGGATCGGTTAAGTCTGATCTATATCCCGGCTGGGTAATGCCTTTAGCTGACAACGATAGGTGGCGTTGGGAAACTCTGCCCATTATTATTATTATTTATTTATATAGCGGCAATAATTCCATGGTGCTGTACATGAGAAGGGGAAACATACAAAGTTATAGATATCGTTTACAGTTTTTGTAGTTTATCCGCCGGTAAAGGAAAACCATGTTATTGGTATAAATTTCAATGCCGGGAAAAGGAGCACGTTGCATGGTCCGACCGTTAATCGGGTGAAAAAGGTACTCCGAAAGTGCCGAGCTCTAAATTTTGAACGTCTGGAGGTAGGGGCAGAGTTTAGAGTCCCTAGGTCCGACGAATAAAAAAGTCATTAGCGTATCGCCTTAACGAGTCTAGAAGGGTATCGAAGAGCCCGAAGTAGTGACGTGCTGTGGAGCAGACCGACGGAAGGCTCACATAGAATTAACTGCCGGTTCACCGTGAAGCTCAACAAATGGAGGCATGTTGGGATGTCGGATTTTGGCAGCGGGGCACCTGGCCCAGCTGTGCGTACGAGTTCCCCTTCTGTCAATTGAAACGTAGGTTAAGGACGTCTCTTCTAGGGGTGATGCGTCATTAACCGCATCGCCTATTGTGAGGGAAGGTGATATTTTTGACGGGATTTTCCTTTTTTTTTTTTTTTTTTTTAAGCAGAATGCCTAGGGCGAGTTTCTGAAATTACTGATTGGCAACGATTTAACTGGGTCCACCAACCTGCTTAGTTTTACCTATTTGTGATTTTCTGCTGTAGAAACTTGGAGGATTCCCGCGACAGGTTTAGACTATACCCGGGGTTATAATGACTGATTTGCTTTGTAACGTTCTCGAGCCAGGTAGGAGTTGTACCTATAATCTTCTGATCCATAGTCAGATGAGTTATCGATTGAGCTTGACTTCCGCGATAGACGTACCTCTGGCGCGACACCAGGTGTTGTCTAAGGCATTTTTTTTTTGTTTTCCATTCCATATACCAGAAGCTTAACCACTCAGCCATCAACTCGACCAGTAAAAACAGCATTTAAGACCATAATAAACTCCTGAGCAGCTTCTTTTTCGGGATCAAGGCATAGCCATGACGTAAGTGCTCCGTTTGCTTGGCGGGTACGCCCTGATGCAGGGGTGTCCGCCAGCACGGGACTGGTATTAAATTATAAGCAGAGAGGGGAAAATACAATCCGCAAACCGCCTCTCTGCCGAGTACCCCCGGCGCTGCCGGTGGGCGTAGTTTACAAGGGGGGAGGGGCGAATACGATTCGCAACGGACTCTCTGCCGGGGACCCCCGGCGACGCCGGTGGGCGGGCATGCAGATGAGAGGTTGCGAACCGTTGCCCCCTCCCCATACTAAGCCAGAGATGGAGCACGTGACGTATGATCTGCGTCGTGTGCCCGAGCCCGAGTGTCTCCTGACAGGGGACGTTCGGGGTTAATCTTGTGGTTGGAATGGCTGGTAGCCCTGGGTGATGATTCACTAGGCTGTCAGCCATTGATGGAGCACGTGACATCTGCCGTGTGCTCGTGACCGCCTGTCGTCACCCTCAGATGCGTCGGACCGCTCAGATATGGACAGGGAACCCATCTAGCGGGGCGAGATCTGAGGCGGCTCCTGTGTGATCCGTGTCTGTAGAAGCTCTCAGGGGGATAGTGGGAATGAGTGGGAGGTCCTGCGGCGTCTGCGCCGGGACCTGCTGAGGGGTTCACTGGGTGTCTTCGGGGTGATGGGAGTAGCGACATTTAGAGGGACAGCAGGACTGATGGCGGGAGTCTTCGGAGGAGGATGGGGAGGGTCTGCGGCGCATATGCGTGCGCTCGCCGTGGCTAGGGGGTATATTGGGACCGGTAAAAACCGAGCTAATTGTCCCATTACGCCTGTTACAGGCGGTAATTAGATGGGTAGCACAGCGTAACGAGTAATTTTATTCTGTGCGGTGTTTGGAGGGCAGGGGTTAATGTGGTTTCAGTACTGTTAGTGATTGGGGCAGTGGCGGTTAGTGTTGGCGGTTAGTATTGGCGGTTAGTATTGGCGTGTTTTGTTACGTGAGTGCATACGTGTTTTATACTTTTTTTTTTTTTTTTTTTGATGCAGAGCGCGCTGGTTGGTCTGTATGGACCGATCAGCGCGCTCTGCAGCAGCGTGGTTATGTTTTGTGCCTGCTCCGGTGTCCCTCCTCGCAGGCAGTGCACATGTGCCTGCTGGAGGGCCACTTTGGAGCAGGCCACGCAATGTTTTGGGACCGTCACGGCTCCACAGTCGCTCCGTACAGGCATTGCTATTGTGCCTGATGGAGAGGGCTGCAGAGCCGGTCCTGTGTCACCGCTGACCGGAAGTAGACTGGCGGGGACCGGAAGTGACGTTTAAAAGTGGGCGGAGCTACCCGGGAGTGCACAGTGAGGCCTACCCGGCACAAAAGCCGGGGAGTCAAGTACAAGGAACGGCCGAGGCAAGCGGAGGCGGCTGCGACGGTGGGGGCAACAGCGGCGCAGGAGGTGGGGCGCATGAGCGGCTCCCAGGGGAAAGGCCGCGGCGGCACCCCCGCTGAGAAAGGCCGCGGCGGCGGCTCACATGAGAAGGCCGCAGCGGCGGCCCAGGGGCAGGCCGCGGCCTACCACGCGGCGGCCGCTGTGCGACAGCGTACAGGATCCAGGAGAAGACCGTGCCAAGGCCACGAGGTGCTCTGACCGTGTCGAGGGCCCTGGACACGCGGTCATACCCGCCCGAACCGCATCCCTTCGACAGGACCCCGCGACCCCACATGCAGAAGGAGACCCCCCGACTATCTGAGGGCCACAGCTCCGGAACCAGGAGTGACCGGCGAGGCACCAGGCCCGATGGCCAAAGGTGAGCCACGAGCTGCCCGGTAGGGAAGTGAGGGTAGAAGGGAACGCGCTATGGAGGGGGGAGACGACAGCGGAGCATACGGGCCTGGGAGAGGGGGCAAACACCAGGGGAGGCCTGCGGTGACGTTGGAGAGGGCACAGGGAGGTGAGCACTAAGGGAAGACAGTAAAGATTGTATCCATGGCTCACCTTCCTGTGCTGCTGCTCTCTGCCGCAGGGCCTCAGTTACGGGATCAGACATCACAAGACTTCCACTGACCAGCCGGGGGAGGAAGAGGAAGAGTCCGGCCCTCGCACGAGAATTTAACCCCTGAGGGTGTGGCCGGACCCCCTTCCCCCTCATCCCCGCTGGCCAGTGGGGTCCGGTATATGGCATCACCTGGGAGGGGAGTGACGGGAGGAGGGAAGCACAGCCCCCAGTTCATTTTAAGCTATAGTCTATATGGGCTCCTCAGTCAGAAGCTCGATCCCTATTCGGTGCCGTGCTTGCCAGAAGAAGCCGTGGGACGTACCTACGGTGCCCTAGACACATCGACACAGCCGGAGAGTTAACTAAGCCTAAAGGGAGAAAGAGGAAAGCTAACTGCCCCGGAGTAGAGCCCCCAAAGGAATAGTTAGCCCCCAAACATATATCGGCGGTGAGACAAGATGAAATACAAACACAGGCAGAAAATAGAGCAAGCAAATGCTGGGGCCCAAACTGTCTAGATAGAACAGGACAGGAAAGAATACTGTCCGTAATCCAGCAAAAACTCTAAGAAAAATTCCAACACTTCTGATATGCAAAAATACTAAGACCACACGATCTCTCCCCCGCTAGATCAGAACTCTGGAGTGAACTTGTAGCAAACCAGCAGATACTGAAATAACAGGGAACTAGAAATACAGAAACTGTCTCTGGTGTGAACTGGTAGCAAATCAGCAGATACTGAAATAACATGGAACTGAAAATACATAAACAGTGCAAAAGAGAAACAGAGTCCAGCGCAGGCCCCCGCAGGGGAACCTTGGTGTACTAACTCCAGAAAGGCAGAAAACTGAGAAGACAAAAGGGAAAACAAATGCCACAGAAATAAACAGCAAATAACTTATCTGAAAGTTGTAGGACAAAGCAGGAAGAAAGCTGACTTCCAAAAGGGACAAGGAAGAAACAAATCACCGGCAAGTTTCATGGGAAGGTTGCTCACTTATATCTCCCCAGTCAGTAACATCTGATTGCCACTCATCTCCCCCAGGTGATAGACTTCTGTTAGCCAAAGCAGCTTCATTACTATCAGCAGCCACCAGAGGGAGCCCAAACTCAGAAGTCAGATTCAGAGTGTTCACAACATGTAAGGCTTTGATGCGCTCTTCTTTTCACCCACATTTTTTGTGGCGCTACGTCTGGGGCTTTCCACACCCCCTTACATTTGGGCGCCCCTCTCCTTGGTATCACATATATTGTGATATTACATTTCTTGGCATATTACACTGTAAACAATTCATTAGGGCATATATTATTATATCAGGTTGCTGATCATGTATGGTTTACTTATTTTCTGCCGTATTAGTGCACTTTTTAGTAGAGTTTTGTTTTTTGGACACATTCTGATTTATAAAGGGTGGGGGGGGTAGGACTAGATAACTTATCAGTGTGACTGGTTTCATAGTTTACATTATACGTGCTGTTTATGCACTTTTTAAGTGTTGTTGACATGTTTTATGCTTATTTACTTGTCCAATAACTTCTAAGCCTGGTTTAGTGTGCACGACCTACTGTATATAGATCATTTTCTTCTCCCTTTGACAATAAGATATAAATCATACTGAATCTTTTTAACTAGAACTATAAATCAATTGACATGGATCATCCTGTTCTAAAACATGACACCATTAGACTGGATAGCGTTTTAATAGTTAACTTTTCCTTTAATAAGGAATCCATCAGTAGGATCAACCCTCCTAAGCCTTCTATATGGGCATGTAAGTGACAAAGTCGAATAGAATGATACCTTGCTATCTGCGATCTGATGTCTTATTCCGAAATTCATGTTTTTATTTTATATGTAAATGAGCTGTTAAGATCTATGGGCAGGACACAGATCTCCCCGAGAGTCTGCCTCCAGAGATTATTTTAAATGAAAGGAGGCGCTACCAGTGCGAGAAATGTAGATCAGGAGAGCAGCCTGTCAGTCATTACATGTCTCACTCTGGTAAAGCCCCTTTTATTTAAAATAAGCTCTGGAGGAACATTCTCCATGGCCGGCCCATAAATCTAAATACATACCTATTAAGAAAAACTTAAGATTTCTCTGGAATAAGACATTTGATTGCAGATATCAGGTTATTTTATTCAGCTCCCTATGACCTACATGACCATATAGACGGCTTAGGAGGGGTCACCCTACTGACAGATTCCCTTTAAATACCATAACAATCATTTATTAGGCACATACTATAAATGCACGGCTCTTGACAAGGAAACAAAAAAGCAAAAAGAAGTGGAGATCACACATAAATGTAGACTTGTGTTAGCATCGCTTGTTTTAGGCTGGAGAAAACAAAACAAAGAAAGAAAAAATTGCATTTGCCAAGGTCACGGTGTAATGACCACCTTCTGCACCAGCTTGGCACGTACAGCCTAAAAAGGAGGCTTTACAAATAACGGATGCTACTACAGTTGCAGCCTGTGTGCTGACAGTAGTTCACTGTTTCCTTACCTGCTCTCACCGGCCTGCGCCCCAGCGGCAGCTGCACTCTTCTCCTCATCGGTCGTGTTCTCCTCCTTAACAGGCAGCATGGGCTTTTCCGCAGCTTTTGATCTTTCCATGATCACCATTTCAATTTCTAGAAAATACAAAAAGACACAAATGACTTTTATTGACTCTACTGTCTTTTCTTTTTTTTTGTATTCCTGTGAATTAATCTTGTAAATAACAACTTTAGGAAGAAATTTGGCACAAAACACTCTTTAAAGTCAGCCATAAATTTGGTAAATGCTGACGTAGCATTACTGGCTAAAAAAGTGCCGAAAGTTTTGACTTATCTGATGGGCGAGCGAGGCCCTGCCTTGTCCCGCCACAACTCTGCCTTTTTAGGTGGAGCGGAGTCAAACTGGTGAAAAAGACTCCTGAAGTCACAAATTTTTGCACAACTCCCCGTTGCGAAGAAGCTAGTTCTGCATACTTTAAAACCACTTACACCAGTTTTCTGGCATAAAAGCTTTGCCCCATTGCCTTTTCATGTTGTTTTCCCTTCCTTTCAGTTCATATTTGCCCTGCATGAAAACAAATTTGGTTGCAACTTGGAAATTGTTAACGAGCTGATGGATCCACAATTTTCTGCATCTATAGTTAATATTTTCATTTCATAACTGTGTACTGTGAATGGGCTATGATCGGATCCTAAACAACTGGATATTAGATTGTGCTCAGTATATAGCCAGTGTAAGGGTAGGTTTCCACGGGGCGTAATCCCTGCGCTTTGGACGCAGAGGAAACCCGGCTCCACCCAAAGCGCCGCCCCCTTCTGTAGACGTGGTGATTCCGGATGTGTTCATTGAACACATCCGGAATCACCGCATCGTATCCATAGACAGGGTTATTTACCTTGGGGAAACTGAGCATCTCTGCAAGATAAATAGACATGCTGCAGTCTAGAAAGACGAGTTGCATGTCCGATTATGCAGGACCGCCGGATGCGACCCTGCACGCATACTGGAGACGGGATTTCATAAAATCCCCTCCACTATGCTGTAACATCTGGACCCTGCGGATTGAACGCTGCGGCTGTATGCAGCGTCCTATCCGCAGCAAATCCTGATGTATTACGCCACATGGAAACATACCCTAAGAGATGCAGCTTCAGGTATAATATGGTCTGTAGTCTTAAAACATGGTGAGAAAGAAACATGCCATGTTACAGGAATCACCATAAAAATGGAACAAAGTTTATTGCAACACAATTGAGCCAAAAAAATAATTAAAATTTTTCAAAAGTCATAATGAAAATATCAACCCACAATACAGTTGTTTAAACCACAGCTAATATGTGAACCATATACATATGAAATTCAATATAAATGTATCCGTAACATGAGGAACCTGACAAAACAGGGCATATATGATCAGAACCAACAGAACCATATAGGAAAAGAGCCTTAACACTAAAATGAAAGTATCAAAGAAATTCTTATAAAGGTGGTTATCGAGATCATTAAATACAATTAGCCCACAAATGGTAATTGTCAGGAAAAATATGAATTATTTTCCAGGGTTCTGGGGACACAACCAGAGCCGGCCTACTACTGCTCCCACCATTGGTTTCTGTATGACCAATTCCTACATACAGCCCCTCTATCCCTCGTGAATTTCCACCCCCCCTCCCTTCAAGCAAATGGTCAGCTTCAATCCAAATCTGGAGGTGCTAAGGGGAGCTGCACGGAAACTACAACCTCTACTACAAAAAGATGCCCGATTACAATCCATATTTCCAGACCCCCCACTACTGTGTTTTAGGCAGCCCCCAAATCTAAGAAGCATCATTGTCAGAAGTTCCCTGTCCTCCCCAACAGCTGCAGGAACCTTTCCTTGCAACAAGAAGAAATGCAAAACCTTTCCATTTATAATGACCACGGGCAAGATAAAGATCCCCAACTCCAATCAGGACTACAAGATCCCAGGTACTTTCAGCTGCATCACATCTAATGTGGTGTACCTAATTATTTGTACGAAATGTCCAACTGGGGGTCTGTATGTGGGAGAGACCTGGCAAAAACTGAGAACAAGGATGAATTCTCATCGCCACACAATAAGAGAAAAAAGAATGGATCTACATGTGGCAAAACATTTTTCTTCCCCTGGTCATAGCATGTGGGATATGAAATTACTTGTATTGAAAGGTAGTTTCACATCTCAGAGACATAGAAGAGTTTGCGAATACAAACTGATTGTGACCTTGGACACTCTTAATGCTGGAATGAACCTGTCACATGGATTTATGACGTTTTACATCAATTAAGGAATTTACTCCAAAGACCCTGTGAAAACATCACAAAACATTACCAGACCCCAATCAGAGGGCAATAAAACTTTCACACTCCTTATCTATGAACTGTTCCAATATTTATGTTCATCTCTATCTCCCATAATGACAGTTCTGCTTTACGTCACTTGTCTTACCTATTGCATTTTTTCTGTGCTGTGTTGTGTATAAATATGTGATTCTTCAGATTTTGTTTTAGTCTTTGCCTGATGAAGAGACCTGAGAGTCTCGAAAGCTTGCAATTTGTTACCATCTTTTCAGGTAGCCATTAAAAGGTATCAACCACTGAGGACTCTCAACTCTAAATATTTTTCCAGCTTGGAATGGTGACTTTTATTGCCTGCCAGGACTAGCAGAGCTGAATGTGTTTTCCCTCCAAAAAAAAAACTCTTTGACTTTTAAGCAAAACACTCCAAGTCAAATTCAATAATACACATTAATCCCAGAAACATGAAAATTAGATTTCTGGGACCTGGGCACTTGGAGTTACGCATGGCAGCGTTTTGCAGCATTTAGGGCTATCAGGAACATGGGAAATGAATTTTTGCCCACCAGCAAATCACAGACATACCGTGTGTGGACTCTAAAAAACGGTAAAATTGCAAGGGAAAAAATGTCAATGTCATTGGCCTGTGAGCTTCCAGGCCAAAGATATGATGAAAAGGAGTTAGCGATAACTTTTGAAGATATATGTAACACCCAGAAAACAGGCCATATGTGAGGACAGCAAAGAGGGAGCTCTTAGTATTATGGCCGAAGCATAAAACAGGAACGTCCATCTTTGGCAACCATTCAGAGCCAGAAGAGACAGTGGAACACCATGCTGTGGTACTGGATCATTTCCTTGGGATCTCTCTTCCCCTTTATCGACACGTCATACCTGTGACTGCCATACATGGAGTCAGGAATTATTGTTTCTCTCAATATTAGCATTGGCCTCAATTGCTTCCCTCTGGAACAACACTTTACAACTACTGAACTATTAACCCACTATGTTTTTTTTCTGTGCACTATGGAGATGAAAATAATAATGTGATTTTCATTTTCTGCAATTATGGCTTAAGTTGGTGATGGAGGAGTAGTGCCCAATTTTAAGATTTTCTATAGGCTCTCATTACATAAACAAAGGTGGCGCAATACAATTTGTAGTTTCAGCAAGTTTCATTCCTGTGATGCCATGTTTCAGCTTTATGTCTATAAACACGCTTCATTATAGCTTAGAATCGAAATATGGCATTACTGGAATAAAACTTCTTGCTGAAACTGCAAATTCTACTTGAGTACTGTCTCACTTTTGTTAATATTGAATCACTGCTAACAATCACGATCAGCTGCAGGGAAGTACAGAGACTGGCAGGGGACCAGGGATCATCGGAACCGGAGTGGTGGAGGAATTACTTCTCTTATTATATAACATTCTAAACAATTTTCTAATGTTTTTTTTTAAAGCTACACATCCCCTTTTAGTGTTATGTCCTTGAATGAAACTGAAAGATTGTGTCATGCTCTTACCCCTCTTGCTTTATGATATGTATAACAAATTCTTCTAGAAAAAAAGACAATGTGAATGCAATAATTTAATGGGAGAAAGAATACGCCTGAAATGTTACACTTCAATTAAGTCTCTAGTAGTCAAAAAAAAATTAAAAAAGACCATCCTACTATTTCAAAACTTTTATTGCCATACTAGAAAAAGGTGGAGCTAAAGGGTCCTATAGGATCAGATAGCATTACATGGGGGAAGGGAAGTGGGCCCTGGTTTCTATCTTTCTAGTCTAGTTTGTAACCACTAGTAGTGAAATCAAAAGCAAACCTGTGGGTAGACTATGATTGTAGGAAAGTTAAACTAGTCACACAAATTATAAAATAGTAAAGTTTCTAACTATAGCACTGAGACCTGTCATAAGTACAGAAAGGATCCATGTTCTGTTATCCCCACCTATCACTATGACCTTCAAGAGTCCATGCTCTGTGATCTCCACACATCATTAGGACCTTCACAGGTCCATGCTCCGTGATCCCCACCTATCACTATGACCTTTACGGATCAATGCTGTGACTCTGTGATCCCCACCTATCATTATGACATTTCTGGGTCCTTGCTTTGTGATCTCCACCTATCACTACGACATTCACGGGTCCATGCTCTGTAATCTCCACCTATCACTATGACCTTCAAGGGCCCATGACCTGTGAACTCAATATATCACTATGACCTTCAAGGGTGCATGCTATGAGATGCCGACATATCACTGTCCTTCAAAAGGTCCATACTCTGTGATCCCCACCTATAAATATAACCTCCACGAGTCCATTGTCTGTGATCCTCACCTATCACTATGACCTTCAAGGGCCCATGATCTGTGAACTCAATATATCACTATGACCTTCAAGGGTGCATGCCATGTGATACCTACAGTCATGGGCAAAAGTTTTGAAAATGACACAAATATTAATTTTTACAAAGTCTACTGCTTCACTTTTTCTAATGGCAATTTGCATATACTCCAGAATGTTATAAAGAGTGATCAGCTTAACAGCAATTACTTGCAAAGTCAATATTTGGCTAGAAAATGAACTTTATCCCCCAAAACACATTTCAACATCATTGCAGCCCTGCCTTAAAAGGACCAGCTAACCTCTTTTCAGTGATTGCTCCATTAACACAGGTGTGGGTGTTGATGAGGACATGGCTGGAGATCAATCTGTCATGATTAAGTAAGAATGACACCACTGGACACTTTAAAAGGAGGCTGGTGCTTGGCATCATTGTTTCTCTTCTGTTAACCATGGTTATCTCTAAAGAAACACGTGCAGTCATCATTGCAATGCACAAAAATGGCCTAACAGGGAAGAGTATCGCAGCTAGAAAGATTGCACCTCAGTCAACAATCTATCGCATCATCAAGAACTTCAAGGAGAGAGGTTCCATTGTTGCCAAAAAGGCTTCAGGGCCCCAAGAAAGACCAGCAAGCGCCAGGACCGTCTCTTAAAAGTATTTCAGCTGCGGGATCGGGCTACCAGCAGTGCAGAGCTTGCTCAGGAATGGCAGCAGGCAGGTGTGAGTGCATCTGCACGCACTGTGGGGCGGAGACTCTTGGAGCAAGGCCTGGTCTCAAGGAGGGCAGCAAAGAAGCCACTTCTCTCCAGAAAAAACATCATGGACAGACTGATATTCTGCAAAAGGTACAGGCAGTGGACTGCTGAGGACTGGGGTAAAGTTATTTTCTCTGATGAATCCAATTTTCGATTGGTTGGGACATCAGGAAAACGCCTCATTCGGAGAAGACAAGGTGAGCGCTACCACCAGTCTTGTCTCATGCCAACTGTTAAGCATCCTGAAACCATTCATGTGTGGGGTTGCTTCTCAGCCAAGGGAATCGGCTCTCTTACAGTCTTGCCTAAAACCACAGCCATGAATAAAGAATGGTACCAGAATGTCCTCCAAGAGCAACTTCTCCCAACCCTCCAAGAGCAGTTTGGCGATCAACAATGCCTTTTCCAGCATGATGGAGCACCTTGCCATAAAGCAAAGGTGATAACTAAATGGCTCAGGGAACAAAACAGAGATTTTGGGTCCATGGCCTGAAAACTCCCCAGATCTTAATCCCATTGAGAACTTGTGGTCAATCATCAAGAGACGGGTGGACAAACAAAAACCTAAAAATTCTGACAAAATGAAAGCATTGATTGTGCAAGAATGGACTGCTATAAGTCAGGATTTGGTCCAGAAGTTGATTGAGAGCATGCCAGGGAGAATTGCAGAGGTCCTGAAGAAGAAGGGTCAACACTGCAAATATTGACTTGCTGCATTAACTCATTCTAACTGTCAATATAAGCTTTTGTTACTCATATGTTTGCAATTATATTTCTGTCTGTGATAAAAACATCTGTCAAATACACACAAAAACCAGAGGGCAGCAGATCATGTGAAAATATAATATTTGTGTCATTCTCAAAACTTTTGGCCATGACTGTACATATCATTGTCCTTCAAAGGTCCATGCTCAGTGATCTCACACCCTGGGAAAGGAAGTGCCCAGGGTACAGTGCCTACATGAACGCCAAGAACTATAGTGGTGTCACCATTGCCTAAACCATGATGTTGCAATGTAGTGGCCTCAGCATTAAGAATAGTGAAAGAACCTAAGAAACTAAGAAGGAAACTATGAATTACAGCATATTTTCCATGCAATGGTCAGAATACTTCAGAAGAATTACGAGCAGCATTTCTGAATGTAGACTCAAACTGCAGGATTACAGTCAAATAAGAAGGGTAATAATTAACCATTGTTAATAGCACTATAAAGATTACTCTATAGATCCTGTGACCATATATTGTATATTATCAACCTGCTCTAAACTGCTGTCGTCACATTGAAGATAGGTTTCCAAACATCCTTATCCGAAACAGTGATGGTGAACACATGTACTGCTGAATTTGCCAAAACTTTGCATTCTTTGTCCTATAATGTTAATTTCAGATGTACTGTTGCAATGGAAAAGCAAAAAAAAATAAATATAGCATCATGGAGAAAACCCAGCACACCAGAAGACTTCATCCATTTCAAATTTATGTTAAGAACTTATAACGCTGCCCTTCACCTCGCCAAACAGACCTACTTCACCTCCCTGATCTACTCACTAGCCAACAACCCCAAGAAACTTTTTGACACTCTTCACTACCTCCTCAGGCCAAAAGCACAAGCCCCTATCACAGACATTTGTGCTGATGACCTGGCCTCCCACTTTATAGAAAAAATAGACAATATCTGTCAGGAAACCTGCTCCCAACCACCAAGTGCTGTGACTCCCATCCCTCCCTGCATTTCCCCTGGCTCACTTTCCACATTTGATCCCATCACAGAAGAAATAGTCTCCAGACTCCTCTCTTCCTCTCGTACGACTACATGCACTACCGACCCTATTCCCTCACATCTCCTCCAGTCTCTCTCTCCAGTTGTCACAACTCACCTAACTACAATCTTTAATCTCTCCCTCTCCTCTGGCATTTTCCCATCCTCCGTCAAACACTCCATCGTTACTCCATTACTAAAGAAACCCGCTCTCGACCCTTCCTGAACAAACAACTAAAGACCAGTCTCCAATCTCCCCTTCATCTCTTAACTTTTGGAGCGCCTAGTCTACTCCCGCCTTACCCGTTACCTCTCCACTTACTCCCTCCTACACCCTTCACAGTCTGGCTTCCGCCCCCTACATTCGACTGAAACTGCACTCATCAAAGTGACCAATGACCTTCTGACAGCAAAACGTAACGGTGACCACTCTCTGCTCATTCTTCTTGACCTTTCTGCAGCTTTCGACACGGTTGACCACCGTCTCCTACTCTCTAGGCTCCAGTCTCTAGGTATTAAGGACACTGCTCTCTCCTGGTTCTCTTCCTATCTTTCTGACCGCTTCTTCAGTGTTTTGTTCTCTGGCTCCACGTCATTTCCTCTTCCTCTCGCTGTCGGGTACCTCAGGGCTCAGTCCTTGGCCCCCTTCTCTTCTCTCTCTACATGCCCCAATTGGACAGACCATCAGCAGATTTGGCTTTCAGTACCATCTTTATGCTGATGACACACAACTATACACGTCATCCCCTGACATTACCCCTGCTGTACTACAGAACACCACCGACTGTCTGTCCGCAGTCTCCAACATCATGTCCGCTCTCTATCTGAAACTCAACCTCTCCAAAACTGAACTTCTTCTGCTCCCGCCGTCTACTAACCTCCCTAAATCTGACATTTCCCTCTCCGTGGGCGGCACCATAATAACACCCCGGCAGCAGGCTGCTGTCTGGGGTTATGTTTGACACCAATCTCTCCTTCACCTCCCATATACAATCTCTTGCCAGCTCTTGCCGCTTACACCTAAAGAACATCTCTAGAATCCGCCCTTTTCTCACCATGGAAACAACAAAAACCTCACTGTAGTATTGATCCACTCCCGTCTGGACTACTGCAACGCTCTATTACTTGGCCTCCCCATTACTCGACTATCCCCTCTCCAGTCCATCCTTAATGCAGCAGCCAGGGTCATCCATCTGGCTAATCGGTACTCGGACGCTTCCGCTCTTCGCCAGTCCTTACACTGGCTGCCCATTCATTATAGGCAATCCAATTCAAAGTTACTGTTCTCACCCACAAGCTCTCCACAGTGCAGCACCCCCCTACATCTCCTCCCTCATTTCTATTATCACCTGCCCATCCTCTCCACAGTGCAGCCCCCCTACATCTCCTCCCTCATTTCTATCTATCACCTGCCCGTCCTCTCCACAGTGCAGCACCCCCCTACATCTCCTCCCTCATTTCTATTATCACCTCCCATCCTCTCCACAGTGCAGCCCCCCTACATCTCCTCCCTCATTTCTATCTATCACCTCCCGTCCTCTCCACAGTGCAGCACTCCCCTACATCTCCTCCCTCATTTCTATCTATCACCCTGCCCGTCCTCTCCACAGTGCAGCACCCCTACATCTCCTCCCTCATTTCTATCTATCACTACCCGTCCTCTCCACAGTGCAGCACCCCCCTACATCTCCTCCCTCATTTCTATCTATCATCCTGCCCGTCCTCTCCACAGTGCAGCCCCCCTACATCTCCTCCCTCATTTCTATCTATCACCCTGCCCGATCCTCTCCACAGTGCAGCACCCCCTACATCTCCTCCCTCATTTCTATCTATCACCCTACCCGACTGCTGCGCTCTGCAAACGACTGTCGACTAACCTCTGCACTAATCCGTACCTCCCACTCCCGACTCCAAGACTTCTCCCACACTGCGCCAATCCTCTGGAATGCTCTACCCCAAGAAATTAGGACTATCCACAATTTGCATGGTTTCAGGCGCTCCCTCAAAACACATTGTTCAGAGCGGCCTATCACGTTCACTAATCAAAGTCATTCTATGTATGTGTGTGTAGCCCATTTCACTATCTCCATCCATCCCTCACTCCCTCAAGATGGCTGGACCATCATTGTAAATGCACCATTGTATATACACACCTGTACTTTGTATCTCCCCACCTCACTGTAGATTGTAAGCTCTCACGAGCAGGGGCGGCTGATTTTGCTTTAATTATTGTATTGTTAACGTTGTTACTTATGACTTGGGTTTTGAAACTGTTAAACTGTAAAGCGCTGCGGAATATGTTGGCGCTATATAAATAAAGATTATTATTATTATCTTTACGTGTTTATCACATTAAACTATTAATAAGTAGCAGCATATTACATTTCTCAAATATATGGTAGATTTCCATTTTTAGACTTCAGTATTTCTGTCCAGGATGCTGACTAGGCCATGGGTTCATTCATAGTCCTGAAATGTAGCTAATGGAGGACGCCACATCATTAGGAAATCAACGTTCCACCAGTGTAGTCAGTGATCAGCACCCCTCACCAGATTGCCATCAAGTTGGTTTTACACATAGCTGTAATCAAAAAAAACACTAAGGTTTTTTTTCAGGAAGTTCAGACGCAAAACATACAGATGCTCGATTTTTGCTGAATTTTCGGAGCAGAAAATCTAAGTTTTTAAAGAGTTGTTAGATTTGGTAAAATACTGCTCAGCTTCAGCTCCAAAAACTCCTTGTTAAACTCCATGTGCACACAGCCTAAATGTAGGATCCTGGCAGAAGAGATTGTCTTGTCGCTGACAGATGGACTCCACAAATTGATCAAAACGGCTGCTAAAACACGCTAGCTTAAAAGTATATTTTTATATTCAATTTATTTTAAAGCACCATTAATTTCTGGGTGCTGTACATGTGAAGAGGGTTCACATGCATATAGTAAATGTATACGTATACTTTAGTGATATCAACCGTTCAAGCCCTGGAGATGCTCAGCTAATCCTAGAAGTAGGGCAGATTGCTCTGATACTTGTAGGCCTTATGGCTCAGATTATTAAGGAACAGATTAGACGCTGATTACTTGTCCGCAAAAGGTACAACGTGTGCTTTGGGCCTTATACTACATTTCAAGCTTTTTTTGTGGTATGTTGTAGAACAAACTACAATCTTGGGTTCTGTAGGCACGGTGTCCATCAGATGCATACAGTACATTGGGAAGATTGACTTCTCGTTTAATTTTTTAAAGGTCCTTTGGAAATGCAATGGGCTACTACTGTTTTTCCTCTATGAGAATCGTGATTGATCTGCCCCAAGTCTTTGAGGCCACATATGTCAGGATAGACCTAGGACAAACCATGCACGCTATAAAGCAGGTTGCAGGAGGATACACATTTATCAAGAGTTCTGATATATAAAGTACAAAGTGGAAATCTCACAAATGAAAGCTCCAGGGCTCTACAGTTTACGTATAGATAGGTCACAATACAATGAGGTCATCTAACAAAAGAAACTCGCTTTATTTACACTGGTGCCAAGGTTTAACTTACAAATGGACTAAAAGTGGCCAATGGAAGCCATCAAGTTGAGGCTTGACAAGTTTTGAAAATTGGCATCAAAAGGCAAGGAAGGCGTAAGGGAACTTAGCCTTGAAATAGCCGAGACCAGACGTGCCTCTGTGCGGCTTGTGCTGTATTGCTGTTAACTTACATTTATTCTAGAATTAATCCAACCTATAATCCTGGATAATTTCCCACCGATCTATGGCAAAGATGGAGGAGCCCACTGTATACCTGTTGGTAGAAAGCAGCAAATTTGCAGAACCCTGATCCTTCGGCGATGTCAGTACTCCATGGCCATGAACAGCCTCCTACCTGCCGACATCCCCGTCTGGTGTTTTGATTAGTCAGCCTTCATCTTGTGTCTGTCACATTGCAAGAATGTCGGCTAATCAAAAGAGGAGTCGCAGATGTTGCAAGGTAGTAGGTGGTTTGCAGGGGGGCTCCCGACTTATGGCCACGCAACACTAGTAAGGCCGCTAAATTAGGGTCCTGGATAGGATTTGCCTATCTCTACCTGTTGGTGTTAGGGCCCCGTTACACGCTTCAATGTCCCAGTGATCCCACCAACGATCTGACGTGGATGGGATCGCTGGGACATCGTTAGCTGATCGCTGGTGAGCTGTTACATAGGCAGACTCGCCAGCGATCAGGACCAGCGAGCACGCTGGTATTCAGGGTAAATAGCGAGTAACTAAGCGCCGCACGGCGCTTAGTTACCCGCTGTTTACCCTGGATACCAAATCCCAGCGTCTGCTGTACGGCGCTGGGAGCTCGCTGATCGTTGGTCTCCCACTGTCACACGCAGCGATGTGTGCTGCACAGCGGGAGACCAACGATAGATTTATGGTCCAGTACATTCTGCAATGATTAACGATCAGCCGTACACTTTGTGCACAGGTATTTACAAGCCTGAGTAGAGCTTGCCTGTTCATCAGCACCATTTTGCTCCTAACACTTACTAGCACCCTCACTGGTTGTGAGCAGAGGGATTCCTCGCATGGAAACCTATGCAGTCTACTTCTGATGAGCCGGAGTAATAGCCTCCAGGTGATGAGTGTGCTCTATTCAGCATTGCAATCCTCACAGTATTCAGCCCAAATAAGCTCACTTGGTATAGGCATTGCTACATAGGTGTGTGTAAAGTGTTGAAAGCTGCAAGATTACCTAAATAATCACTTTTGGTGTACCAACCTGTATCTGTACATTAGCAGGCTGGGCCAGTTCTCTCCATTATTTTGTATAAAAGCTCATGCTCTAATTTGTCTGGACAGACATTGCACAATCTACAATTCCAGTTAATTTCATGTTTACAGGGGTACATTCCTGGCTGTCTTTTGGTATGTCAAGAAATACCAAGTGCGGGCCTCCGGTGGATATTTCAAACTCCATATTATCCAATAAACATTTGCTGAAGCGGAATCTATATATATATATTTTAAAAAATTTTTTTACATACTTTGCAGCTCAAAACCCCCACAAGATGCCACAAAAAGTCCTCAGAAGCATGTGGAAAGCTAAAGTAGTTTGCAAGCATGTCTACCTGGGATGTAACCAAGTCCTCTACATCACAAGCCCAGGGAACATCAACCCACCCAAGATCACCTCTCAATGCCGACACTGGAACGGGCAAGTCTAAGAAGTCCAATTACTTACAGCCCATTGAAGAATCTAAATCAATGCTTACCAACAAGATATAAGATGAGGGAATACACGTGGGCCTACTACAACAGGATCTGCATACCCTGAGGGAATGAGAGAAGGACATCAAAACAACAGATATCACAATTATAGGTCAACACTCATTCCCTGATGACATTTCCTTCAAACAGTGGAAAGGCAGAAAACGTAAGGGGCATTTACACTACAAGGCAATCATGAACAAGAATTGTTAAAAATGCTCGTTTCACAATTATCTTGTCGTGTTGACAGGCTGCCGATCACCCGATGAATGAGCAAAACTATCGTTCATCAGATGAAACAATCATCCGTACAGCATAAAAGATCACTGTTCTCAGCAGTGCAATCGCCATCATCCTGTGTAACCCGGAATCTCACTGCCAAGAACTACTGCAGTCTATGTGCGCTGAGCGATCTAGTATCGATCACTCGGTATGCATCATTTGCTTAGGTCTGCCTGTGTAAACAGGCATTCAAACGACCGTATCAGGCCACCGGTTAGTCCATGTACATGGACTTTTAGAGAACTGGCTGCGCAAGAACAGTATTCAGATTCTGTGGGTTGCAGGGCATACCAACAGCTCAAAGTTTTGTGGAGAAACTGATCAAGGAACTTTCCCATACACTTCCATTTTCAGCAGCCTACGCAGAGGATGTCTAGGTTTACATGGAGAGACAGAAGGATATTCAGAAGACTACATTCACAGAAGATCTGTGGCTACTTCTCTAAAATGTTTGGAATAACCTCCCGCTGCTTTATTTAGTCCATTACATAGACCTGTTGCCTTTGCAGTATCAAAATCTCAAATAAGACTTATTTGTAAGGGTGATTGCAATATGGTGGCGGATCCATTCATGAATCATTGGCATTCTACCGTTCAGTGGGATAGAACCCCAGGGACCTAATCAATCTTGGCGTTTGACAGACATGAGGTGGATAGATGTCTTTTGTCACAACACCCAAAATCGTTAACCTAAAAACGTGCTTAAAATAACTTTACAGTGTGAAATGAGGGCCAAATCAGCACACACAGTATTTACCAATCAGTGGTCGTTTAATAGGCCGTTTACGCAGGCAGACCACACTTTGGAGGCACACTAAATGATCTGTATTGGATCACTCAGTGTGCATAGGCTGCTATAGTTCTTGGCAGTGCGAGTCCTGTTATCAGTGGACAATGTGCCGAGAATGATAATCTTTTGTGCCAACCAAAATGATTTTGCTCATTCTTCTGGTGATTGGCAGCTTGTTTTGACTGCAAAATTATCGTGAAAATAGCGTTCATGATAATCTTGCATTTTAAATGAACCTTTCACCATGCAACACTCTTCGCCATCATTCTTTAGCTCGCATTGATTATAGGTTTAGTAGTGATGAGTGAGCATGTCAGGCTGTGACGGTCTTCGGTAAGGAAGGGGGCCCTCAAACTGTCCCTGGAACTGAGACCCTAACTATCCCTGTCCCGGGCATAGTCTTGAAGGTAGAGAGACCCAAATCTCAGACCTTACTATGCTGCTGTTAAACTCTGATCTGTCCCCTCCTCCACCTCATGAAGCATGGGACAGAAATGCAATGTAAGCAAGACACAAAAACAAAACAAGAATAATTGAAAACCTCTATCAGGGAGGGGGACAGGGAAGAATAAACTAAATGGGAACAGGGGCCAGGAGATAAACACACAGGTACTACAGAACACTTCTACAGCAACTCTATTCCAACCACTTAGCTTTAGCACACAGCACAGTAAGATGAATATTTCACCAGCAGGGACAAGAAGGTGTAACCAGTTTATATAGGAAGAGGTAATAACCAGATTAGAAGCAGCTGAAATGGAGCTGCATGTTTCTGACCAGCATAGAAATGGTTGTTAACCTCTTCGGCAACAGAAGAACCTAAATCGATTTAATATGGGACACAAAGCACAAAATATCTAAAGAAAACCTGCGATTCATTACCCGACGAGACAGTCTAACTCCAAGTCTTCCAGGGGGACATGACACCCTGGTGACATCGTGCTCGGATAAGGTGCTATCAAGCACACCCGTGTGCTAATACAGCATCTTTGGCGTGCTCAAATACTATGTTTGATTCACCGTGGCTGTATGTCTAGTGGCTGTTCAACAGCAGCAATACATGCAGGGATTGCCTAACAAACAAACAATCCCTGCATGTGTTGCGGCTGTCGAACAGCTGCGAGACTGCAGCCGCGAGGACTCGAACATAGTGTTCGAGCACGCCAAAAGGGAGTCTATTAGCACACGAGAATGCTCACTCATCACTATGTTTAGTCATTCGGGATTAATAACCATGGTTAACTTCATTACATACTTATCTAGAGGAAAATCGAATAAATTTGCCTACGCTCTATAAGCGGCAAAATTGATGACAAGCATTCTCATTTTGACTGGAGAGTACATCTGTTTAGGCAAACACTAAGAGGAACCCTAGATATAATCTCTGACACACTACATGTATTTCTGGTGGACCACAATACCTTAGACGTTCACTCTATTCCGTGGAGACAATAAAGGCATACCTGAGAGACTATTTAATTTGTTAAAAGGGAATCTGCTCTCCACGAAAAAGAAGGTTGGTAATGGGAGAGGGTAAAATTGTTGGCCTTGGCTATGCTTCATCTTAGAGGCCACACCCTGTACACAACTGTTCTTCACTCACCTGACATCTAGTCTCAGGCCCAACACCCAGTTTCTACCTTCTAGAATCAATGAATTACAGAAAGTGTTGAAGGAACCCGGGAGTTTTGCCAACACTTTTGAAGTCCAGATGTTCTCCAGGGAGTCTACAATATGTTCCTGAAGAGTTGGCAAGTACAGTTAAGTTCCATTACAGTTATACGTCAAAATATCACAAAACCTATGAAGGGAACTATAAAAAAAGCCCCAGATACAACTTCTTCAATTTTCTATGAGTAAAGGGATGGATCCAACAGGAATTTTTCAACATGTTTACTAAAATTCTTGTGCATGTCTAATTGTAGAAGTGTTGAGATTATGTGATTATCAGTTCCTTTATCAAATACAGCATTGATATTATACAATGTACAGATTACTCTAAGCAGGGCAGGGAGCGGTCTAATTTTTTTTTTATATTTTAGCAAAGGACATTCATGTATGTTTTGCATCTGGCAATGTTAACTTTTAACCCAGTACATGTCTTCTTATGTAAAATAGACTTAAAGGGAATGTGTCACCCTAAATTGGCGGGATATTTAAATGATGGCAGTCAGGTCAGATGGGCGGTGTTTTGGGTACTTGCCTTAACATGTTGTTCGCCGCTGTCTCCATTATTTCTGGGAATTGTAGTCGTTGCCCTCCATATAACGCGCCTGCGCATTGCAATCTTGAATTGCGCACGCGCAGTATGCTTTGCCCGCAGAGTGCAATGCGCAGGCGCGTTATATGCATATATATATATATATGCATATATATATATATATATATATATATATATCAACTGCAAAATTTCCCCAGCTTTCCAGTGTTCCTGAATGCCCCCTGTGTATTGCTTTGTTTCATGGTATGAACTGCAAAATTTCCCCAGCTTTCCAGTGTTCCTGAATGCCCCCTGTGTATTGCTCTGTTTCATGGTATGAACTGCAAAATTTCCCCAGCTTTCCAGTGTTCCTGAATGCCCCCTGTGTATTGCTTTGTTTCATGGTATGAACTGCAAAATTTACCCAGCTTTCCAGTGTTCCTGAATGCCCCCTGTGTATTGCTTTGTTTCATGGTATGATATTGCTCACCCATCTTCTTGTATACATAATTGTACTTCATTCTTGTTATCTTCACCACACATCTGAGTGGTCTGTGTAACCCCTACCCCTTTATGACTGTCCTTAACTCTGTACACTGGCCTGGGCAGTCCCAGCCCACTTCACAATCACACCTGATTGCCCTTAGCTGCATATTTATTCAGTGCAATGGGTCTGCTCCAGACTTTAAGGCTGGGTCTCACATAGCGATACACCAGCGATCCCGACAACGATCAGGATCGCTGGTGTATCGCTATATTATCGCTGCTGAGCTGCCAAACAGGCAGCTCAGGGCAGCGATCAGCACAAGGACACTGCGGGTAAACATCGCTAGTTACCCGCAGTGTACCTTGGATACCAGCACCCTGATGCAGGGAGCTGGTAACCAAGGTACACGTCGGGTTTACAGGCGCTGCGCGGTGCCTGGAAACCCGCTGTGTACCATGGTTACCAGCTCCCTGCAGCAGGGCGCTGGTATCCAAGGTACACAGCGGGTTTCTAGGCACAGCCCCACGCCTGGAAACCCGCTGTGTACCTTGGTTACCAGCGGATCGCTGGTCTCCCGTCTGTCACACGCAGCGATGCGTGCCTGTCAGCGGGAGACCAGCGATCAAAAAAATGTCCAGACATTTCAGCGACGATCAGCGATACCCAGCAGGGGGGCTGATCGTCGCTGAATGTCACACACAGCGATATCGCTGGTGAGATCACTGCTGCGTCACAAAACTAGTGATTCAGCACCGATCTCGCTAGCGATATCGCTATGTGAGACGGGGGCTTTAGTCTGCTCCACATATTTCAAATCCCATATTTCAAATTACAGATTTCTAATTACACTACTGTGAATTAGACTAGAATTTGACTGGAATTTGGCTGCAAGGTAACAGATTATAAAACCACTATTTTTCATTTTCTTATCACTTTCACCCCCATCCTCCTTTCTTTCTTCCTATCCCCTGTAATCCCCCCACCTAGTAAGGAATTAGTCATTTGACCCTCCATTCTCCCCAGCCATCTCACCTTTCCCTCAGAACTGTTCCTCCACATACAATCCTTTTTACCAAGACACACACGGCCACACCATGGCTTATCCTGCTCCCACCTTCTAACGCTCTGTCTGTGTCTGTGATCTTCCACACGTTTTTGCAACCCTGTCAACCTCATACCTATCCATCCACACACCCCTCCCCCAGTCCCCCTACCCGGAGCACTATGGAACGCACGCTCCGTCTGCAATAAACTGTCATTTATCCACGACCTCTTTATCACCAACAAACTCTCCTTCCTTGCCATCACTGAAACCTGGCTCACTCCCTCTGACACAGCCTCTCCAGCTGCACTTTCCTATGGCGGATTTCATCTTTCTCACACCCCTCGCCCCAGCAACAAACGTGGTGGAGGAGTTGGCTTACTCCTGTCTGATACCTGCTCCTTTACTCCTATTCAAATTCCACCCTCCGCTGCTATTCCCTCGTTCGAAGTGCACTCCGTCCGCATCTATTCCCCCTCCAACCTCCAGCTGGCTGTCATCTACCGCCCCCGGAACTTGCCATCTCCACCTTTCTCGACCACTTCACCACCTGGCTACTCCATTTCCTCTCTGCTGACATTCCCACCATCATCATGGGCGATTTCAACATCCCCATTGACACTTCCACCCCGGCTACCTCTAAACTTCTTTCGCTCACGGCTTCCCTCGGCCTCACTCAATGGTCCTCTGCGGCCACTCACAAAGGCGGTCACACGCTGGACCTTATCTTCACCCGCCTCTGTTCCCTCACCAATCTCACTAACTCCCCACTCCCCCTGTCTGACCACAACCTACTGACATTCTCTTCCCTCTCCTCTGTTAGTACGCATCCCCCACTCCACAAACTCACCCACCCTCGCAGAAATCTCAAACACCTCAATTTACAATCGCTCTCTGAGTCCCTCCTCCCTCTCTCAGACATAGCCTCACTTAATGACACAGATGCTGCTGCCACATTTTATAACACCACAATAAAAACCACACTTAATTCGGCCGCCCCCTCACGCAGAGCAAAACTCGTACAATCAACAGGCAGCCCTGGCTGACCGGCCTGACCAAAGAACTGAGACGGGCTTCCAGGGCTGCCGAGCGGAGATGGAAGAGAACCCATTCTACCGAGCACCTCAACGCATACAAGCAGTCCCTGGCCAGCTTCAAGTCCACGCTCTCTGCCGCAAAACAAACTTACTTCGCATCTCTCATATCCTCCCTGTCTCACAACCCTAAACAGCTCTTCAACACTTTCAATTCTCTACTCCATCCCACAGCACCTCCTCCCTCTCCTCTCATTTCTGCCGAAGACTTTGCCTCCTTCTTTAAGCAAAAGATTGATACTATCAGAGAAGGCTTTGGCCCACAGCCCCCAATGCCCCTCTAAGCCACTCAGCCCTGTTCTTCCAAAACCAGCTTCACCACCATGACAGAAGATCAGCTCTCCACTCTCCTGTTGTCACGCTGTATCACAGATATATATATAATGTCAGTAATCAATACCAAAAGGGACAACATACAATATAACATATGAATAGGTAATATCAACATGTACATAAAGTATAGTATTACCTGACATAATATCCGTTGTACTGTGGGTGAATCCTGAAGACGTATTACGCTGTCACAGGCAGGAGGTGGACCGGGGTCTATGCTGACCCTAAACTGGGGTCCTGACTAGTCCCTCTACCTGGAGGTACTGTTAATGGTACAGAGGTCCAGGCCGCCAACGTAACCCTGTCTCCTATAAGTCCCTGACCACTGTAATCTAGTCCTCAGAAGGACCCTGATTACCAAACAGGGAATAGGCAGGTCACTGCTTAACAAACAGTAAAGACACACGAGACAGACAGGGATAAAGTAAATACTGTCTTGCATACAACACTTAAACACAGAGGGAACACCAAAGGTCTAGGAGATAAACTATAAGCAAGGAGAGGAGAAACAACAAAGGAGCTCTTAGCTTAAGTCTTCTCAGAACCGATCCTATCTGCAGTCTGTATGAATGCTTTCACCGGCAACTCCTAAGCAGACTGGCAGGTATATAAAGGAAGCTAATTAGTGCATAATCAAAAGCAGCCGGGCGAGGCTGGACCTAGTATTAGCAAAGAGCTAGGTAAAATTAACTCCCTCACCACCAAACACAAAGTAACAGCAACTCAGCTGCGAGAAGTCAGAATGTGCAATCGCGACGATCTTTGTGGCGATGCACCCATGACAGTACCCCCCCTTCTACGAGGGGCCTCCGGACCCTCAGGGCCAGGTCTGCCTGGGTAAGTTGTGTGGAAGGTCCGAACCAATCGATCTGCGTTAATATCAGACGCAGGGACCCACGTCCTCTCCTCAGGACCATACCCCTTCCAATGAACCAAGTATTGAAGGGACCGGCGATTCAGACGTGAGTCAATGATCTTCGACACTTGAAATTCTAAGTTACCATTGACCACCACTGGAGGAGGTAGAGGTGACGGCATAACTGGCGCCACGTACCTCTTAAGCAACGATTTGTGGAACACATTGTGGATTTTAAACGTAGGAGGGAGGTCCAGACGAAATTCCACAGGATTAATTATAGAACTGATCCTGTATGGACCGATGAACCTGGGACCCAGTTTCCAGGAGGGAACCTTGAGTTTTATATTCTTGGTAGGCAACCACACCAGATCGTTCACACTTAGGTCCGGACCAGACACTCTCCTCCTATCAGCCCTCCGCTTGTAACGGTTCCCCATAGCACTCAGACCATTCAGCACTCCTCTCCAAACTGAAGCAAGTGACGACGAGAATCGTTCCTCCTCAGGAACCCCAGACGGATGGGTATGTGGAGTCATAGAGCGAGCACAAACTCCACAGGACGCGACAAAAGTTATTACCTCTTTATTTAAGTTAGGCCACCAAAACCGGCGAGAAAGGAGATCCACAGTTGCTTTACTCCCTGGATGTCCTGCTAAAGCAGAATTATGATGTGCCTTGATAACTTTTTGTCTTAACTGATTAGGAACAAACAGTTTCCCTGGAGGTCCTACAGGGGCGTCCCCCTGAGCCTCCAATACCTCCTCCTCAAGCTCAGAGCATACAGCCGACACTACCACTCCCTCCTGAAGGATAGGAACCGGGTCATCCATCTTTCCGGCCCCTGGGAAACTACGAGATAAGGCATCAGGCGGCAATTTTATTGAGCAGTCATACGCGCGATGAGGAGGTAACTCTTGACACCCCTCCTCTGAGAACACATCCTCCAAGTCCTCCAGAAAAGGAGGCAAGGTCCTAGGCACGACTGCACCGATGACCGTGTTCATGCAGTTATTCTTGCAAAATTCACTCCACTGGCTTATCTCTCTGGATTGCCAATCAATCACTGGGTTATGTTTAGCCAACCAAGGAAGTCCCAACACAATAGGAGTAGGAAGACCCTCCAACACATAACAAGACAACTGTTCTTTATGTATTGCCCCTACTCGAAGGTCTATGTTATGAACAGCTTGTACAAAGCTACCTTGACCGAGAGGTCTGGCGTCAATAGAAAGTATAGGGATCGGTTTGGCCAATACACTCAGTTGCATACCTTGCACCTGGGCAAACCGAGCGTCCACCATATTAGCCCCAGACCCACTATCAAGAAGAACAGAAATCCTCTCAACTCTCGCACCAACCACCACCTCCGCAGGCACAAGAAATTGAGACGGACCTGGGGACGAAATACCTACTCCCAGGTTGTCGTCCACCACACAACCTGGGATTAACAGTTTTTCGGTGACTTTTTTGCTCAATGAGGCACGGGAGGGACACCCCCCAACAAAATGTCCCTCTCTCCCGCAGAAGAAACAACTTCTTGTCTTGCGGCGCACCGCTGATTCCCTCCTACAAAATGATGTCCCTCCCAACTGCATAGGCTCCTCAGAACAGACCAGGGGAACCTCAATATAAGGGACTTTAGTAGTGGGTGGAGTCATAACAGGGGGCGGAGTTACCTCGCACCTCCCCCGAAGCCGTCTATCAATACGAATAGCAAGGGCCATAGCAGCCTCCAGTGACGGAGGAGAATCATACTGAGCCAAAACATCTTTTAATTTGTCAGATAACCCTTGACAAAACTGGCTCCTAAGAGCTGGGTCATTCCACTGAGTATCTGTGGCCCATCTACGGAACTCAGAAGAAAATTCCTCCGCCGGACGATCTCCCTGCTGTATCCTACGTAACTTCGTTTCAGCAAGGGAGACCCG
This sequence comes from Oophaga sylvatica, assembly GCA_033576555.1. Taxonomy (NCBI): domain Eukaryota; kingdom Metazoa; phylum Chordata; class Amphibia; order Anura; family Dendrobatidae; genus Oophaga; species Oophaga sylvatica. The sequence goes on along the minus strand of JARQOD010000007.1, from coordinate 159,309,854 downwards.
ATCCGGGTCATCATACACCAGACCCAGGGCAGCAAAAAATCGATCTACTGACTGGAGGGCCGGGGAGCCCGGGGAAAGAGAGAACGCCCAGGATTGAGGGTCCCCTTGTAAGAGCGAGATGACAATTCCCACCCTCTGCTCTTCACTCCCCGATGACCGAGGCCGCAGCCGAAAGTATAATTTACATGCCTCCCGGAAGGTAAAAAATTTGTCCCGCCCACCAGTGAACCTGTCCGGGAGAGCAACCTTAGGTTCAGATCTGGTTTGCTCCGGGGGGGACAAAACCTTGGACTTAATGTCCGCAAACTCCATGGACAACCTCTGCAACTGCAGGGCAAGCTGGGCTACTGGATCCATGGTAGCTGGGAGAATCTTTAGTTGGGCCGGTGAAAATGTCACGCTGTATCACAGATATATATATAATGTCAGTAATCAATACCAAAAGGGACAACATACAATATAACATATGAATAGGTAATATCAACATGTACATAAAGTATAGTATTACCTGACATAATATCCGTTGTACTGTGGGTGAATCCTGAAGACGTATTACGCTGTCACAGGCAGGAGGTGGACCGGGGTCTATGCTGACCCTAAACTGGGGTCCTGACTAGTCCCTCTACCTGGAGGTACTGTTAATGGTACAGAGGTCCAGGCTGCCAACGTAACCCTGTCTCCTATAAGTCCCTGACCACTGTAATCTAGTCCTCAGAAGGACCCTGATTACCAAACAGGGAATAGGCAGGTCACTGCTTAACAAACAGTAAAGACACACGAGACAGACAGGGGATAAAGTAAATACTGTCTTGCATACAACACTTAAACACAGAGGGAACACCAAAGGTCTAGGAGATAAACTATAAGCAAGGAGAGGAGAAACAACAAAGGAGCTCTTAGCTTAAGTCTTCTCAGAACCGATCCTATCTGCAGTCTGTATGAATGCTTTCACCGGCAACTCCTAAGCAGACTGGCAGGTATATAAAGGAAACTAATTAGTGCATAATCAAAAGCAGCCGGGCGAGGCTGGACCTAGTCTTAGCAAAGAGCTAGGTAAAATTAACTCCCTCACCACCAAACACAAAGTAACAGCAACTCAGCTGCGAGAAGTCAGAATGTGCAATCGCGACGATCTTCGTGGCAATGCACCCATGACACCTGTCAAGATCACACCTCACCACTTGCGCACTTGACCCACTCCCGTCCCACCTCATCCCTAACTTTGCCACAGTCTTCATCCCTACTCTCACACACCTCTTCAACCTTTCACTTACAAATGGTGTCTTTCCTTCATCCTTCAAACATGCTTCAATCACACCCATCCTCAAAAAGCCCTCCCTCGACCCATCCTCTGCGTCTAGCTATCGCCCGATACTCTTCTCCCCTACGCCTCAAAACTACTGGAACAGCATGTATATCTTGAACTGTCCTCCCACCTTTCCTCCTGTTCCCTCTTTGACCGGTTACAATCTGGCTTTCGACCGCATCACTCAACTGAAACTGCCCTAACTAAAGTCACTAACGACCTGCTAACCGCCAAGAGCAAGCGACACTACTCTGTCCTCCTTCTCCTGGACCTGTCTTCTGCCTTCGACACTGTGGACCATTCCCTCCTGCTACAGATTCTCTCATCTCTTGGCATCACAGACCTGGCCCTATCCTGGATCTCATCATACCTAACAGACCGAACATTTAGTGTCTCCCTCTCACACACCACCTCCTCACCTCGCCCCCTGTCTGTCAGTGTTCCTCAAGGCTCAGTCCTAGGACCCCTACTCTTCTCCATCTACACCTTCGGCCTGGGACAGCTCATAGAATCCCACGGCTTGCAGTATCACCTCTACGCCGATGACACGCAGATCTACCTATCTGGACCTGACCTCACCTCCCTACTGACCAAAATCCCACAGTGTCTGTCTGCTATCTCAGCCTTCTTTTCTGCTCGCTTTCTCAAACTGAACATGGACAAAACAGAATTCATCATCTTTCCCCCACCTCACTCTACCCCTTCACCAGACCTATCCATCAATGTCAATGGCTGCTCGCTTTCCCCAGTCCCACATGCTCGGTGCCTTGGGGTGATCATCGACTCTGCCCTCTCTTTCAAACCACATATCCAAGCCCTCGCCACCTCCTGCCGCCTCAAACTCAAAAATATTTCCCGGATCCGCTCATTCCTCAACCATGAAACCACAAAAACACTAGTGCACGCCCTTATCATCTCCCGCCTCGACTACTGCAACCTTCTACTGTCTGGCCTCCCTCTAGCACTCTGGCACCACTCCAGTCCATCCTACACTCTGCTGCACGACTAATCCACCTGTCTCCCCGCTATACCCCAGCCTCCCCCCTATGCCAGGCCCTTCACTGGCTCCCTATTGCCCAGAGGCTCCAGTTCAAAACCTTAACCATGACATACAAAGCCATCCACAACCTTTCTCCTCCATACATCTGTGACATGGTCTCCCGCTACCTACCTACACGCAACCTTCGATCCTCTCAAGATCTCCTTCTCGACTCCCCCCTCATCTCTTCTTCCCACAACCGCATACAAGACTTCTCCCGGGCTTCCCCCATACTCTGGAACTCCCTGCCGCAAAACATCAGACTTTCACCAACAACGGAGACCTTCAAGAAAAACCTGAAGACCCACCTGTTCCGACAAGCCTACAACCGGCAATGATCTTCAGTGTACTGAACCATCGTACGACCAGCTCTACCCTCTCCTAGTGTATTCTCACCCATCCCTGTAGAGTGTGAGCCCTCGCGGGCAGGGTCCTCTCTCCTTCTGTACTTGTGTGTCCCTTGTCCAGCACATGTCTGTCTATATTTTTCCCCTTTTCATATGTAAAGCGCCATGGAATAAATGGCGCTATATACATGTATAATAATAATAATAATAATATGGAGGGCAACGACTACAATTCCCAGAAATAATGGAGACAGCGGCGCACAACATGTTAAGGCAAGTACCCAAAACACCGCCCATCTAACCTGACTGCCATCATTTAAATATCCCGCCAATTTAGGGTGACAGATTCCCTTTAAAAGGCATCAAACATTTACATAAACAACAAAAACAAAACAGGTTTCAGCAGCTTCAGTACAGAAGTTTTCTAACACATTAAGACATAGATAAAACTTCATTGCACTCAAAGCTTTAGAAAAAAAAAAATCTCTTACCCAGATCGTTCACGGTAATATAGTATTCATTACATACACAGAATAGGATACATTCTTATTTCCTTTATTACAGAATTATGAGACAACACACAAACACCGGTGTAAACAACACACTCTGATGTAAGAGTATATTACCCTTCTTGGTGTTACAATTTCAATGTTGAGGAGTGTATACACAGTGCCTTGAATCAGTCTTCATACCACGTCAACTTTTCCACATTTTTAACTTCCACCAACAAACCTAAACGTATTTTATTGTGATTCTATGTGATATACCAACACAAAGCAGCAAGTATTTGCGACATATAAAGGAAATGATATATTGTTTTATAAATATTTGAAAAATATAAATCAGAAAATTGTGACGTGTATTTGTATTCAGCCCCCTGAGTCAACACTTTGTAGGACCACTTTTCGCAGCAATTATTGCTGCAAGTCTTTTGGGCAATGTCTCTTCCAGCTTTACACATGTCCAGGTTGAAAATGTTGCCCATTTTTGCTTGCAAACTAGCTGTAGCTCAGTGAGATTGGATAGAGGTGTCTGAACAGCAATTTTCAAGTCTTGCTACAGATTTTGGATGTAAACCATTCCACTGTAGCTCTCCGAGTGTGTTTAAGGTTGTTGTCCTGCTGAATGGTACATCTACACGCAAGTCTGAAGTGTTTTGCAATCTCTAACATGTTTTCCTCCAGGATTATCCTGTACTTAATTCCATCCCCCTTCCCATAACCTAACCTCTGATCAGCTTCCCTGAACCTGCTGAAAGAAAACATCCCCACAGCATGATGATGGCACCAACAGGTTTGATGGTGGGGATGGTGTTTTCAGGGTGATGTGCAGTGTTTATTTTCCACCACAAAATAACATTTAGTTCTTAAACCAATGTGAATACTTTTCCATCCAATTATGACAAGAGCATTCTTAAGGTGATACCTTTATTGGCTAACCAGAAAATTATATGTTCGCAAGCTTTCAGAGCGCAGAGGCTCCTTCTTCAGGCAAGATTACATTTGGAATAATAAGAAAGACACATTAGATGCTTACTATAGTAGGAAATTTGTTCAAGACCTGGGAGGTGTGATGCCTTCAAAAGATCTTAAACCAAAAAGTTCTACGTTGATCTCATCTGACCAGAGCAACTTTTTCCACATACTAGCTGTGTCACCTACAAGACTTTTTGCAAATGGAAATTATTATGGCTTGCTTTCCAAAAAAAAAAAAAAAAAGCTTTCTTCTTGCCACTTTTCCATAAAGGCAACATTTGTGGAGTATACGACTATTGGTTGCCCTGTTGACAGATTCTTCTACCTGAGCTGTAGATCTCTACAGCTCCTCCAGAGTGACCATGGGACTGCTTCTCTAATAGACCTCTCCTTGCTTGGGATGATAGTTTAGCTGGACGGCCACGTCTTCGTAGATTTGCAGTTGTGTCATACTTTTATTTTTGAATGATGTGCTCTGTGAGATGTTCAGAGCTTGGGCTATTTTTAATTCATTTATGATCCAACCTTGCTTTACTCTTCCCCACAACTTTATCCCTGACATGCCTGGTGTGTTCTTTTGTTTTCATGATGCTGTTGTCAAGGTAAAATATAATTTTCTACTATACTTTTATATTCATAGTGTGTATATGTGTCTTGTTATTTTGATATGTCAAGGTAAACACGAAGTTTTCCTTAAAAGAATAATAAGATAATGTCAGTATCTGCTGGTGTCTGTCTCCACCTTGTGTCCTATCACTGTATTACACTAACTATCTAATAATTTGAACTGGATCCACTGAAATGCCCCCACCTTTGGGGAATTGAAGAACCACATGATACACGAGAACAATAGAATCTTTCTTCAAGAAATGAAACTAAGGATGACAACATGATCAAGGAGGACTTAGAAGAAGATCTAAGGACCAATTAGGATGACCAGATGCTGGACGTGTACATATATGGATATGTTCAGCATATCTCTTTCTCCTCATCCCGCCTTTACTCCACCCCAATATTCTGTGTATGTAATCTTATGTACGTGAATAAAAAGTTCAGTGCTTGCTGAAGATGGTCGCCTGTAAACACCATTTTAAGAGCATGTTCTGAAGTCTGAACCAGCGTATTGCCTGATTCATTCTTGGTCGACCCGTGCTCGTAGTCTAATTTGGCGTGACTGGAGGATGAGTGGTTTGTTGTTACGACCCCGACACTGTTTGATTCCTAATGTTTCCCAACAACCTCTGAGGACATTACAGAACAGCTGGAGTTATACTGAGAATAAATTAAACTCAGCTGGACTAAATTTACTAATTGTGTGACTTCTGGAGGTTCTCTCCATTATTATTTATGGGTATCAGACTACAGGGGGCGCAAGACAAATGTATGTCGCAATTTTCAGTTGTATATTTTTAAAATAATTAGAAAACAATGTATCATTTCCTTTACACTTCACAAATATTTACTATTTTGTTGTTATATCATATAAAATCCCAATAAAATACATAAGTTTGTGGGTATAATGTGAAAAAAAAAATGTGGAAAAGTTCACGAGGTATGAATACTTTTTCAAGGCGCTATATATGAAGAAGAGTCATAAAAATGATCCACACTTGCTGTAGAATTTACTTTAGCAACTTTCAGAAAACACAAATACATAATTTTTGGACATAATGTTCCAGCTTTTCAAAACAATCGACAGACCAAACCACTGATGGCTGAATATGTGATAACAGAACTTAACGCTGGGCTTTATAGTTCTACTAATACTACAGTTCTATTCATGACGGCTGTCACTCAAGGAGGTAAACCCGCCCTTCTAGAAAGCAGGACGGAGATAAGGAGAATGCATTCCAAAAGACAACCTGAGATCGCCCACTTAATGGACAATGTATGCTTTCAATTATGTGTAATATTTTGGGGAAAGCCCTATTCTGATCCATTATGACACTTTACCAGTGGACAAACCAAAGTCCAGTTCGGCGAGTTTTGTGTGCAAGAACTTGACTGATCTGCAGAGCCCCGAACAAATCCCAGTGGCATAGAGTTGGAGGTGAAGGGGCCAAACATTGATCTAACTGGGCACCAAATTCTGAGTGATACAGAATATCTTCACCACCACCACCCCTGCCATCAAATGATCCGGTGCATACCACTTTGAAGTGTATGGGCATGGACACGCGCATACAGGTTGAAACTCTGGCACAGCTGGGAGTCCCACGGGCCTCCTGCCCCATCACATTCCATCGTGTAGGCTGAATGCGGGTAGCATCCTGGTGAAGGTGGCACAACATCTGTACTGGCCCTCTTGGAGTGCAGGGCAGAAGAGGACTCAATGGTTGTCATTTAAGGGATCAGATAAGAGTGTAAACTATTTCTTTCGCATGTGGTACAGCTCAAAAAATATCATTATTATATTTAAATGGGAAATGACGGGACATTAATACTTGAAGTGGGCAATGAGGAGGCATGATTACTTCAAGGGATGATCAGGAGACATTTTTAAATGCTATGGGGTCATCACTGTGGTCTAGACATAAATGGGCAGTATTATTTTCTAGGGAGCATACGAGTGCATTATTAGTTCTTCTAGAGTATACAAATGTCATTAATGCTGGGGCACATGGGGGCCGCACTACTTCTGTATGTATGAGCAGAAAGAGAACAGCCGCCACTGAAATTGGGTTAGCAACAGGACAGGAAATTTGTGTAGGCCGAGAATAAGTATGGATGAAGCTGGAAATATGTGAAGTAAACTGCGTTTGTGTTACAGACTCTGTAGACAAAAGTGAGGATGTGGTCATGGCGTTCTCATCCAGACAGCAGAGATGGGAAAAGTAAGTGATTCCAATTGGAAAGAACGTCAACTATAAGTCACTACACATAACTGTATTGTAATCACTTACAGTGGTGGCCAAAAGTATTAGCACCCCTGCAATTCTGTCAGATAACACTCAGTGTCGTCCTGAAAATGATTGCAATCACAAATTATTTGCTATTTTTATCTTCATTTAATTTGCTTGCAAGAAAAAACACAAAAAGAATTGACCTAAAGCCAAATTGGATATAATTCCACACCAAACCTAAAAAAGGGGGTGGAGAAAAGTATTGGCGCTGTGTGAAAAATCATGTGATGCTTCTGTAATTGGTGTAATCACCAGCACCTGTAACTTACCTGTGGCACCTAACAGGTGTTGGCAATAACTAAATGACACCTGCAGCTAGTTACCATGGAGTAAAGGTGACTCAACCTCTGTCCTGTGTCCTTGTGTGTATCACATTGACCATGGAGAAAAGAAAGAAGAACAAAGAACTGTCTGAGGACTTGAGAAACCAAATTGTGAGGAAGCATGAACAATCTCAGGAAGAAACTGAGTATTATCTGACAGAACTGCAGGGGTGCCAATACTTTTGGCCACCACTGTATACAGTCTGCAGAATGGTATCTACCACAATATTGTCAATATATACTGATAATATTGGTCATTTTAGTGTTTTTTTTGTAAATGTAGTAACAGTCTGGTGGTATAATTCAGTTAGGGGGCGCAAAATACTTGCCTTGTTCTGAGAGCTTGCACCCATGAAACAGCACTGCCTCACCGCCACTGAATCCCTTACGAATGATGTAAAGCAAAGTTTGCAAGACAGGACCTCTCATCCATCAAATACCCTTATTAATGTATCTATTATACTCACTTACATAGAACCATTAATTCCACAGCACTTTACAGACATAATCGTCGCTGTCCCCATTGGGGCTCACACAATCTAGATTCCCTAAAACCCGGAAGAAACCCACGCAAACACGGGGAGAACATGCAAACTCCTTGCAGATGTTGTCCTTGGTGGGATTTGAACCCAAGACCACTGAGCCCTTCTGAATGAATCGGAAAAAAATTCCTTCACGGAAGAATAGAAGCTGTTGTAGATGTAAATAAGGGACTGCTCCATATTAATGCTTATGGATTTATATTGGGATGTCCTAAAAGCTGCTGGAGGTGTAATGTGTCTATATAGTGTATATATAAATAGCGCCACTGTTGTCCAGGAGTTTTAACCCTTTCATTAAAAAAAGGTGTTTGTTCGTCAACTATAAAGTAGGATAACAATTAATTTTCTCACCTTCGGTCTCGCCAAGAGTTTTTGCTCCTTTTAAGCCAATCTCTGCAGCTTTTGGCCATCCTCAGTGGGTTTGTCCTCCTCCTCTTCCTCACCAACATTCTTGTAGTTCGGCCTCTTTTGCAGCAGCTTCTTCTTCTTCCCTCTCCAGGGATTTCTCTAGACTCTCTTGGGGCTTTATGAAACGTCTAACGCTGGATTCTCCCTGAAACACAGTGCACAAAGTAAATTCTAACAGAAATGAATGAGGATCGGGAGATGTAAAACTGTCAGAACTGAGATGACCTGCAATTCGAGACACATCCCAGGAGAGGAGGATAAGAAAACATTGTAGCTCAGTCACTCTCAGCTTTTTCGCAAGCTTCACCTATTGTGGGCTGCGACTAGACGGAGCGTGAACAGCCCTTTAAAGAGTAACCGCCATTTTTTTTTCCATAAATTAATTACATATGGCAATAAGATACCGTACTTTGTCAAATATCTTTTTAGAGAAATCCGATTATTTCTCCTACAGTATTCAGTCATTCTCAAAATTCATAGGTAAAATGCGCCTTCAGTAAATACAGATTTTCCCATTACTGAGATTGGAGATGCCAGATCGTGCTCATAAAGCTCTATGTAAAACATTAATGGCAATCTGTCAGCAAGTTGTGTCATGTAATCCGAGAGCAGCATAATGTAGGAGTTGAGAGCCTAATTACAGGGATGTGAAACTTATTAGGCAGTGTCTTGTAGTTTCAAAGCAATCAGTATTTTATCAGCAGGAGATTATCATTACAGGACTACAGCTCATGTGCAGAGCAATCCGGCTAATCTGTGTAACCCCGCCCCCAGCACTGATTGGAAGCTTGCAGTACACAGGAAACTGCAGAATTGTGGGCAGGATTATATGCAGCCCAGAAGTCTTTGCTCTGCTACATCAGACAAACAGGAATTCTATCAAAACTACAACAAGCAACCAGTAAGTGATACATCCTTGGAATCAAGCTTTCTTACGCTAGATTATGCTGCTCTCAGATTATATAATAAATACTGGCTAACAGATTCCCTTTAGGCTATGTACACACGTTGCGGATTTTTAGCGGCAAAAATGCTTACAGAACACAACTCATTATATTCTATGGGATCCGCAATGCTATGAACATGCTGCGTGTTTTTCCGCAGCAGAATCGCATCACGGAAAAATCCGCAGCATGCTCAATATCTTTTTGCGGAATCGCAGAATTCCGCCGCCATAGGAATGCATTGAACCGCTTACTTTCCGCATTGGCCGGGAGCGTCGCTGAGAGGCGGGAAGGCTGCTGGGGCCGCCAGAAGGTGAGAATATCACGATTTTTTATTTTTTTTATTATTTTTTACATTAGATCTTTTTACTATTGATGTGACATAGGCGGCATCAATAGTAAAAAGTTGGTCACACTTGTCAAACACTTGTTTGACTCGTGTGACCAACCTGTCAATCAGTTTTCCAAGCGATGCTACAGATCGCTAGGAAAACGCTAGCATTCTGCAAGCTAATTACGCTTGCAAAACGCTAGTGTTTAGCGGGAATACGCATACCTATAATATGCGTATTTCCCGCGGCAGGGAGGTGCGGGATTGCCGCGGAAATTTCCACGGCAATTCCGCAACGTGTGCACATGCCCTTAACTGTCATTTCATGAGTACTTGCAGCAGAATGACTGTTTTTGTCTCTAGTGCCTCCTCCCTCCCCATAGAATTCTAAAAGCACCAACTGTCATCTCCCATCTCAGTAACGCAAAGTCTGTATTCACGGAAGACACATTTTACCCAATAATTGAAAGTAAAAGATCAATCCAGGAGAAAAAAGAAGCAAATTTCTCTGACATAAAAAGAAGAAACTTTGTAATATACCTTGTGTACTCTTTAAAGAAGCACTCCTCCTATTCCCATTAAAGTTTTCATCCTCTTAATATATTGCAGTCATCATATTATATAGCACTGTGTACTTACAATTGCTCCTTTTCAATTCTACTCAGTTAACTCTTGTCTTTTCCATTAGGTCTATGACATCATGTGATTAATAACTGCCTAGCTGAATCCTTCTAAGCTCTATGTGGAAACAGGAGGTCAATTTTCCCTGTATGACTCATCAGTCGCTGCAAAAGTCAATGGCAGGGGGGAAGAGCGGAGCAGCTGGGTCAGGAGTTGAAGAGGGGAAAAAATGATGCAGGGAAAATAGACTTTCTGTTTCTACATAGAGCAGAGAAAAGATAATTAACTGGCTACAATGGCAAAATGAGCAATTGTAAGTACACCATGCTATATAATATGATGACTGCAATATGTTAAGAGGATAAAAAAAAAACTTTGATGGGAGGAGGGGTTCTTTAAGCTTTGTTCAACTTGCATCATGGATTTTTACAATGAAAACCACAAGGCAATGCCCGATTCGTCATACAACGGATACCACAGTGCCCTAGGAACCCTAATGGCCATTATTGAAACCTAGTGACTTATAATGTGATGTGTTGGGTTAGCTGCAGAGAATGCAGTGTATTCTTCCCATCAAATCTGATGGAGTATGTGACGGAGCTACAAAGCCTACAACGTACGTCCGAATACAGCTTAAGATTTAGGGTCTGCAATTTATCTGTTCCTATATGACACTCGTAGTCCAATAATCTGGTACATACCAAGAAATACAGAGGATTTCAGAAAATTCTTGCTTATCTTCCTTATGGACGGACAAGGGAATTTAGACCATTTTTTTTTTAAATGGCACTCTACCTATATATAAAAAAAAAAAAATCTGCAAAATCAAGCAAGTTACCATTGTGGACACAGAATTTCGATATTCGGTGTTTAGACCTGTGGTGTATTGTGCAGTCACCGGTGAAGTCCACACAACCAAAAACCTGCCTAAAAAAAGGCTGCACACTACTGACAGCCATAAATACATCGATGGGACACAAAGAGATAGCAAAGTCTCATTATAACCACACACCAGAAAAAAAGAACCTCACACGGATATATTACAGGTGCTGTGGGGGCTGAGAAGTCACAAGTGTTAAATATCGAGTTCATTTACCGCATTACAAGTTTCATATGACAATAGCTAGCTTTTTCTCAGTAGAAGACCCTCTCAATATTTCCGTATAATGCCTAAAATCACTTTTTCCTAAAGATATAGGCAAGTCGATCAGACGGTGAGAACGACAAAAACTTGAACAAAAGAGACTCGCTGATAGAAAGAGAAAGTTCCACACATTTCTGAAATCTAGCATTAACTTTCACAATGTCGGGCGGGCCATGGGGTGCGCCCATTATTCTGTACATGAATACAGACGAAAAGCAAGGGGAGAATAAGAATGCTAAAGATCAACCTTTATGAGTACGGTAATCTTTAAAAAAAAGAGCCATATAGTCTCAGACATAAACCAAACCGAGCCTAAAATAAGGTCCATAATTCCAAATAAAGGTGCTCAATACCAACAGTTCACATTAAAAAAATGGATCATTCTCACCCATTTGTTGTTATGAAGATTCAACCTAGGGAGATAATTCCAGAGCTTGGAGAGGGTGGGGAATATGCTAAAAGTCCTGCTGTGCCCATTGCAATTGTTCCCGCGCCCTGACAAGGGTAGCACCCAAGTATGGTCCTCCTGTAGACAACAATTAAGCCCAAACAACCCTCCCAAGGGTTTGACAGGGGATTTTTTGCATAAAGCTCTATTTAAGTCTAATCGGTCCACAAAAAAATGTTCCAATAGCCTTCTGGCTTATTCAAGTGATCTCTACCAAACTGCAAACGGGCAACAATGGTATTTTGGAAGAAGAGTAGCTTTCTCCTTGGAATCCTGCCATGCACATCATTTTTGTTCAGTGTCCTCCATTGTATTATTTAATCCCTTTATCCCATCTGACGTACTATTCCGTCCATGTGACCCTGGACCTAATTCCCAAGACGGAATAGTACGTCATATGCGATCAGCTGACATAGCTGACACACCCGGCACTATGTGCCAGGAGGGTCACGGACTGCTCCCGGCACAATAACCCCTGGCAAACTGCGATCAAAGATGATCGCAGCGTACCGGCGGTACAGGGAAGCATCGCGCAGGGAGGTGGCTCCCTACGTGCTTCCCTGAGACCCTCAGAACAGCGCGATCTATCACGCTGTTCCGAGGGACCCTCCTCCCTGCAGGACCCTGGATCCAAGATGGCCGGGGGTCCTTCCGGGTCCTGCAGGGAGGCGGCTTCCTCAGTGCCTGCTGAGAGCAGGCGCTGAGAAAGCCTGCAGCACTGCCAGTCAGATCGCTGGTCTGACAGAGTGCTGAGCACACTGTCAGACCAGCGATCTGATATAATACAGTGATGTCCCACCCTGGGACAAAGTAAAAAAGTAAAAAAAAAAAAAAAATAACATGTGTAAAAAAAAAAAAATTAAGAAAAAAAAAATTCGCCAATAAATTCCTTTCTTCATGTAAATAAAAAAAAAAACAATAAAAGTACACATATTTAGTATCGCCGCGTGCGTAACGACTCACCCTATAAAACTGTCCCAGTAGTTAACCCCTTTAGTGAACCCCTTAAAAAAAAAAACAAGGCTAAAAAACAATGATTTATCATCATACGCCGAACAAAAAGTGGAATAACACGCGATCAAAAAGACGGATATAAATAAACATGGTACCGCTGAAAACGTCATCTTGTCCCGCAAAAAACGAGCCGCCATACAGCATCATCAGCGAAAAAATAAAAAAGTTATAGCTCGCAGAATAAAGCGATGCAAAAATAATTATTTTTTATATACATTCGTTTTTATTGTATAAAAGCGCCAAAACATAAAAAAATGATATAATGAGGTATCGCTGTAATCGTACTGACCTGAAGAATAAAACTGCTTTATCAATTTTACCACATGCGGAACGGTATAAACGCCCCCCCCCCCCAAAGAAATTCCTGAATTACTGATTTTTGTTCATTCTGCCTCCCAAAAATCGTAATAAAAGCGATCAAAAAACGTCATGTGTCCAAAAATGGTACCAATAAAAACGTCACCTCGTCCCGCAAAAAAAGACCTCACATGACTCTGTGGGCCAAAATAAGAAAAAATTATAGCTCTCAAAATGTGATGATGCAAGAACTATTTTTTGCAATAAAAAGCGTCTTTTAGCGTGACAGCTGCCAATCATAAAAACCCGCTATAAATAGTAAATTAAACCCCCTTTATCACCCCCTTAGTTAGGGAAAAATAATAAAATGTAAAAAATGTATTTATTTCCATTTTCCCATTAGGGTTAGGGTTGGGGCTAAAGTTAGGTTGGGACTAGGGTTTCGGCTGTGTTAGGGTTAGGTTTGTGGTTAGGGTTATGATTAGGGTTGGGATTAGGAGTGTGTTGGGGTTAGGGTTGGAGTTAGAATTGTTTAGGCACATCAGGGGCTCTCCAAACGTGATATGGCATCTGATCTCAATTCCAGCCAATTCGGCGTTGAAAAAGTCAAACGGTGCTCCTTCCCTTCTGAGCTCTGCCATGCGCCCAAATAGTAGTTTACCCCCACATATGGGGTATCAGCCAAATCAGTATCTCCATTTGCAGACACGGTGTTTCGGACTATTGGTCCTCGTCAGTGCAAAGTAGGAGAGGAGCATTGCACGGCGAATAAGCCTCCTTACCTCGACACGCCAGAGCTGGTATGTCACTCTCCACAAGGAGAAACCTTACCCTTAGACCCAGTCCAGAGCCTCTCATCTAGCCAAATCAGATCTCTCCTACTTTGCACTGACGAGGACCAATAGTCCGAAACACCGTGTCTGCAAATGGAGATCTGATTTGGCTTTTATCCTAGTCATATTACAAGACTCGTTAAAGGGTTGATTGTGACTTGAGGATCGCTACTTCCAATAGGTGGCGCTATAGAGTACAAGTCCTCTTTTTTTGAAGAGGCAATTTGCATATACATTTTCAGAAGTATTGAAACAAAAAAATCCAGTGTGGAAACTGTTGAAAAAAAATTACACAATTATGGTTTTATGTTCATTTACAGATTTAACGGGCTTCATTTGCCTTAAAAATCGCTTTGCGGTGGGTATACGACAGTGCTTTGGAGGCAATTATATATTTTACGAGGGACACATAGATCGTGAAACTGTGTGAAAGGAACGATACCAATCTTGGTAATTTTTACGGCTTTATTTTCCTTAAATTAATTGCAGTCTACCAGTGTGGCAATTATTCCGAGGGCACATTAAGTTGCTGACAGACCACCAATACTTGAATACACTCCAACTACTTATTATATTATCTCACATTGAGCTCACACACCCCTTATATACTGATGAACCCCACACAGCCTCCTATATACGGCATGAGCCCCACACAGCCTCCTATATACGGCATGAGCCCCACACAGCCTCCCTAAGTACGGCATGAGCCCCACACAGCCTCCCTAATAACTGCATGAGCCCCACACAGCTCCCATATACTGCATGAGCCCCACACAGCCCCCTCTATATACTGCATGAGCCCCACACAGCCTCCCATATATACTGCATGAGCCCCCATAGCCTCCCATTAGCATGACCCCACACGACCCCCTATATACTGCAGGAGCCCCACACAGCCTCCCATAATACGCATGATATACAGCCCTTCCCATAGCCTCCACATGTGCAGCATGTCCCCCATAGAATCCCCATGTTCACCCCCATAGAATCCCCATGTTCACCTCCATAGAATCCCCATGTTCACTTCCATAGAATCCCCATGTTCACCCCATAGAATCCCCATGTTCACTCCCATAGAATCCCCATGTTCACTACCATAGAATCCCCATGTTCACTCCATAGAATCCCCATGTTCACTCCATAGAATACCCATGTTCACCTCCATAGAATCCCCATGTTCACTTCCATAGAATCCCATGTTCACCTCCATAGAATCCCCATGTACACCCCCATAGAATCCCCCATGTTCACCTCCATAGAATCCCCATGTTCACCTCCATAGAATCCCCATGTTCACCCTCCATAGAACCCCATGTTCACCTCCATAGAACCCCATGTTCACCTCCATAGAATCCCCATGTTCACCCCATAGAATCCCATTAACCCATAGATCCCAATGCCTCACTCGCCAATAGATCCCCATATTCACTCCAAGAATACCCACGGTCCACATGAGATCCCCATGGCTTTCCACATTCATAGACCCAGTTACTGTCCATAGATCCCTCATGTCACTATCAATAGAATCCCCATGTTTCAGCCATAGAATCCCATTTCACTTCCATTAGAAACCCATTCAACAAAAATCCATGTTACTGTAATAAATACCACAAGTTCACTTCATAGATTACCCATTTCACCCTTTAATAGAATCCCCATATCACATCATAATCCCCATGTTCACTCTAGAATCCCCATGTCACTCATAGAATCCCATGTTCACCCATAGAATCCCCATGTCACTTCATAGAATCCCCATGTTCACTCATTGAATCCCATAGTTCACTCCATAGATCCCCATTTCACTCCCATAGAATCCCCATTCACTTCCATAGAATCCCCATGTCACTCCATAAGATCCCCATGTTACACTCCCATAAATCCCCATGTCACCCCATAGATCCACCCATGATCCCCACTTCCATAAATCCGCATGTCACCCCACAGCCTCCCCATATGCATGACCCCACAGATCTCCCATGTTCGCTACCCCATAAAATCCCATGTTCACCCATGAGATCCCATGTTCACTCCATAGAATCCCATGTTACCCCATAGAATCCCCATGTCACCCACGTCCTTACTCTGACCCCATCCCCTAATGAAGCCCCACACGACCCCTATCCAGCCAAGTCCTACCTGACTTCTTCCTACCCCATGCCATCCCAAATCCCTTCCCCATAATCCAGTACCATATCCATGTTACCCCTAACCAGTCACCCCTGAATCCATGTTCACCCATATCCATTCTCCATAACCAGTACTCATAGACCATGTTCCAGAACCCCAGTTCACCAGAACCATGTCACTCATATCCCATGTCACTTCCTAGACCCCAGTTCACCTGAATCCCCTGTCACCTCCAATAATCCATGTCACCAGATCCCTGTCCCATAGAATCCTCTTTCACTTCCTAGAATCCTTGTTCACCCATAGAATCCCATTTCACCCCATAGAACCATACTCCAAGAATCCATGTTCACCTTCATAGAATCCCCATGTTCACCCCCATAGAATCCCCATGTTCACTCCATAGAATCCCCATGTTCACTTCCATAGATCCCCATGTTCACTCCCATAGAATCCCCATGTTCACCTTCCATAGAATCCCCATGTTCACCTCCATAGAATCCCCATGTTCACCTCCATAGAATCCCCATGTTCACCCCATAGAATCCCCATGTTCACCCCATAGAATCCCCATGTTCACCCCATAGAATCCCCATGTTCACTCCCATAGAATCCCCATGTTCACTTCCATAGAATCCCCATGTTCACCTCCATAGAATCCCCATGTTCACCTCCATAGAATCCCATGTTCACCCCATAGAATCCCCATGTTCACCTCCATAGAATCCCCATGTTCACCCCATAGAATCCCCATGTTCACCCCCATAGAATCCCCATGTTCACCCCATAGAATCCCCATGTTCACCTCCATAGAATCCCCATGTTCACCCCCATAGAATCCCCATGTTCACTTCCATAGAATCCCCATGTTCACTTCCATAGAATCCCCATGTTCACTTCCATAGAATCCCCACGTTCACCTCCATAGAATCCCCATGTTCACTTCCATAGAATCCCCATGTTCACCCCCATAGAATCCCCATGTTCACTCCCATAGAATCCCCATGTTCACCTCCATAGAATCCCCATGTTCACCTCCATAGAATCCCCATGTTCACTCCCATAGAATCCCCATGTTCACCTCCATAGAATCCCCATGTTCACTTCCATAGAATCCCCATGTTCACCTCCATAGAATCCCCATGTTCACCCCCATAGAATCCCCATGTTCACCCCCATAGAATCCCCATGTTCACTTCCATAGAATCCCCATGTTCACTTCCATAGAATCCCCATGTTCACCTCCATAGAATCCCCATGTTCACCTCCATAGAATCCCCATGTTCACTTCCATAGAATCCCCATGTTCACCCCCATAGAATCCCCATGTTCACCTCCATAGAATCCCCATGTTCACTTCCATAGAATCCCCATGTTCACTTCCATAGAATCCCCATGTTCACTTCCATAGAATCCCCATGTTCACCTTCCATAGAATCCCCATGTTCACTTCCATAGAATCCCCATGTTCACTTCCATAGAATCCCCATGTTCACTTCCATAGAATCCCCATGTTCACCTCCATAGAATCCCCATATTCACCCCATAGAATCCCCATGTTCACCCCCATAGAATCCCCATGTTCACTTCCATAGAATCCCCATGTTCACTTCCATAGAATCCCCATGTTCACTTCCATAGAATCCCCATGTTCACCTCCATAGAATCCCCATGTTCACTTCCATAGAATCCCCATATTCACCTCCATAGAATCCCCATGTTCACTCCATAGAATCCCCATGTTCACCTCCATAGAATCCCCATGTTCACTTCCATAGAATCCCCATGTTCACTCCATAGAATCCCCATGTTCACTTCCATAGAATCCCCATGTTCACCTCCATAGAATCCCCATGTTCATACACATGAAAAAAAAAGACAAAAAAAACACCACAAACTCACCTCTGTCCCGTTCCTAGGCGCCCTGCTTCTGTTGCTGTCTCCGATGCGCTGACTCTCCGGCGGTACACAGCTGACGCGATGAAATGACGTCATCGCGTCCGTCAGCAGTTTCACACACTGATTGGTGGAGGAAGTGGCCAGTTCCTGACACATGTTGCCCTTTGACATTATTCATCAGCTGACAGGTACACTTAAAATGATTAAAACAGCAGCGATCCGAGCGCACCACTGCTGCGTTTATATTAAGGGTTGGCTGTACACCACAGCAGGCATCTGCCAGGTATGATTCAGCCTCAGCTCCTGAACAGGGTAAGAGGTTGGCTGTACACCACAGCAGGCATCTGCCAGGTATGATTCAGCCTCAGCTCCTGAACAGGGTAAGAGGTTGGCTGTACACCACAGCAGGCATCTGCCAGGTATGATTCATCAGCTCCTGAAAAGGGTAAGAGGTTGGCTGTACACCACAGCAGGCATCTGCCAGGTATGATTCAGCCTCAGCTCCTGAAAAGTGTAAGAGGTTGGCTGTACACCACAGCAGGCATCTGCAGGTATGATCAGCCTCATGCTCCTAACAGGTAAGAGGTTGGCTGTACACCACAGCAGGCATCTGCCAGGTATGATTCAGCCTCAGCTCCTGAAAAGGGTAAGAGGTTGGCTGTACACCACAGCAGGCATCTGCCAGGTATGATTCAGCCTCAGCTCCTGAAAAGGGTAAGAGGTTGGCTGTACACCACAGCAGGCATCTGCCAGGTATGATTCAGCCTCAGCTCCTGAAAAGGGTAAGAGGTTGGCTGTACACCACAGCAGGCATCTGCCAGGTATGATTCAGCCTCAGCTCCTGAAAAGGGTAAGAGGTTGGCTGTACACCACAGCAGGCATCTGCCAGGTATGATTCGGCCTCAGCTCCTGAACAGGGTAAGAAGTTGGCTGTACACCACAGCAGGCATCTACCAGGTATGATTCAGCCTCAGCTCCTGAAACAGGGTAAGAGGTTGGCTGTACACCACAGCAGGCATCTGCCAGGTATGATTCGGCCTCAGCTCCTGAACAGGGTAAGAGGTTGGCTGTACACCACAGCAGGCATCTGCCAGGTATGATTCAGCCTCAGCTCCTGAAAAGGGTAAGAGGTTGGCTGTACACCACAGCAGGCATCTGCCAGGTATGATTCAGCCTCAGCTCCTGAAAAGGGTAAGAGGTTGGCTGTACACCACAGCAGGCATCTGCCAGGTATGATTCGGCCTCAGCTCCTGAACAGGGTAAGAAGTTGGCTGTACACCACAGCAGGCATCTACCAGGTATGATTCAGCCTCAGCTCCTGAACAGGGTAAGAGGTTGGCTGTACACCACAGCAGGCATCTACCAGGTATGATTCGGCCTCAGCTCCTGAACAGGGTAAGAGGTTGGCTGTACACCACAGCAGGCATCTACCAGGTATGATTCAGCCTCAGCTCCTGAACAGGGTAAGAGGTTGGCTGTACACCACAGCAGGCATCTGCCAGGTATGATTCAGCCCCAGCTCCTGAACAGGGACCAGTCGTGACCTATAACATTCCAGTCAGTCATGTTGGCAAGCTGTTAAAAGCAGATTTTGACAAAAAAAAACTTGTATTTGGGAAAGGAAGCATTGCATTTTCAATTATTTATTTTCTCAACGCCAAGTTTAACCTCAATGATGAAAATCTGCATTCTGAGTTCTCGCTATAATTGGCTATTTAAATCATGTCCTTTTTCATATCCTTTCCACAGTTTTGGTTTGAACTTAGGCAAGGCTGCTAGTAACTCAAAGCAGTACCAGTAAAGTCGACATCTTACGGAAAGAGAAAGTAGGTTATAAGATCGACAAATTCTGGGCAGGTAGAACCAAACCACATCACTATTGTACAGGAAGCAGATGGGAACCTTTCTCACTCTACAGGAAGAAACTCAAATATCAAAAACAACTATGAAGTGAGATTCATGCTAAGGTGAACAGCGTGCACCTTACAAAATCTATAGAGTGGTTATGTTTTACAAAGATGACTAGGTACAGATGACACAGCATCCAAGAAAACAGAAGAGAAAACTACAGTCTGGTTCATCGCGAGCTTTAGACGACGGCTGCTTTCTGGTCACTTGCCAAATGAACAAAGCTACAGGCTTCCAGGAAATGTACAATGAAATTTTAGATTTTTCGCAGAAGTGTTATTACAAGATACACTGAATGGCTACTTTATTACAACTGTGCTATAGATTTTTCTAGATGTTGATACGGTTTTGCCGAAAGACAGGCAAATGTGGACTGGATAGTTTCTTGCAATTGACAAATTAGGTGGCCGTACTGCATAGTTCTTCCGCGCCCCAGAGATACTCTACATGATTAAGATCTGAGGACTGTGAAGACAACAGAGGTAAGGAAAACTCGCTGTCATGTTCCCGGAACCAATCCATAACTACACGACCCTTGTGGCATGGTGCACTCCCCTGATGTAAGAGTCCATCTGTCATAGGGAAAACAATTGCCATAAAGGGATGAACATGGTCGGCCACAATGCTTAGATCAGTGCTATCTAATGCTTGGCACTGTGCATGGTGATCGCTAGCTGGTGTGACTGACCGCCTCTAGAGCTCACAATCAATAAAGCTCCAGTAGACAGTTCCGATGCTCCAAAGGTGTGGTGAGGCTGAAGGCTCCTAGAGATCACAATCAATGAAGCTCCAGTAGACCGTTCCGGTGCTCCAAAGGTGTGGTGAGGCTGAAGGCTCCTAGAGATCACAATCAATGAAGCTCCAGTAGACCGTTCCGGTGCTCCAAAGGTGTGGTGACGCTGAAGGCTCCTAGAACTCACAATTAATGAAGCTCCAGTAGACAGTTCCGATGCTCCAAAGCTGTGGTGAGGCTGAAGGCTCTTTAGTCCAGGTGTTAATGATCTACACATCTACAGGCTTCACATTCTGTACAGGAAGTAGATGCTCTTTACAAGCACGCTTTGCCATTGGCTTGATATTCTACTGGTAACGTTTTTTGCTTTTTCAAAGGGTTAGACCACAAGGAATTTTATTACATGAAAATTAGTGTCAGTGTATAGGAGACCCTCTCCGATAATGAAGGAGGAGGCTGCAACACTGATTCATGGCTCAGTCCCTACTGACCTCGCTAGCCATTGACCGTAAAAGGGACTAGTGGACAACCCTATTAACATTGATAAGGCTACCTACACAGTCTGTGGCCAAATGCAGGGCTGAACAAGAAAAACAATCAAGAGGAAATGCAGAACTAGATCAACACTGCAGCCCCTTTATTCTATGGATAAGTAGGGTCCAGAGCTCGGACCCCCACCCATCATATTCTAATAACATGCCATTGTGTATATCACATATAAGATAACTCTTTAAATGTAAGCTTGTAAATAAATACTGATGTGGTTTTAAGGAGTAGATGACTCCAGACAGAAGAGAACAACTCAATCAACAAAACATCACACAAAAAGAAAAAAAAAGAGACAGCCATATGCATTTCAGGATGCAGCAGGCCCCCATGACAATGTTAGTTGCTTTTAATTTTAGTGTAGGTCTTGACAAGACAATGAGGTCTCTTGACGTAGGTGGTGTCCATACATAATTTTGCCCAAATATTGACCAAAATCTCAGGTAATTTTTTCATTTTTTTTTATTGCACTTTTTAATTTTTATGCAAGATGCAGCCAAGCACTTTAGTGTTGGCTGGGGTTATTAGGATGCCTGTCTCTGTGGCGTGCACTTAAACACTGCTGTGCAGCTGCCTGATCTATTAGTATGGGTGTCACTATTAAGCTGTAAGCCAGACACTGTGCACTATACATACCTGTGTGACTGGCACCCTATGAAAGCCTCATCTGTGTGCATTGTTAATACTAGGCAACCATCCCATCCATGATTGGTAGGTTTGTGAGTGGTAGCTTCATCAGTGTTTTGCAACTGTGCTGCCTCCGCCTTTATCATGGAGGTCTGCTGCTTTCTGTAGTCAGGCTTGGACTGGCCCACAGGAGAACAGGAGAATCCTCTGGTGGGCCGCTGTGCAGGACTGGGCCCCCACCCTCTTATATGAGCAGTAAACTTGAATCACTATGTACAGACAATGGCAGCATCTTATTCATTTCACAACCTACCCAGCTCATTGTTATATAAATTTGTTTTCCAAAATTTTTATTAACATTTTGTATATTTTAACAGTCAACAAATTAACTATCAAAGCATATTGACATTTTCGCCTTATATCTGTTCTCCAAGATGATTTGTGAAGAGGGGAAATGGGAAGGATCTGGGTTGAGGATAGAGAACTCAGAATAAATAACTTTACATATTCTAGGCAACACATATTAACCCCTTAACCCCCAAGGGTGGTTTGCACGTTAATGACTGGACCAATTTTTACAATTCTGACCACTGTCTCTTTATGAGGTTATAACTCTGGAACGCTTCAACGGATCTTCGCGATTCTGAGAGTGTTTTCTCGTGACATATTGTACTTCACGTTAGTGGTAAAATTTATTCGATATAACTTGCGATCATTTATGAAAAAAATGGAAATATGGCAAAAATTTTGCTATTTTCAAACTTTGAATTTTTATTCCCTTAAAACAGAGAAATTTGTCACACAAAATAGTTACTAAACATTTCCCACATGTCTACTTTACATCACCACAATATTGAAACCAAATTTTTTTTTCGTTACGAAGTTATAAGGTTAAAAGTTGACCAGCAATTTCTCATTTTTACAACAAATTGTACAAAACCATTTTTTTTAGGAACCACCTCACATTTGAAGTCACTTTGAGTGGTCTATATGGCAGAAAATACCCAAAAGTGAGACCATTTTAAAAACTGCACCCCTCAAGGTACTCAAAACCACATTCAAGAAGTTTATTAACCCTTTAGGTGCTTCACAGGAGCTGAAGCAACTTGGAAGGAAAAAATGAACATTTAACTTTTTAGTCACAAAAATGAACTTTTACAAACAATTTTTTTATTTTAACAAGGGTAAATGGAGAAAATGGACAAAAAAGTTGTTGTGCAATTTCTCCTGAGTACGCCAATACCCCATATGTGGGGGAAAACCACTGTTTGGGC
Source organism: Oophaga sylvatica (assembly GCA_033576555.1). Lineage (NCBI taxonomy): Eukaryota > Metazoa > Chordata > Amphibia > Anura > Dendrobatidae > Oophaga > Oophaga sylvatica. The sequence continues at coordinate 159,286,762 of JARQOD010000007.1, read as the reverse complement.
GCACTTCAGGGCTCGGAAAGGAAGTAATGATGTTTTGGAATGCAGGCTTTGATGGTTGTCATGTTCAGTTTGCAGAGTCCCTGATGTGCCTAAACAGTAAAAAAAAAAACACAAGTGACCCCATTTTGGAAACTACACCCCCAAAGGAACTTATTTAGATGTGTGGTGAGAACTTTGATCCCCCAAGTGCTTCACAGAAGTTTATAACGTAGAGCCATAAAAATAAAAAAATCATATTTTTTTCCACAAAAATGATCTTTTCGCCCCCAATTTTTTATTTTCCCAAGGGTAACAAAAGAAATTGGACCCCAATAGTTATTGTGCAATTTGCCCTGAGTACGCTGATACCCCATATGTGGGGGTAAACTACTGTTTGAGCGCATGGCAGAGCTCAGAAGGGAAGGAGCTCCGTTTGACTTTTTCAACCCTAACCCTAACTTTAGCCCCAATACTAACCATAACTTTAGCCCTAACCCTAACCCTAATGGGAAAATGGAAATAAATACATTTTTTTAATTTTATTATTTTTCCCTAATTAAGGGGGTGATAAAGGGGGGTTTGATTTACTATTTATAGCGTGTTTTTATGATTGGTAGCTTTCACACCCTAAAAGACGCTTTTTATTGCAAAAAATAGTTTTGGCATCATCACATTTTGAGAGCTATAATTTTTTCTTATTTTGGCCCACAGAGTCATGTGAGGTCTTATCTTTTGCGGGACGAGGTGACGTTTTTTATTGGTACAATTTTTGGGCACATGACATTTTTTGATCACTTTTTATTACGATTTTTGGGAGGCAGAATGAACAAAAACCAGCAATTCATGAATTTCTTTTGGTGGGACCGCTTATACTATTCCACGTGTGGTAAAATTGATAAAGCAATTTTATTCTTCGGGTTAGTACGATTACAGCGATATCTCATTTATATCATTTTTTTATGTTTTGGCGCTTTTATACAATAAAAACGATTATATATACCATATATCAGGGGTCGACAAAGTTGTTCAGAATCTAGGAGCCAGCCAAAAAATTTGGGAGCCAGAATTTTTTTTTCATTTCATCATTATCATTGCCTCCTCCTCATCATCATCATTGCCTCCCCATCATCATCAATGCCTGCCCATTATCATCAATGCCTGCCCATCATCATCATCGCCTCCTCATCATATCATCGCCTCCCCATCATCATCGCCTCCCCATCATCATCATCGCCTCACCATCATCATCAATGCCTGCCCATCATCATCGCCTGCCCATCATCATCATCGTCTCCCCATCATCATCGCCTCCCCATCATCATCATCGCCTCCCCATCATCATCAGTGCCTCCCCATCATCATCCATGTCTCTCCATCATCATCAATGCCTCTCCATCATCATCAATGCCTCCCCATCATCATCAATGCCCCCCATCATCATCAATGCCTCCCCATTATCATCAATGCCTCCCCATTATCATCAATGCCTCCCCATTATCATCAATGCCTCCCCATCATCATCAATGCCTCCCCATCATCATCAATTACTCCCCATGATCATCAATGCCTCCCCATCATCATCAATTCCTCCCCATCATCATCAATTCCTCCCCATCATCATCAATGCCTCCCCATTGTCATCAATGCCTCCCCATTATCAATGCCTCCCCATTATCATCAATGCTTCCCCATTATCATCAATGCCTCCCCATTATCATCAATGCCTCCCCATTATCATCAATGCCTCCCCATCATCATCAATGCCTGCCCATCATCATCAATGCCTCCCCATTATCATCAATGCTTCCCCATCATCATCAATGCCTCCCCATCATCATCAATGTCTCCCCATCATCATCAATGCCTCCCCATCATCATCAATGCCCCCATTATCATCAATGCCTCCCCATTATCATCAATGCCTCCCCATTATCATCAATGCCTCCCCATTATCATCAATGCCTCCCCATTATCATCAATGCCTCCCCATTATCATCAATGCTTCCCCATTATCATCAATGCCTTCCCATCATCATCAATGCCTCCCCATCATCATCAATGCCTCCCATTATCATCATCACTGCCCTCCCCCCACCACCATCACACAGACAGCAGTGCAGCACACAAGCACCTCTCACATACACACACAAAGCACCGCACTACATACACACACACACAGACACACACACACATATCTCACCTGTCCGGCGTCCGCGCGCTCTCTGCCACAGCCGGCCGCTGAATGATGACGTCATTCAGCGGCGCTGCTGTGAGAGGAAGCGCAGGCGCCCCTGGAGCCCAGAGCTGCGGCAGCGGAGGCACGGGGAGTGGTGAGTATTGTGCCAGCTGCTGCCGGGGCCCTGAGCAAGCGGGCGGGCGGGGCGGGGCTGGCGGCGCTGACACCGCTCTCCTCCGCTAACGGGCGCCCGACGGCGAGTGGGCCCCCCGCCTGCTCAAAGCCCCGACAAACCCGGGTGCCAGGCATGATTTTCTAGGCGCCACTGGCGACCGGGTTTGTCGAACCCTGCCGTATATACTCGCGTATAAGCAGAGCTTTTCAGCCCATTTTTTAGGGATGAAAGTCCCCCTCTCGGCTTATACGCGAGTCATATACCGGGGGTCGGTGGGGGAGGGGTGGTGTCAGATCATACTCACCCCTCCGCCGGCGCGTCTCTGTAGCCCCCCTGCTTCTCCCACGATCTCTGGCTCCTTCCTGCAGCGGTCACATGATACGGCTCATTAAAGTCATGAATATGCACATATTCATGACTTTAATGAGCGGTACCACGTGACCGCTGTAGGAAGGAAGAGCTGCGGAGACCGCCGGGAGAAGAGGAGAGGCTGAAGAGAGTGACGCGCCGGCGGGGGGGTGAGTATAGCGATATTCACCTGTCCCCCGGTCCACCGCTGCGCGCTGCTCCAACCTCCTCGTCCGACTCCTCTGGCTGTGAATGTTCAGGCAGAGAGCGCGATGACGTAGTTAGTGCGTGCCGCGCCCTCTGCCTAATCATTCACTGCCGAGGACCAGGAAGAGGGAGTAGCGCAGCGGTGGACCGGTCCGGTGACAGGTAAATATCTCAGGTGCCGGGCCCTGAGCGAGCGGTGACACCGGCACCTCTCCCCCATAGCGCGCCGGTGTCACCGCCTGCTCAGGACACCAGCACCTGGCCCCCAGTGACAAGAGGTGAGTATGTCATTTTTTTTTTCTTTTGCAGCAGCGCGGCAGCATAAGTGACCTGTACTATGGGGCATAATCTGTAGAACATATGGGGAAATAATCTGTGGAGCATATGGGGGCATAATCTGTGGAAAATATGGGGGAATAATCTGTGGAACATATGGGCATAATCTGTGGAGCATAATCTGTGGAACATATGGGCATAATCTGTGGAGCAATATGGGGGCATAATCTGTGGAACATATGGGGGCATAATCTGTGGAGCATATGGGGCATAATCTGTGGAGCATATGGGGCATAATCTGTGGAACATATGGGGGCATAATCTGTGGAACATATGGGGGCATAATCTGTGGAACATATGGGGGCATAATCTGTGGAACATATGGGGCATAATCTGTGGAGCATATAGGGGCATAATCTGTGCAGCATATGGGGGCATAATCTGTGCAGCATATTGGGGCATTATCTGTGCAGCATCATATGGGGGTATAATCTGTGCAGCATCATATGGGGGCATAATCTATGGAGCATATGGGGCATAATCATTTTCCACCCTAGGTTATACACGAGTCAATACGTTTTCCCTGTTTTTTTGTGGCAAAATTAGGGGGGTCGGCTTATACACGGGTCAGCTTATACATGAGTATATACGGTAAAAAAAAATTATTATTTTTGCATCGCTTTAGTCTGCAAGCTATAATTTTTTTATTGTTTCACTGATGATGCTGTATGGCGGCTCATTTTTTGCGGGACAAGATGCGTTTTCAGCAGTACCATGTTTTATTTATATCTGTCTTTTTGATCACGTGTTATTCCACTTTTTGTTCGGCGGTATGATGATAAATCATTGTTTTTTAGTCTTTTTTTTTAAGGGGTTCACTAAAGGGTTAACTAATGGACAGTTTTATAGGGCAGGTCGTTACTGACGCAGCGATACTAAATATGCGTAATTTTATTGTTTTTTTTATTTACATGAAGAAAGGAATTTATTGGGGAATATTTTTTTTTCTTTATTTATGAATTTTTTTTTTACACATGTTTTTATTTTTTTTGACTTTTTTACTTTGTCCCAGGGTGGGACATCACTGTATAAAGTCAGATCGCCGATCTGACGCTGTGCACAGCACTCTGTCAGATCGGCGATGTGACAGGCAGTGCTGCAGGCTTTCTCAGCGCCTGCTCTCAGCAGGCACTGAGGAAGCCACCTCCCTGCAGGACCCAGAAGGACCCCGCGGCCATCTTGGATCCGGGTCTTGCAGGGAAGAGGGTCCCTTGGAACAGAGCAATACATCGGGCTGTTCTGAGGGTCTCAGGGAAGCACACAGGGAGCCCCTTCCCTGCGCGATGCTTCCCTGTGCCCCCGGTACACTGCGATCATCTTTTAAATAAAATCCACGCTCCATATGGGCGAAATGATCACATATAGCTATAGGCTCAAGACAGTAAAAGTAGGTAATAAGCCTAGGGCTGGCCATACATCTTAGATAGCGCCCAGTCGAACTCTCTTTGGTTGACTGCTGACTTTCCGGACCCCTTCATATACATGCGGGGGCTTGCCCGTGTATGCATATGTTGTCAATGGGAAGACGGGAGAAAGCTTCAGTAAGCCAGGTCTCCGCCGACTCTGGAAACAAAATGACCATGCAAATTGAAATACAACGTCCTGATCCCGATCTCCCCAAACACCTGACCCCAGAGGGAAACCCCAAATACATCTCTTGGTATAGAACAGTACTCTTCAAAATCAGCCGCAGAAATATAAAATCACACTGGCCATAAAAAGCCAAGATTGTGGATATCTAGGACTCGCGTCTTTTTCGTCTCTGTTGTCCATTAATTAAACTGTAGAGATTCTGCACAAGAACTAATGGAAAAGTAAGAAGTGGCAAAATGCCAAACTTAGATTAAAGGACTTGGCAGAGATCAAACATTTCAATAAAAAAATAAAAATAAAGATAAGGAATCCTCTTTTTTAAAACACTTTTTCTAATCCCAGTCATTTAACAATTGGTACAATCAATTCAGTGGTATAATTAACTGATGAATAATAAAGATTATGAATTGCGTATGGTGACGAAGTGAATGAGAGTCTGCTAGAGCCAATTTTTTGGTATGTACATCTTGTTGTGCTCTTCCCACTGGACACCTAAGCCTACCTGAAGGGATAAGGGCAGATAATCTGTGATGAGGGCTAGACGATACACGACATCTTCATTCAATATGTAATAACATAGGATGCATGGTTTGATCATTCGTCCCCATGTAGTCTCATTATTGCTGCCAGCACATCACATTTTAAGACAAGGAGCTGATGACATTGATTATTTTTACATCCGCATAGACAATGCAATCAAATGTGTTTTGGGGTACATGTTTAGCACGGATCAATGGTCGAGAATGAACCATATTGGATCACTCATCAGTCTGTATTGCAGAATTTACATTCACTTGATCGTTGGACGTCGTGGGGACCACAATGGATTATGTCAGAGCTGCGGGGATTATTTTTAAATAAATGGGTGAACCAGAGAATGTGTTAGGGAGTCTTTATTAAAATAAACGATTTTTTCATATGTGTCTTATTTTTAAATACTGGGCAAGTAACGGGGGTGTTTGATAGATGCCTCTACCTAACTAACCCTGGGGCTTGATGCCAGCGGACATTACACAGCTGACATCAACCCCAAAAACTATTACACTGATTGTCATGCACCAGGGTAATCGGGAAGATCCGAGGCGAAATGCCAAAGTTGGTGCATCTAATGGATGCGCCATTTCTGGGGCGGCTGAGGGAGGTCCTTTAAGGCTGTGAAGGGGCCAATAGCCATGGACCTTGCAAGTCAATTAATATCAGCTCCCAGCTGTCTGCTTTGCTTTAGCTGGTTATTAAAAATAGGGGGATCCCACATAATTTAAGGTTCCCCCATTTTTAATAACCAGCAAAGGCAAAGCAGACAGCTGGGGGCTGATATTAATAGGTTGGGAAAGTCCAAGGATATTGACTCCTTGCTGGCATAACAAGACAAGCTCACAGCTGTCTGCTTTCCCTTGGCTGGTATTAAAAATAAGGGGGACCCCACATAATTTTTTTTTATTTCTTTTACACTGTCTCTCATTCGAGCAGCTTCCCGTCCCTACACTAGTCAGAGCACAATAGCAGCGCCACCCATGATCCGTGGTTAAACAGGCCAGGTCACAGGTGGTACCAGCAGATCACAGCCATGCCAATACTTGGCATGGCTGTGATGGCTGCGGAAGTGCCCACAGCCTAAAAGCTTGTTGATAGGCTGCACTGCCAACATCAGTCCTTGAAGAGAAAGAAGCAAATTTCTCTGATAAGATACATTTGAACCTTTCCTATTTTCATATGCATAGGCGGATTATAATGAGGGAATCTGGGCTACTGCTCAGGGCCCTGAGGCTCCGGGGACCCATTGCCAGAGCACCCTCATTATAATGTTTTGTGCACTGTTGGCCAGACTAGAAGTGAAGCCTCGGGGACCAGAGCAGAGCTCCAGGGCAAAGGAAGCAAAGTGAGTATGTCTTTTTTTTTCTTTTAATAAATATGTGTAAGGAATGTGAGGGCTCCTATTGTATATAGGAGGCTATATAGTGGCTCATACAGAGTATAGGAGGCTATGGGCGGGCTCATAATGTATACAGGAGGCTATATAGAGGCTCATACTGAATATAGGAGGCTATGTGGGGGCTCATTGTATATAGGATGCTATATATGGGCTCATACCTTATATAGGAGGCTATGTGTGGGCTTTTACTGTATAAATGAGGCTATATGGGTGCTCATACCATGCAGGGCCTTTTTATATGACTTGATAAAAGCCCTGCGCAGCTGAAACGTTGTGATTTTTCTATACCAATAAAGTCACTAAAGCAGGATGTCTGGTGCCTTGGTTCCTAGATTTCTCTGTATTGCTACAACCTTGTGAAGAGTTGCACCAAGTGTGCAGGGATAACAGAGCACTGCAGGGGACTCATCTATTTCAAGTACAACAAGTAGGGGGCGCTACACTGGCGAGTCCAGCCTCACTGTTTGAGACTCGGCCTCACTGTTTGAGTGAAGTGACCAGTTATCGGCTGTAGGGCTCAAGTGGCATAAGCATGAAGTCACAGGGAAACAGCTCTGATGACGCTGGAACGGCGCCAGAACTGGAGGGGAGTAGTGACCAACCCCTTTAAGGAAGATGGTATTATAAGTAGACTTTCGAGATGCAGGCTTGAAAGTGAAGGTGTAAGAGTGACAACCAGTGTCTCTCCTGCATCTCAGGGTCTACAGATTACTACCAAATTGGAAGTTTTCTAGCAGGGCAGCCAATAGGTTTCATTGTAATTTCTCTTTAACGTATAGAAGAAGAAAGACGTCTCAGCCGTTTCCCAGAACTACACTGCAGATCTTGCCCATAACACGCGTCTGGCGTTCTATAGTGAGATTGGCCTCCGTGCCCTTTGATTTTTTAATAAGCAATTTTTACATTTACTGTAAAGTATGAGGAGTTAAAGGAATGAGAGGATTACAATAAAACTGGAGATAAACAAATTCCTCCAGCTCACAGCAGCAGCTTCCTGCGCACTAACCAAGAAAAGGCATTTGGAGAGGATATTGGAACAGTCGGGTCAATGACACCGAGATATAAATAAAGCCTGCATCACATATTGGTCACGGCATTGCACTTTATCAAGAAACTAAATGCTTTTCATAACTGCTTGAAGAAATATTGAGGTTTCCACTTACGGAACTGCGCTGAACATCATGTTCTGGTTTCGATGAAAACATCGTGAGGTCGCCATTTAAGATGACATCTGCCAGTGAGTCAACCAGAGGGGCGTAATGTATTGTTAAAAACACCTACATGGAAAAATGACAAAATGCATAAGGTTATGAAGACGTTAGTGACAGTGCCCGAGGATAAACAAGACCAACTACCTAATCGTCACATGTAATGAGGAACTGCCGCCACTCCCGACAGGTCTTTTTTAGGAAATACTTGTATTATTCATGAAATTACAATTCTGGAACATCTTTCCTAAAAGCTTTGTATTGTGCCTTTCCTCTGTTATTCTTCCGAAAAATGTATGAATAAACTGACAACAGGGAGGTGCTATTCCTTTGTCAATGGGGCATGTCCTTATGCAGTGTCCAGTCAGCGCTGGCAGACTCAGAATCTGTAGGGACACACTCCAACTGGAAATGCCGTCTTTCAAGCAGTTTGGTCGGGCTTTGCTGACAGTCTGACTTCGACCAAACTGTTACTGATGGCCTTTTCTAAGGGTTTGTGAACATGGGTATAGAGAAAAAAAATTCACCTAAGAGAATTGGATCACAATATAATCAAATTCTAAGCAAAGTTTACTCAGAGTGTGATTTGCATAATTGACCCGATTCTCTCGGATGAGAGAATATACGCCGGTGCGACCCTATTCTAAGGATTGGCCATCAATGTTAGGGTCCTGGATAACTTCCATTAAACGTAACGCTCTGCCTGCAGTTACCACTAGGATCTCACTGTAGATCGTGCCATTACTGGGTTCATGAGCAGGGATGTGGAGTCGGAGCCCATTTTGGTGGAGTCGGAGTTGGAGTTGGTGTCATGGAAATTGAGGAGTCGGAGATTTGGCTTACCCACTCCACAGCCCTGTTCATGAGATCACACTATGCAGCCATCGTCATCTAGTGGAAGCTGCACGTACACGTAGATTTAAAGAGAGCTGGTTACCTCCCAAAAATGACATGTACCTGCATATATAGTGGAAGCTACAGGGAGAAAATGAAGCGGTGTTCTTCCTGTGGTACAGTTGCCGCTCACTACACAGCGAGTGCGCTGCTCCTTGACTGACAGCCTGCTGTGCGGCATGTGTGTGCACAGCTGGACGTCAATGTGTTGGGGAATGCTTACAGTGCACTCAGTACTCTGATACAGTAGATAGTGATGAGCCAACGTGCTCTGATAAGGTGTTATCTGGCCATGCTTGTGTGCTAATAGAGTGTTTTCGGCATGCTCGAGTACTATGTTCGAGTCCCAGCGGCTGCATGTCTCGTGGCTGTTCGACAGCCGCAACCAGGGCCGCCATCAGGGCATGAGAACCCTTAGTGCTGTATGGGGCCCGGTCATTAGGGGGGGCAGGTCTGCGCTCGGGCCCGGGGGCCACCAACATTTTGAGGCTCCCCCTGCACCTCAAGGGGCCCCCAGCTAGCGGCACATCACACAGCCGCTATGGGGGCCCCTGTGTGGCAGGGGGGCCCGCCTGTCCCCAGCGCCGACTCCCCCCGCCGCTGCATTGAACTATACCGGCGTCTGCCAGTACAGTTCAAAGCGATGATGGAGGAGAGAGCGTCAGCTGACACTCCCTCTCCCATCATTCCCTGCTCTGCCTCTGACACAGCGCGCTCACTGTGTGCCGGGCAGAGCAGGAGACAGGAGCTGGGAGCAGCGCTGGCACCAGGATGAGGTGAGGAGTGTTTTTTTTTTTTTTTTTATAAATCTGTCCTGCTGTGTGGACATTCCTGGGGGGGGGGAGGAGAGATGAGGGCTGTAAAATGGGGGCCCTGCTGTCTATTATAGGGGCCCTGCTATATCCAATGTGGGCCCTGCTGTATACTATGGGGGCCCTGCTATATCCAATGGGGGCCGTGCTGTATACTATGGGGGCCCTGCTGTCTACTATAGGGCCCTGCTGTAAAATGGGGGACCTTGCTATATACTATGTGGGCCCTGCTATATACAATGTGGGCCCTGCTGTAAAATGGGGGACCTTGCTATATACTATGTGGGCCCTGCTATATACAATGTGGGCCCTGCTATATACTATGGGGGCCCTGCTGTAAAATGTGGGCCCTGCTATACACTATGGGGGCCCTGCTATCAGGGCCGGCGTCAGCACCCGGCACACCCGGGCAAGTGCCGGGGCCCTGAGCAGGCGGGGGGGCCCACTCGCAGTCTGGCACCCCCGTGCCCGTTAGCGGAGGAGAGCGGTGTCAGTGCCGCCACTGGGCCCCCCCCCCGCTTGCTCAGGGCCCCGGCATCAGCTGGCACAATACTTACCTCTCCCGTGCCTCCGCTGCCGCAGCTCCGGGCTCCAGGGGGCGCCGGCGCTTCCTCTCACAGCCGGCCGCTGAATGACGTCATCATTCAGCGGCCGGCTGTGGCACAGAGCGCGGGGACGCCGGACAGGTAAGACGTGTGTGTGTGTGTCTGTGTGTATGTAGTGCGGTGCTTTGTGTGTGTATGTATGTGTGTGTGTGTATGTGTGTGTGTATGTATGTGAGAGAGTGCTTGTGTGCTGTCTGTGTGTGATGATGGGCAGGCATTGCTGATAATGGGCAGGCATTGCTGATAATGGGGAGGCATTGATGATGATGATGGGGAGAAGATGATGATAATGGGCAGGCATTGATGATAATGGGCAGGCATTGATGATGGGGAGATGATGATGGGCAGGCATTGCTGATAATGGGAGGCATTGATGATGATGGGGAGAAGATGATGATAATGGGCAGGCATTGATGTTAATGGGCAGGCATTGATGATGGGGAGATGATGATGGGCAGGCATTGCTGATAATGGGAGGCATTGATGATGATGGGGAGAAGATGATGATAATGGCATCTCCAAAGTTTAAGCCAAGGTTAAATTGGACCTTATAAGATCATGGAGATTCTTAATCCTGTTTCCTTCCGTTTGCTTCTTCCAGGGACATTTAAGATCCATAACGTGTTCCACAAGTCCTTATTGAAGAGGTTTGTCGAGCCAGTGTTTCCTATGGCTGCGCCTCCTGACCCTGTTTTGGTTGAGGGCAATCTGGAGTATGTGGTGAGAAAATATTGGATTCTCGTTTTTCTAGACAGAAACTCCAGTATTTGGTTAAGTGGAGAGGTTATGGTCAGGAGGACAATTCTTGGGTGTTTGCTTCGGACATCCATGCTAGGAGACTGATCCGTGCCTATCACCGAGCTCATCCTGATCGGCCTGGTTGCACAAGTGAGGTTCGGTGACCCCTCCTCAAGGGGGGGTACTGTTATGAATGTGCTAAGAATGGTTTTTCTGAACAGAGGCTCCCTCTGGGGGTTTACAGACAGTACTGAACCTTTCAGCGAGGAGTGGCAATCTAGGATCACGGACTGGTCTGAAAATAAGGGAGGTTCCCTCCCATGATGGTTGCCGTGATCAATTGTTCTTGTCTCAATTGTGGTTCCGGGTTCATTTGGAAGTTTGCTGGAGTCTTGCCTGCATCTCCTTCTTTCAGATAAGATATTTTTTTGCTTTTCTTTTGTGCTTGCTTTTTGCATTGTTTTCTGCACTTTTGTGGAGGTCAGCCAGTCCCCTCCTGGGGCCCTGAGCTCCTCACAGTTTGTCTGCAGCCACTGTTGTTTGCTCATTTGCTTTTTCCTGTTTTTTCAGCGGCTGCGGCTTGGTTTTTGTTCACACTGAGATCTGATTAGTGGGTGGCGAGATCGTGTGATCTCAGTATTTTGTATTCAGAATTGTTGGATTTTTGTAGGTTTTTCTGGTTGCAGAAAGTAATCTCTCCTGTCCTATCCAATTTAGTCAGCTTGTGGCCCCAGCGTTTGCTCAGTCTATTTTCTGCCTATGTTTGTATTTTCATCTTGTCTAACCGCCATTATATGTTTGGGGGATTCCTATTTTCTTTGGGATCTGCTCCGGGGCAGATAGCTTTCATCTTTCCTGCCTTTAGGTGTAGTTATCTCTCAGGCTGTGACGAGGCGTCTAGGATCAACGTAAGAACGCTCCACGGCTACCTCTAGTTGTGTTCCTTAGTTTAGGAATCTGCAACCCATCAGATACCAACATCTCAGGTGTTCGGCTGCCCTGCTGTTGTTCCTGTCCTCCTCAGCTACCGAAACATAACAAGGTTCCCTGTAGGGAAAAAGGATTTCTCAGAGACACGCTGAGCAGAAGGCTACCCGTGGAACTCTTCCAGACTGACGGACTTCAGCTGGGAGAATCTAGGTCGCAGAAGGGACTCGGCCCCTAGCCTGGTGGAGAACTTTAAGACCAGCTAGCAAGCCAACAGATGTGACAACTTTAGGGGTCACAGCCACAACCACAAGCATCTTCTCTGGGAAGGAAAGCTATATAGAATCAAGGAAACGCCTAGGTCACGTTGTCCAACAGGATTCGCAGCTACCAGACTGGCATACTGCTTTGTGAGGTGCTGGGAAGGAAGGAGTGGGAGTTAGCACAGTGAGACGGCCAGGAAGGCATATACTGACAGGGTGCTTTGGACTGGTGTTCTCCATCTACCTGGGAGTTGGCTGGACTCCATACCTGAGGACTGGCACCAAGCGGGAACCTGTACTGCATGCACCTGAACTATGAGTAAAACCTTGGAAACTGCATCTGTCTCCTCAAGTTCTTCATGCGGAACACACTCCACTCTGCTACATCCCCCAGCACCATCACTCCCTCTACAACACCCTTCTGCCCTGGGACAACAAACTTCACCTGTGGGAAGCTATTCCAACTTTGCTGCATCACACCATCTGTCCCAGAGGTCTTCCCTGCAGCGCTGGTCACCTCTGACCAGAAACCACAGGTGGCATCACGAACACTTTACTACAAACTCTATCATCCCCTGTAAATATTCCCCTTTTATTGGACGCCTAGGGCCACGGACCGGGTCACTGCTGCAGTGACACATCCCTTTAAGACCCCGGCCTGGTACAGAGTACCCCACTGCCCGGAGGGCGATCCATTTTGGCGTCACAAACAGGGTGAACTGACCCTTGAACAAGGGTCCTGTGCGCCTAGCAGAATGTGCAAAGGATTAGATCCATTGACTTGTGAATTGGACTGTAAAGATGGCGGATATGGCTGTTCCACGAGGTGTGCAGTGAGCATGCCATCGTGGGCGGTATCCAAGAAAGAGCGCGAAAATAAATGAACCTCCCCTGAATGTATTTCTATGCCACTGCATCGTGGCCGACCACTAGGTGAGTCCGCGTCCTAGCGTGGTATGGCGGCAAAGGAAAAAGACACTGCAATCGGGGTGGAGAAACACTCAGCAGCGGAAAGCGAGCCAAGAAGGCAGTCGACCAGGCAGCCATCATGGATAGCGGAGGAGGCCTGAGGAGTGCGGGAAACAGGAGAAGCTTTGCCATGGCTCTGAAGAAACAGGCTCCAGCTCCCAGGAGGAGGTTGACCGGGCCCGGGCGTGAAGCAGGAAATACAGGAGCTGGCCCATCACTTGGAAAAGAAGCGCGCGCTGCTGAAGCGGTGAGACAGGCCGCCAAGCAAGAAGCCGTTGATGCCCGGGCACCCCCATGACCGGTACCCGAAGCTTCAGTGCCCACGTCACCAGAACCCTCTGCCACCGAACCCATCATCCCGGTACCCTCACCATCGGTGCCGCAGGATTCCGTCTCCACACCACCGGAGGCGACGAATGATGAAGACAGCACCAGGAGTGCAGGTACAGATAGCACCCCTGGGTCATGGGAGGACTAGCTAGGCCCCAAATAGGATTACCGCCGACCCCGAAGGCGGGCCAGCTAGTGCTGGATATTGCTTGGGAGCGTGACATCGTTCCACGGGGGATCCTGGAGCCTGTCCCAATCACACAGCCACCGTCCCTAGTCAAGCATAAATCAGAGGTCTTAGAATGGAAGACCTCGGTGGAGCAGACTTGATGTGATTCCCCGACTACAGAGGAGATCTGCTGCCGGCAAATACAACAGCTAGGACAGGAGAAAGACCGGCAGGCTCGGCGAAAGGCCCTGCAGAAGAGGGATCTTGCGGGCAAAAATCAGGCCAGGGAAAGATCCCTGGAGTACTTAAACCCAATGGAGTGGGGCCGGGTCCTCAGCTTTGACCTGGAGCAGGGATTTGGCTTCATTCAGGACTCCCACAAGGCCCCAGATCAGTTTGTGAACCGGAGAGATGTAGAGGCCCATCTCATACGGGGACATCCAGAACGGGATCTGTTCCCGGGAGAGCTCGTCTCCTTCACACCCGCCATCTTGGTGCGAGGGGATGGTACGCTCTCCATGTGCGCCGGATCCCAGATGAACTTGGACCACGCCATCGCCAGGGGGCAGCAGACATGACGGCCTCAGCATACGAGACAGCAACAACTGCGACTGCCGCAGCACCACCATTCTCGGCTTCCAGACAGGCAGCCGCTGCGTCCACGTTACCGAAAGCAGCTGTAGAACCCTCCAGGTCTACAGATGACGTCCCACCAGTAGCCATCCAGGCTGCTGCCACTGTAACTCTGGGAGTGACATCACCTTTAACGGCTCCCATTGCGGTGGATGAGCGAGGAAAGCAAATCCTACCCTGGAAGCAGAGAAAACAGAACGCTTCCACCCAAACTGGAGATTGCAATGAACCGTCTCCAGCTGAATAAGAAAAGTTTCTTCTTTTGTTTCCTTCAGGCAAGGAACTGTAAATAGTTTACCCCAGGGGGGTTCTACAAAAATGTTTTAACAGTTGTTCTCATTATCTTGCTATTTTGATCGATGACAGACTGAGAGGTCATGGACGCTGAATGACCCGAAAACTTTTAACCTGTATATAGTTCAGCACCTCTATAGGTGCTTCCTCTTGGTTTTACATGCACTTTTAGTAAAATAAGATTCCATCATTGCACAACTACAGATCAGAAGAAAAACCCGTTAGGTGTGGCCGAAGATGAGGTCTTTTGGGGGAGACCAGTTATGTCTTGCAGCCCACCCAAGACCAACCTTGGAGGTTTTGAGCGTCTCCTCCACAAGCACTAGAAGATACCCTGAAAACTGCTGTCAGGTAGTTTTATTAACCCTTCAGGTGCTTTTCAGGAATTAATACAAAATGGCATGGTAGGAATGAAAAAGTTGATTTCTACCACCTAAATGTTGCAGATTTCTGAACAGGCTACTACAGCCGGCAGACTCTAAGGCCGCTCTTTGCTCGAGAATTGTCATGGCAAACATCAGGACCACACAATCATGATCTCAGGGAGCTGATGGGATAAAGAGTTAGAAGCCACATTTTTAACCATTTATATGATAGTCATTATTGACAGCAGCATCTAAGGAATTAAGCAGATATGGACGGTGACAACACTGATCGTGGCTTATGCCGTAAGTTGTCAGCTATAGTGGACAGCTGACAGCTGCTGGATTGTCTCCTGTATGGGGATGCAATTCTCTTATATCTCAGGTCAGTTAAAAGATGAATTGATGGTCATTAAGGGGTTAATAAGATGAGGGTTTCTGAGTATAGCAGTTGGGAGGTTTGACTTGCTGTAACATGGGGGGGGCCGGGGTTTGTAGCGATATCTCCTGCGACTAGGAGGAGGATAGAAAGAGACAGCAGATGGTTAAGTGATTTGTGAGAGCGTCTCGTGTGTTGGATGGTGGGACTGAATAGATCTGTGCTGTTTAGCAATGTGAAAAGTGTGAGTGCTATACATAGGAGAGGAAAGGACAGAGGGGCTGATATGGATGGATTGTAAAGAGTTAATGCAAGGGCGGTGGATGTGAGTGAATGCAGCAGCCAGGATATACATGATTCAAATTAATATGGTGAATATGTGTTGTAATCCAAATATACAGGGAATAGATTGTCATACCTGTCTCCTGCCCTGTCTGCCATATTTAACTGCCAAGTACTTTGATAAATGTACTTCGATTAAATGCACATAAATGCTACTCCTGCATAAATGCTTCCCCAGACTATGTCTCAATATATAGGAGGCTAGTTCTAAGATCCTTTTTTTCCCTCATTAGCAATCAAACTAAGTTGACACAGCAGACACAATAAATGTAGTGCGCAGATAAACAAGTGTCCAGGCCAACATGGATCATAAACCACTTTGAAATGTGAACTTGGTTTTCCGGTGTACATCCACTAGGTCACTTCAAAGACTTTTTGGGGTGCGTTTCAATTTGATGCAGGCAGGGCCTTGTATTCAATGCATAAGCTAACAGTATGGCAGTGGCAAAAGAGTAATGTGAACATGGTTTTCTTGTGTACATCCACTAGGTCGCGTCTAAGCCTTTTTGGTTGTGATTCAATTTGATGCAGGTAGGGCCTTGTATTCAATGCATGAATTAGCAATATGGCAGTGGCAAAAGAGTAATGAACCATGTTAATGATTTTTACATCATCAGTTTTTGTTTTTCACATGTTATTTAAGACAGGATCAGTGATGGGTCTACTGACTACTGTACAGTCATGGACAAAAGTTTTGAGAATGACACAAATATTAATTTTTACAAAGTCTACTGCTTCACTTTTTCTAATGGCAATTTGCATATACTCCAGAATGTTATAAAGAGTGATCAGTTTAACAGCAATTACTTGCAAAGTCAATATTTGGCTAGAAAATGAACTTTATCCCCCAAAACACATTTCAACATCATTGCAGCCCTGCCTTAAAAGGACCAGTGTTATGTTTCGGTAGCTGAGGAGTGCAGGTAAAAAAGGCAATACACCAGAGCAGTTGGAATCTATGGGATTGCAGTACCCTGACTAACCACCACAACTAGAGGCAGCCGTGGAGCGTTCCTACGTTGGTCCTAGACGCCTCGTCACAGCCTGAGAAACTAACTACACCTAAAGATAGAAATAGGAAAGCTATCATCTGCCCCGGAGCAGAACCCCAAAGATAATAGAAAGCCCCCAAACATGTAATGGCGGTTAGACAAGAGGAAATACTGACACAGAAAGAAAATAGAATGAGCAAACGCTGGGCCCAAACTATCTAAATAGAAAAGGACAGGAAGGGTACTTACTGCAATCCCAGAAAACCCTGAAAAACACCAACTCTACTAATTTCAAAATCACCTGAGATCACACGACCTCTACCACCTAAATTAGCTCTCTGGTGTAACAAAATCAAAACAGCAGCCACTGAAAAAACTGGAAAAAGCAAAAGAACAAAACTCAGTGGCTGAACTAAACTGAGAAGGAGAAGCCCCCGAGGGGACCCAGAAGGCCCCCAAAGAAGTGCAGGACAAAATGCAAAAATATAGCAACAACACAAAAGAAGAAAAATTCTTATCTGGTAGCAGGAGATGCAGACACGACACAGCAGGCTACAAGGGAAACTGGAATGAAGGATTCAGACCAGAACAATTGATCACCGGCAACCCTGATGGGAAAATGACTCCCTTATATAAGACCAGTCAGTAACATCTGATTCCCAGTCCTCACAATCTTCACTAGTACCGCTTGTAACCACCAGAGGGAGCCTCTGCTCAGAACTCATCTCAAACCCATTCACAACAGTACCCCCCCCTTGAGGAGGGGTCACTGAACCCTCATTTGAGCAACCAGGTCGGTCAGGATGAGTTCTATGATACGCACGGATAAGTCTCCTAGCATGGATGTCCGAAGCAAACACCCAAGAATTGTCTTCCTGACCATAACCTCTCCATTTAACCAAATACTGGAGTCTTCGTCTAGAAAAACGAGAATCCAATATTTTCTCAACCACATACTCCAGATTGCCCTCAACCAAAACAGGGTCAGGAGGCACAGTAGCAGGAACCACTGGCTCAACAAACCTCTCAACAAGGACTTGTGGAACACGTTATGGATCTTAAATGTCCCTGGAAGAAGCAAACGAAAAGAAGCAGGATTAATAATCTCCATGATCTTATAAGGTCCAATGAACCTAGGCTTAAATTTAGGAGATGCTACTCTCATAGGAATATTCTTTGAGGACAACCAGACCAAGTCCCCCACTTTAAACCGAGGACCATCAGTCCTATGCCGGTTAGCAAACCGCTGGGCCTTCTCCTGAGAGAGGGACAACCTCTCCACTACCTGGTCCCAAATCTGTTGCATACGCTCAACAACAGAGTCAACACCTGGACAGACAGAAGCTTCCGTCTGTCCTGAAGAAAATCGAGGGTGAAAACCAGAATTACAGAAAAACGGAGACATCAAAGTGGCAGAGCTAGCCCTATTATTAAGAGCAAACTCAGCCAAAGGCAAAAAAGAGACCCAGTCATCCTGATCAGCAGACACAAAGCATCTTAGATAAGTCTCTAATGTCTGGTTTGTTCTCTCAGTTTGACCATTGGTCTGAGGATGAAATGCCGAGGAGAAAGACAATTGAACACCCAGTTTAGAACAAAAAGTCCTCCAAAATCTGGAAACAAACTGGACTCCTCTGTCAGACACAATGTTCTCAGGAATGCCGTGTAAACGAACCACGTGCTGAAGAAACAACGGCACCAATTCAGAGGAGGAAGGCAACTTAGGTAATGGCACAAGATGTATCATTTTGGAAAACCTATCACAAATTACCCAGATGGTGGTCATTCTCTGAGAAACAGGAAGATCGGAAATGAAATCCATAGAGATATGGGTCCATGGTCTCTTGGGCACAGGCAATGGCATCAACAAACCACTAGAGCGAGAGCAAGGCTTGGAGCGAGAGCAAGTCCCGCAGGACTGCACAAATTCCCTGACATCGCGAGACAAGGTAGGCCACCAAAAGGACCGACTAACCAAGTCTCTGGTACCAAAAATTCCGGGATGTCCAGCCAATGCGGAACAATGAATCTCAGACATCACACTCTTTTTCCATTGGTCCGGGACAAACAATTTTCCAACAGGGCAGCGCTCGGGCCTATCCTCCTGACACCCCTCCAGAGCAAGTCTCAAATTGGGCGAGATGGCGGAAAGAACTACACCCTCTTTCAAAATAACAGAAGGATCAGATAACTCAGGAGAGTCCGCAAGGAAACTCCTCGAGAGGGCATCCGCCTTAACATTCTTAGTGCCAGGAAGAAAGGAAACCACAAAATTAAAACGTGTGAAAAACAAGGCCCACCTGGCCTGTCTAGGATTGAGTCGCTTGGCAGATTCCAGATAGACCAGATTCTTATGGTCTGTAAGGACCACCACCTGATGTTTGGCTCCCTCCAGCCAATGTCTCCACTCTTCAAAAGCCCACTTCATGGCCAATAACTCCCGATTACCCACGTCATAATTACGTTCAGTAGGAGAAAATTTTCGAGAGAAAAAGGCACAAGGGCTACTTTTAGAGGTCTCTGGATCTTTTTGGGACATAACGGCACCTGCCCCAATTTCAGAGGCATCAATCTCCACCTGAAATGGCAGAGAAACATCAGGCTGCCGTAGAACAGGAGCAGAAGTGAATCTCTGCTTAAGTTCCTGAAATGCAGAGACTGCCTCAGGAGGCCAATTCACCACATCAGAACCCTTTCTGGTCAAATCAGTTAATGGTTTAACAATAACCGAGAAATTACCAATAAATTTACGATAAAAATTGGCAAAACCCAAAAATCTCTGAAGAGCCTTTAATGAAGTAGGTTGGACCCAATCACAGATGGCCTGAACCTTGACCGGGTCCATTTCAATAACAGATGGGGACAAAATGAATCCCAGAAATGAGATCTTCTGTACGCCAAAAAGACACTTTGATCCCTTCACATATAGAGCATTATCCCTCAAAATCTGGAACACAGTCCGAACATGTTTCACATGAGAGTCCCAGTCATTAGAAAAAATCAAGATATCATCCAAATAAACAATCAGAAATTTGTCCACAAAATCCCTGAAAATGTCATTCATGAAGGACTGGAAGACGGAAGGGGCATTAGTGAGCCCAAAGGGCATCACTAGGTACTCAAAATGCCCTTCAGGGGTATTGAATGCCGTCTTCCATTCATCCCCGTGCTTAATGCGAATAAGGTTATATGCCCCCCTGAGGTCAAGCTTGGTAAACCAAGTAGCGTTTTTCACCCTGGAAAACAGGTCAGAAATCAAGGGTAATGGGTATTGATATTTCACAGTAATATTGTTCAAGAGACGATAATCAATACACGGCCTTAATGAACCATCTTTTTTGGCCACAAAGAAAAAACCGGCACCTAAGGGTGAAGAGGATGGTCTGATATGACCCTTCTCCAATGATTCCTTGATATAAGACCGCATAGCGTCATGTTCAGGTACAGACAAGTTAAAAAGGCGACCTTTAGGGAATTTACTACCCGGCACTAATTCAATAGCGCAGTCATAGCTCCTATGGGGAGGTAAGGATGCAGATTTACTTTCGCTAAACACATCAGAAAAATCAAACAAAAAGTCAGGAACATCCTGAGCTTGGGGGGAGGCAGAAAAAACAGGAGTGTTGGTATTAACACATTGGCAGCCCCAACTGGTTACAGACACAGATTTCCAATCCAAAACAGGATTATGAGACTGTAACCAAGGGAAACCCAGCACGATAATGTCATGCAGATTATAAGAACCAAAAATTTGCAGCACTCCTGGTGATCAGGTTCAACCCTCATTATCACCTGAGTAGAAAACTGGGGTTTATTCTCAGCCAAAGGGGTAGAATCGATCCCCAGTAGGGAATAGACTTCTGTAGGGGTATCAAGGGAAACCCACAACGTTTAGCAAAATCATAATCCATCAGGTTAATAGCTGCTCCAGAATCAACGAAAGCCTGAGCAGAAAATGAGGACAGAGAGCATATCAGAGTGACAGTTAATAAAAACTTAGTCTGAACACTACCCAAGACAACTGAGCGTGCAAAACGTCTTCCCCGCTTAGGGCAGACTGAAATAGCATGAGAGGCATCACCACAGTAGAAATATAACCTATTGCGCTTTCGAAACTCATGACGCTGTGCCCCAGACACCACTCCATCACACTGCATGGGCTCAGAAGCTGGCTCACAAGGCAACACCACTCCACGCATACTTCTCCGCTCACGCAAACGTCTGTCAATTTGAATCGCTAATGACATAGAATCATTGAGACCAGAGGAGACAGGGAATCCCACCATAACATCCTTTACATTATCCGACAGTCCCTTCCGGAAAAGGGCCGCCAAAGCGTAGTCATTCCACTTGGTCAGGACTGCCCACCTACGGAATCTCTGACAGTATAACTCAGCGGCATCAAGCCCCTGATTTAATGCCAACAAGGCTTTTTCAGCTTGATCAATGACATTAGGCTCATCGTACAATAACCCCAAAGCCTCAAAAAACGCATCAACATCACTCAAAACAGGATCCCCAGGTATCAGGGAAAAAGCCCAATCCTGAGGATCGCCGCGCAGGAGAGAGATGATAATTTGAACCTGCTGCGCTGCGTTTCCTGAGGACTTAGATTTTAAGGCAAAAAACAATTTACAATTATTTTTGAAATTCTGAAACTTAGCTCGATCCCCTAAAAACAAATCTGGCATGGGGATCCTAGGTTCCACAACAGGCAACCCAGCAAGATAGATAGCAATACTCCGAACCTCAGTGGCAAGCTGATCCACACGGCCAGACAACTGTGCAAACTCCATTGGGAGAAAAGATCCTCCCCAGCACCCAGAGATACAGAGGAAAAAAAAAAATGCAACAAATAGAAAAATATCTCTGACAACTCTGACAACCTTTTTTCTATCACAATATTTTTTCCCTTCTGTGAGTACCATACAATTTTCAATTTTTTGGGTCCGGTGATACTGTTATGTTTCGGTAGCTGAGGAGTGCAGGTAAAAAAGGCAATACACCAGAGCAGTTGGAATCTATGGGATTGCAGTACCCTGACTAACCACCACAACTAGAGGCAGCCGTGGAGCGTTCCTACGTTGGTCCTAGACGCCTCGTCACAGCCTGAGAAACTAACTACACCTAAAGATAGAAATAGGAAAGCTATCTGCCCCGGAGCAGAACCCCAAAGATAATAGAAAGCCCCCAAACATGTAATGGCGGTTAGACAATGTAACGCTGGTATTGTCTGTACTTTGTTTTCCAGCGTTACTTTGCATGTTTTTTGCATTAACCCTTTTGCTCCTTTCCCCCTAACCAGCTGGGATACTGTTGTCTGTTACCTATATGGATGCTGCTCAGTTCCCGGCTCTGCTGCGTACCCGTACTTGCGTGAGTGGCTCCGCTGCTTTGCATGACCGCCCGCATGTGCGGTTCCTGACTTGCTGTGAAAGCCGTCCGTAGCTTGCAAAGTCCTCTGCAGTGGTGCATGACTTACTGCGTGGTTGGCAGCAGCCATTGTTGGGTTCCCTCTGTGTTGTGCTGTCTGGCTCTGCATAGGGGGCGCGGCCCACACCTGTCCTGCTTTTATGTGGATTGGGTGTTTACTAGAATTACTGCTCCAGCCTATCGCTGTGAAGCAGCTCATATATAAAGTTCCCCAGCCCTAGTGGGCGTTGCCAGAGCTTCGCATTGAATCCACACTGAATCCCTGAACCTAGCCGTATGTGGTTGTGTGTTCAGCTCCTGCTCTGAAGTTGATCAGCTCTGGAGAGCTGATTCCCTGTTCCTGCTGTGTCTTGTTCCCTGATCCTGGATCAAACCCGGTACCTGAATGTCTGAATTGTGTCTTGTGTTTCCGCCTATGCTGGGGGCTGATTACCCAGATTGCCGTTCCTGGAGGCTGTATATCCAGGCCTGTTCCTGCTGTGTCTAATTACCTGAACCCCTGATCTTGGATCGCATCCTGTACCTGACTTTCTGAACTGTGTCCTCTGTGTTATGTTCCTGAAATCCTGCTGTGTCCAGAACCCTGTGCCAGTGACTGTGAATCCTTGCTATATAACCTGAGTTCATCTTGGAAGGAGGAGTCCGGTGTGTGCTGAGTTTCTGTTACTCTGTGCTCAGCCTCTGTGCAATCCCCGGCCAGCTCCCGTTGAGCCTGGCGGGGCTTGCACCAGACCGCTGGGGTTCCTTTTCAGGTCGCTGCCAGATGTCCGGATCCTATGCCTGATGACCATGGCCTGATGTCCGATGTCCGACGACCACTTCCAGATGTCCGGATCCTATCCTTCCTGCCTGATGTCCGGATCCTGCCGATCATTGCCAGATGTCCGGAGCCTGCTGATCGGTGCCAGATGTCCGGAGTCCGAGGCCTGTGTTCCAGTCCGTGTTCCTGTGATTCAATCCATGTTCCTGTCCGTGTTCCTGACTCCCTGAGACCCAGTCCGTGTTCCTGTCTGTGTTCCTGACTCTCTGAGATCCAATCCGTGTTCCTGTTGTTCCTGTGCAGTCTAACTCTGTTTCAGCCATCAGCTCCTGATTCCAGTTACCTGTCTGTTACCTGTCGGCTTGCCTGTGTGCCATCCGTCTGCAGTTCCTTCCAGAGGTTCGGACGTCATCTGCAGAGATCCCCGGCTCTTGCCTGCTCACCTAGGAGCGATCATCTGCCATCCGACTGCAGCTCCATCCGGAAGTTCGGACATCATCTGCAGAGATCCCCGGCTCTTGCCTGCTCACCTGGGAGCGATCATCTGCCATCCGACTGCAGCCTACCTGGAGGCTCCACCATATCAGGTCGTATATACCTGCCTGTCTAGAGACTGCCTGGTCACTTACTGTGACAACCTGCCTGTCTAGAGACTGCCCTGGTCACTTGCCGTGACAACCTGCCTGTCCCCGAGACTGCCCTGGTCACTTTCCGTGACAACCTGCCTGTCCCAGAGACTGCCTGGTCACTTGCCGTGACAACCTGCCTGGTCACTTGCCGTGACAACCTGCCTGCCTGGTCACTTGCCGTGACAACCTGCCTGCCTGGTCACTTGCCGTGACAACCTGCCTGCCTGGTCACTTGCCGTGACAACCTGCCTGCCTGGTCACTTGCCGTGACAACCTGCCTGCCTGGTCACTTGCCGTGACAACCTGCCTGCCCTGGTCACTTGCCGTGACAACCTGCCTGCCCTGGTCACTTGCCGTGACAACCTGCCTGCCCTGGTCACTTGCCGTGACAACCTGCCTGCCCTGGTCACTTGCCGTGACAACCTGCCTGTCCCAGAGACTGCCTTGGTCACTTGCCGTGACAACCTGCCTGTCCTGCCGGTTCCTCCTTGGTCTACCCTGTGATGACGTCTGTCCTGGGTCGGTGTCTGATGTTCTCCTGCTGAGCCTGTGCTACGCCTGAGGCCTGAGAGAGAGGCCATACTAGTATGCCCGTGCCAGATGATCCTGGACTTCATCAACCCGTGATGACCCCGCCATCGTCTGAAGTCTGTCTGAGGTCGGTGTCTGATGTTCTCCTGCTGAGCCTGTGCTACGCCTAAGGCCTGAGAGAGAGGCCGTCCAAGTATGCCCGTGCCAGATAACCCTGGACTGCATCTACCCGTGATGTCCTCCAGCACTCGTCTGTGATCCTGAGTCGTGTACCCTTCTCTGATGTGCGGAATCGGGAGCCCGGTCTTATGTTCTGTTTTATGTACTGTGTTTCTTTAAGTAAACTTTATGTTTCTTCTTACCTGAAGTTGTGCGGTGTTGTCTAGTCCTGCAGGTCGCCACCTTGCCCACATGCTCAGCTGCCACGGATCCCGGTCGCTGCCCTTCCCTAGTCCGGGCAGGCCCGGGTCTCCCTCCGTGGTCCAGTGGGTCCACATTCTCATCATCTGGGACCCATGCCTCACGTCGTCGTGGACTGGCGGCGTGGGAGCATTGGCTAGCTAGGCAAGCTATGCAATGTCCCGGCGCCCCACAGCCGTGGGAAGCGCCACAGTAAGCTCTGGCCATGGACTCCGCTGAGCATGTGCGGTCTGCAGGACTTTCTCCAAGCTCCACCTGATGTGTGAACTAGACTACTTGGTCCCCACAGGGTAAGTGGACTAGATGGCTCGATTCCCCGCTTGATCAGCGGTTCGGACTTTTCGAGCTATTAACTCTGCTGCCATATTGTGAACTATGGGACTTACCGCCAAACCCAAGTGAATTTTTCTGGGGAATTTTTTTTTACTTGGGTCTTCAGAAGAGGGGGCCTGAGGAGGGGGATACTGTAACGCTGGTATTGTCTGTACTTTGTTTTCCAGCGTTACTTTGCATGTTTTTTGCATTAACCCTTTTGCTCCTTTCCCCCTAACCAGCTGGGATACTGTTGTCTGTTACCTATATGGATGCTGCTCAGTTCCCGGCTCTGCTGCGTACCCGTACTTGCGTGAGTGGCTCCGCTGCTTTGCATGACCGCCCGCATGTGCGGTTCCTGACTTGCTGTGAAAGCCGTCCGTAGCTTGCAAAGTCCTCTGCAGTGGTGCATGACTTACTGCGTGGTTGGCAGCAGCCATTGTTGGGTTCCCTCTGTGTTGTGCTGTCTGGCTCTGCATAGGGGGCGCGGCCCACACCTGTCCTGCTTTTATGTGGATTGGGTGTTTACTAGAATTACTGCTCCAGCCTATCGCTGTGAAGCAGCTCATATATAAAGTTCCCCAGCCCTAGTGGGCGTTGCCAGAGCTTCGCATTGAATCCACACTGAATCCCTGAACCTAGCCGTATGTGGTTGTGTGTTCAGCTCCTGCTCTGAAGTTGATCAGCTCTGGAGAGCTGATTCCCTGTTCCTGCTGTGTCTTGTTCCCTGATCCTGGATCAAACCCGGTACCTGAATGTCTGAATTGTGTCTTGTGTTTCCGCCTATGCTGGGGGCTGATTACCCAGATTGCCGTTCCTGGAGGCTGTATATCCAGGCCTGTTCCTGCTGTGTCTAATTACCTGAACCCCTGATCTTGGATCGCATCCTGTACCTGACTTTCTGAACTGTGTCCTCTGTGTTATGTTCCTGAAATCCTGCTGTGTCCAGAACCCTGTGCCAGTGACTGTGAATCCTTGCTATATAACCTGAGTTCATCTTGGAAGGAGGAGTCCGGTGTGTGCTGAGTTTCTGTTACTCTGTGCTCAGCCTCTGTGCAATCCCCGGCCAGCTCCCGTTGAGCCTGGCGGGGCTTGCACCAGACCGCTGGGGTTCCTTTTCAGGTCGCTGCCAGATGTCCGGATCCTATGCCTGATGACCATGGCCTGATGTCCGATGTCCGACGACCACTTCCAGATGTCCGGATCCTATCCTTCCTGCCTGATGTCCGGATCCTGCCGATCATTGCCAGATGTCCGGAGCCTGCTGATCGTGCCAGATGTCCGGAGTCCGAGGCCTGTGTTCCAGTCCGTGTTCCTGTGATTCAATCCATGTTCCTGTCCGTGTTCCTGACTCCCTGAGACCCAGTCCGTGTTCCTGTCTGTGTTCCTGACTCTCTGAGATCCAATCCGTGTTCCTGTTGTTCCTGTGCAGTCTAACTCTGTTTCAGCCATCAGCTCCTGATTCCAGTTACCTGTCTGTTACCTGTCGGCTTGCCTGTGTGCCATCCGTCTGCAGTTCCTTCCAGAGGTTCGGACGTCATCTGCAGAGATCCCCGGCTCTTGCCTGCTCACCTAGGAGCGATCATCTGCCATCCGACTGCAGCTCCATCCGGAAGTTCGGACATCATCTGCAGAGATCCCCGGCTCTTGCCTGCTCACCTGGGAGCGATCATCTGCCATCCGACTGCAGCCTACCTGGAGGCTCCACCATATCAGGTCGTATATACCTGCCTGTCTAGAGACTGCCTGGTCACTTACTGTGACAACCTGCCTGTCTAGAGACTGCCCTGGTCACTTGCCGTGACAACCTGCCTGTCCCCGAGACTGCCCTGGTCACTTTCCGTGACAACCTGCCTGTCCCAGAGACTGCCTGGTCACTTGCCGTGACAACCTGCCTGGTCACTTGCCGTGACAACCTGCCTGCCTGGTCACTTGCCGTGACAACCTGCCTGCCTGGTCACTTGCCGTGACAACCTGCCTGCCTGGTCACTTGCCGTGACAACCTGCCTGCCTGGTCACTTGCCGTGACAACCTGCCTGCCTGGTCACTTGCCGTGACAACCTGCCTGCCTGGTCACTTGCCGTGACAACCTGCCTGCCCTGGTCACTTGCCGTGACAACCTGCCTGCCCTGGTCACTTGCCGTGACAACCTGCCTGCCCTGGTCACTTGCCGTGACAACCTGCCTGCCCTGGTCACTTGCCGTGACAACCTGCCTGTCCCAGAGACTGCCTTGGTCACTTGCCGTGACAACCTGCCTGTCCTGCCGGTTCCTCCTTGGTCTACCCTGTGATGACGTCTGTCCTGGGTCGGTGTCTGATGTTCTCCTGCTGAGCCTGTGCTACGCCTGAGGCCTGAGAGAGAGGCCATACTAGTATGCCCGTGCCAGATGATCCTGGACTTCATCAACCCGTGATGACCCCGCCATCGTCTGAAGTCTGTCTGAGGTCGGTGTCTGATGTTCTCCTGCTGAGCCTGTGCTACGCCTAAGGCCTGAGAGAGAGGCCGTCCAAGTATGCCCGTGCCAGATAACCCTGGACTGCATCTACCCGTGATGTCCTCCAGCACTCGTCTGTGATCCTGAGTCGTGTACCCTTCTCTGATGTGCGGAATCGGGAGCCCGGTCTTATGTTCTGTTTTATGTACTGTGTTTCTTTAAGTAAACTTTATGTTTCTTCTTACCTGAAGTTGTGCGGTGTTGTCTAGTCCTGCAGGTCGCCACCTTGCCCACATGCTCAGCTGCCACGGATCCCGGTCGCTGCCCTTCCCTAGTCCGGGCAGGCCCGGGTCTCCCTCCGTGGTCCAGTGGGTCCACATTCTCATCATCTGGGACCCATGCCTCACGTCGTCGTGGACTGGCGGCGTGGGAGCATTGGCTAGCTAGGCAAGCTATGCAATGTCCCGGCGCCCCACAGCCGTGGGAAGCGCCACAGACAAGAGGAAATACTGACACAGAAAGAAAATAGAATGAGCAAACGCTGGGGCCCAAACTATCTAAATAGAAAAGGACAGGAAGGGTACTTACTGCAATTCCAGAAAACCCTGAAAAACACCAACTCTACTAATTTCAAAATCACCTGAGATCACACGACCTCTACCACCTAAATTAGCTCTCTGGTGTAACAAAATCAAAACAGCAGCCACTGAAAAAACTGGAAAAAGCAAAAGAACAAAACTCAGTGGCTGAACTAAACTGAGAAGGCAGAAGCCCCCGGAGGGGACCCAGAAGGCCCCCAAAGAAGTGCAGGACAAAATGCAAAAATATAGCAACAACACAAAAGAAGAAAAATTCTTATCTGGTAGCAGGAGATGCAGACACGACACAGCAGGCTACAAGGGAAACTGGAATGAAGGATTCAGACCAGAACAATTGATCACCGGCAACCCTGATGGGAAAATGACTCCCTTATATAAGACCAGTCAGTAACACCTGATTCCCAGTCCTCACAATCTTCACTAGTACCGCTTGTAACCACCAGAGGGAGCCTCTGCTCAGAACTCATCTCAAACCCATTCACAACAGACCAGCTAACCTCTTTTCAGTGATTGCTCCATTAACACAGGTGTGGGTGTTGATGAGGACATGGCTGGAGATCAATCTGTCATGATTAAGTAAGAATGACACCACTGGACACTTTAAAAGGAGGCTGGTGCTTGGCATCATTGTTTCTCTTCTGTTAACCATGGTTATCTCTAAAGAAACACGTGCAGTCATCATTGCAATGCACAAAAATGGCCTAACAGGGAAGAGTATCGCAGCTAGAAAGATTGCACCTCAGTCAACAATCTATCGCATCATCAAGAACTTCAAGGAGAGAGGTTCCATTGTTGCCAAAAAGGCTTCAGGGCGCCCAAGAAAGACCAGCAAGCGCCAGGACCGTCTCTTAAAAGTGTTTCAGCTGCGGGATCGGGCTACCAGCAGTGCAGAGCTTGCTCAGGAATGGCAGCAGGCAGGTGTGAGTGCACCTGCACGCACTGTGAGGCGGAGACTCTTGGAGCAAGGCCTGGTCTCAAGGAGGGCAGCAAAGAAGCCACTTCTCTCCAGAAAAAACATCATGGACAGACTGATATTCTGCAAAAGGTACAGGCAGTGGACTGCTGAGGACTGGGGTAAAGTTATTTTCTCTGATGAATCCCCTTTTCGATTGTTTGGGACATCAGGAAAACGCCTCATTCGGAGAAGACAAGGTGAGCACTACCACCAGTCTTGTCTCATGCCAACTGTTAAGCATCCTGAAACCATTCATGTGTGGGGTTGCTTCTCAGCCAAGGGAATCGGCTCTCTCACAGTCTTGCCTAAAAACACAGCCATGAATAAATACGAATTTTGGTAAGAACTTACCTGTAAAATATACTTTTCAGCGAAGAAAGTAAGGGGGACACATCATTACGTCTGGGTAGGCGGAGCCCTGGTAGGATAATCACCTCATGTCATAAAAATGGGTGTTGTCCGGCCCCTCCAGCTCTGGCTCCTCCTGCCGTATACTCCAGTTTTGTACACAAGCTAAGGAGAAACAATGATCACCAGCGGAGCGACATAACCACATCTGAAGAAAATCAGAAAACAAAAGAGAAAGGTTATGCACATAACACGAAAACCACACAGTTCAGGGACTACTCACAGAACCTGACCACTGCGATGAGCTGGCGATGTCGGAAAGAGCCGTAGAGCGCTGACCTCAGCTCAGATACTCGCTTATCAGAGAGAGCCGCGCTGCATCTGAAACAACACCTTCTGCCATGGGAGGGACAAGTGTCCCCCTTACTTCCTTCGCTGAAAAGAATTTTACAGGTAAGTTCTACCAAAATTCGTATTTCAGCTGCAGATGGAAGTAAGGGGGACACTTCATTACGTCTGGGACGTCCCAAAGCAGTCCAAAAACAAGGGTGGGAAAAAACCTTAAACAGGCAGAAGCCAACACCTTGATAAATGCGCAACATAGACTGAACTAGAAGTTCAAATCACAGCCGCCTGTAGGACTCTGCGTCCTAAGGCCGCATCAGCGGAGGCACTGACGTCCACCTTATAAAACTTTGTAAAGGTGTGAACAGCACGCCAAGTCGCTGCTCGACAAAGCTGAGCTGCCGAAGCCCCTTGATGAAAAGCCCACGAAGAGCCCATAGCTCTCGTGGAATGAGCCCGAATTTTAATCGGGCAAGGTTCGTCCATAATACGGTAAGCCTCCAAAATGGCTGACCGGATCCAACGAGCTATAGTATCCTTGGAAGCTCGTTGACCACGACGACGACCTGCTGGAATCACAAAAAGAGAATCCGACTTACGAAAACTCTGTGATTGATAAATAAAATTTTAAAGCCCGCACCAGATCCAACATGTGCAAGGCTCGTTCCTTCGCATTCTTAGGCCCCGGACAAAAGGAAGGCAAAACAATATCCTGGTTAACATGGAATTGTGACACCACTTTAGGAAGGAAGTCATGTCGCGTGCGAAGAACAACGCGATCCGGAAAAAACTCCAAGAAGGGCGGCAAACAGGAGAGAGCCGCCAACTCGGAAACCCTTCTCAAAGAAATGACCGCCACCAGGAAAGCAACTTTCCAAGAAAGCAAGGAAAGATTAACAGAGTCCAAAGGTTCAAAAGGATCCCGTTGAAGAGCTTTCAAAACCAGGTTAAGACGCCAAGGCGACACTGGAGCTCTTCTAGGTGGAAACTGACGGGCTGCTCCTCGAAAAAAGGAACAAACGTCCCTACGCGAGGCAATAGCTTTACGAAAAAGCAAAGACAAGGCAGACACTTGACCCTTCAGGGTGCTAATTGCCAAACCCTTGTCTAGCCCGTACTGCAAAAAAGCCAAAAAATTGGGAATGGAAAATTTCTTTGGATTCCTAGAAGAACCCAAACACCATGAAAAGAAGGATTCCCAGATCCTGTAATAGATCCTAGTCGTAGCCGGACTTCTGGCTGCTCGCATAGTAGCAATGACCTTTTCAGAAAACCCTCGACGGGTCAAAATTTCGGTCTCAAGAGCCAAGCCGTCAAACGCAGAGACCTCAGGCCCGGATGACACACGGGACCTTGAGTTAACAAGTCCGGACGACGAGGGAGAGGAAATGGAGGCGCCGCCAGAAGCGACATCAGCGTGGAAAACCACGTCCTTCTTG
The DNA here is from genome assembly GCA_033576555.1 of Oophaga sylvatica. Taxonomy (NCBI): domain Eukaryota; kingdom Metazoa; phylum Chordata; class Amphibia; order Anura; family Dendrobatidae; genus Oophaga; species Oophaga sylvatica. The sequence goes on along the minus strand of JARQOD010000007.1, from coordinate 159,255,892 downwards.
GCCAATCCGGGCTATGAGAATAGCCGGAACCCTCTCCAATCTGATCCGACGTAACACAAGAGGAAGCAAGGATATCGGTGGAAACACATAAACCAGCTCGAATTGGTCCCACGGAACCACCAGAGCATCCACCTCCACCGCTTTCGGATCCTTGTACCTGGACATGAAGGTCGGTAACTTGGCATTGAACCTGGATGCCATCAAGTCTACTTGGGGAGTTCCCCAACGAGAGCACAGGAGTGCAAACACCTCCGGATGAAGACTCCATTCTCCGGAATCCATCCTCTCTCGACTGAGAAAATCCGCCTGGATATTCTGAACTCCTGGAATGTGAATCGCAGAAATGGCCGGCACATGAGCCTCGGCCCATATCAGAATCCGAGATACCTCCGACATGAGTCTGGAGCTCCTCGTCCCGCCTTGATGGTTGATATACGCAACCGCCGTCGCGTTGTCCGTCTGAACATGGACTGGTAACCCGCTCAAAGGGACCGTCCAATGTTGGAGGCAAAGGAAAATTGCCCTCACTTCCAGAATGTTGATTGGCAACACCGATTCTTCCGGTGACCATACTCCCTGAATCCAGAGATTGTTCCAAACTCCCCCCCAGCCCGTCAGGCTGGCATCGGTGGTCAAGACCGACCACGACAGAGGGAGAAAAAGATTTCCCCAGGGAAAACCTTTCCGGAAGTAACTCCGAAGCCACGCCCCCCCGCCAGCTTCAAAAAAAGTGCGGGAGTCCTGCACTCCGCTCCCTCGTACATTGTAACGGCGCTACAGCGCCGAAGCACATAGCACACTTTTTTTTTAATAAAAATGCCCAAACATGCTTAAAATGTGGACATAACACCGACACACCATATAAATGGCAGCGCTGTCACCGCAGACGCTACAGCACTCACACACATATAAAAACACAATGTGGAGTACTCACCAGCTGAGCGTCACAGGGACCTTCCAGGGATATGTGACGCTATGCCCATTGCTTCCCCCCAGGACAAGGAAACGCAGTGACCCAAAGCGTGGTATGCGTCCTGCCAGGGAAGCTACCTCATCCCCTCGGGCCGGCACATATGTAGTGACCTCCTTTCAGGGAATACATAACTGCCAGAGGAGAGGATGGGGACCAGCAGCGCTGGGACCCCTGATCCTCTAGACTTAAAGCCCAGGATCCTGTCCGATTGAAAATAAAGAAATCTTCTGAGGAGCTGCCTTAGCAGCCGACTATCCTCCTTGAACCTCAAGTCGAAACTGGAGTATACGGCAGGAGGAGCCAGAGCTGGAGGGGCCGGACAACACCCATTTTATGACATGAGGTGATTATCCTACCAGGGCTCCGCCTACCCAGACGTAATGAAGTGTCCCTCTTACTTCCATCTGCAGCTGAAAGAATGGTACCAGAATGTCCTCCAAGAGCAACTTCTCCCAACCCTCCAAGAGCAGTTTGGCGATCAACAATGCCTTTTCCAGCATGATGGAGCACCTTGCCATAAAGCAAAGGTGATAACTAAATGGCTCAGGGAACAAAACATAGAGATTTTGGGTCCATGGCCTGGAAACTCCCCAGATCTTAATCCCATTGAGAACTTGTGGTCAATCATCAAGAGACGGTGGACAAACAAAAACCTAAAAATTCAGACAAAATGAAAGCATTGATTGTGCAAGAATGGACTGCTATCAGTCAGGATTTGGTCCAGAAGTTGATTGAGAGCATGCCAGGGAGAATTGCAGAGGTCCTGAAGAAGAAGGGTCAACACTGCAAATATTGACTTGCTGCATTAACACATTCTGTCAATATAAGCTTTTGTTACTCATATGTTTGCAATTATATTTCTGTCTGTGATAAAAACATCTGTCAAACACACATAAAAATCAGAGGGCAGCAGGTCATGTGAAAAGATAATATTTGTGTCATTCTCAAAACTTTTGGCCATGACTGTACATCCACTAGGTCACTTCAAAGACTTTTTGGGGTGCGTTTCAATTTGATGCAGGCAGGGCCTTGTATTCAATGCATGAACTAGCAATATGGCAGTGGCAAAAGAGTAATGAACCATGTTAATAATTTTTACACCATCAGTTTTTGTTTCTCACGTTATTTAAGACAGGATCAGTGTTGGGTCTACTGACTACTGTATTGTGTCTTTCCCTTCCCAGGTTCATTAGTTCACAACTGGTGCATAATTAATGTCATTATTCACAAGATTTTGATTGGTTTTCTGTTGTATATAATGCTTATGTCAGTTTATTTTTTATATGCTATGAGTGAGGGCACTTGTAACGTGCCAGAAACGCGTTAGGTGTTTCCGATGTTTTTAAACCGGTTTGACATGCTGCAATAAAGTTTTTCTTTTATTTTTACATGGGTGGTGTGCCGAATCCATTCCTCATTTTTTTTGTTACGAAGTATATAGTTTGAGGTCTGGGATCTGCCACTATGTGGCTAGTTTTCTGACTGTTTCGGATAACATGTGTAAGCTTTTCAGGGGATATAGCTCGGGAATCGCCATCTTGGGAAGACGGAGTGGCATAAAGAGTCCATTCACAGACAGCAGTTCTGTTAAAAACTGGCAGCAACCAGCTTTATTAAAGTCCACAGTAACATAATGTAATCAAAACCAAATCATAAACATAAATCCTGGGCCTGTCCGGCCACTCACTACACATAATTTCCCTTTCTATCCGGGTCCAGACTCTACCAGTCTGGGCCCCAAAATAACACATATAATCTGTAGTTACCAGCGTGAGGTTCACATGAGACTCCAACGTTGTCTGTAGTCAGATACAGACTGAGAGCCACCTCTGAACTCCTCAAGCAGGTACTTCTGGCTGCCTAATTAAGCAGCTGTGTTCACTCCGGGTTGCACTGCAAACCTGTCCCAGATAGGAATGGAATAAACACCGCACTGACAACCTATTTTATGCGCCCCAGCTAAGAAACCTGGGCGAGATATACACGCCGTCCAGCACACACCCCTTCACTGTCTCACACATGATACATGATTTTAGCTTTTTTTGTCTAGTCTCGCTTGAATATAGGTCAATATTAAATAGTCTCCTGATGAGTCGCCTTTGGTGAGGACGATGAAACCAGTAGAAATGAGAGGCTTGGAGAGTGAGTGTGTATACGTCACCTCACCCTATATACTGAACTGTGGGGTACATGTTTTTTCTATTAGTCACCTACTGACTAACCTTCAGGGGGTGAATTATGGGTATAGTTTTACATTTGGAATTAATAAAGTTTGGTTTTATCCTTTTGTCAGCGAACATGAGGAATGACAAGAGACAACCCATTTAAGAAGATTCAGTTTTGGTTAAAACTATTCCAAAATTTTGCACATAAAAAAGGCTTCTCCCGTATGTGACGTCTCTGATGTTTATTAACAGTTGATTTCCAAGTAAAATATTTCCACATTAAGAAAATGAAAAAGGCTTCTCCTCTGTGTGACTGCACTGATGTCTAACAAGAAGCGATTTCCAGCTAAAACATTTCCCACATTCTGAACAGGAAAAAGGCTTCTCCCCTGTGTGAGTTCTCTGATGTCTAACAAGAAGCACTTTCTGGGTAAAACATTTCCCACATTCTGAACAGGAAAAAGGCTTCTCCCCTGTGTGAGTTCTCTGGTGACTAACAAGAAGCACTTTCTGGGTAAAACATTTCCCACATTCTGAACAGGAAAAAGGCTTCTCCTCTGTGTGACTGCACTGATGTCTAACAAGAAGTGATTTCCAGCTAAAACATTTCCCACATTCTGAACAGGAAAAAGGCTTCTCCCCTGTGTGAGTTCTCTGGTGACTAACAAGAAGCACTTTCTGGGTAAAACATTTCCCACATTCTGAACAGGAAAAAGGCTTCTCCTCTGTGTGACTGCACTGATGTCTAACAAGAAGTGATTTCCAGCTAAAACATTTCCCACATTCTGAACAGGAAAAAGGCTTCTCCCCTGTGTGAGTTCTCTGGTGACTAACAAGAAGCACTTTCTGGGTAAAACATTTCCCACATTCTGAACAGGAAAAAGGCTTCTCTCCTGTGTGACTGCGCTTATGTCTAACAAGATTCCCTTTCAGGGTAAAACATTTCCCACATTCTGAACAGGAAAAAGGCTTCTCCCCTGTGTGAGTTCTCTGGTGACTAACAAGAAGCACTTTCTGGGTAAAACATTTCCCACATTCTGAACAGGAAAAAGGCTTCTCCCCTGTGTGACTGCTCTGATGTCTAACAAGATGTGCTTTCCGGTAAAAGCATTTCCCACATTCTGAACAGGAAAAAGGCTTCTCCCCTGTGTGAGTTCTCTGGTGACTAACAAGAAGCACTTTCTGGGTAAAACATTTCCCACATTCTGAACAGGAAAAAGGCTCCCCTGTGTGAGTTCTCTGGTGACTAACAAGAGTCCCTTTATGGGTAAAACATTTCCCACATTCTGAACAGGAAAAAGGCTCCCCTGTGTGAATTTTCTCATGTTTACTCTGGGATGATTTATCTATAAAACATTTCCCACATTCCGAACAGGAAAAAGTCTTCTCCCCTGTGTGAATTTTCTCATGTTTACTCTGGGATGATTTATCTATAAAACATTTTCCACATTCTGAGCAGGAAAAAGGCTTCTCCCCTGTGTGACTGCGCTTATGTCTAACAAGATTCCCTTTCAGGGTAAAACATTTCCCACATTCTGAACAGGAAAGAGGCTTCTCCCTTGTGTGAATTTTCTCATGTTCACTCTGGGATGATTTATCTATAAAACATTTTCCACATTCTGAGCAGGAAAAAGGCTTCTCTCCTGTGTGAGTTCTCTGGTGACTAACAAGAGTCCCTTTCTGGGTAAAACATTTCCCACATTCTGAACAGGAAAAAGGCTTCTCCCCTGTGTGAGTTCTCCGGTGACTAACAAGATTCCCTTTCTGGGTAAAACATTTCCCACATTCTGAACAGGAAAAAGGCTCCCCTGTGTGAGTTCTCTGGTGACTAACAAGACTCCATTTATGGGTAAAACATTTCCCACATTCTGAACAGGAAAAAGGCTTCTCCCCTGTGTGAGTTCTCTGGTGACTAACAAGACTCCATTTATCGGTAAAACATTTCCCACATTCTGAACAGGAAAAAGGCTTCTCCCCTGTGTGAGCTCTCTGGTGGCTAACAAAATGTGATTTATTTGCAAAACATTTCCCACATTCTGAACAGGAAAAAGGCTTCTCCCCTGTGTGAGTTCTCTGGTGACTAACAAGATGCACTTTCTGGATAAAACATTTCCCACATTGTGAGCAGGAAAAAGGCTTCTCCCTGTGTGAGTTCTATGATGAGTAACCAAATCTGATTTCCACATAAAACATTTCCCACATTCTGAACATGAAAATGGTTTCTTTGCTTTAGGAGCAGTTTGTTTTTTAATGCCTCTTTTGTGACTTTGATTTTCCTTAGTAGTCAGTAATGAATCAGAAGATGGGACCAGTTTCATAGGATCAGATGACAGATCTTTGCTGTGAATGGATGATGATGTATCTGGATTAATGGCAATCACTTCAGTTGTATCTTGTAGGATCTCAAGATCATCAGATTTAAAAATTGAAGATGTCAGCTGTCCCTCTGATCTCCTGGTACAGTCATCTGCTAAGATAAAAAACAATTTTTTTTAATAAAATATCCTTGAGTTTTACATTTTTGAATATTTCTACTTAAACTGTCCATAAAAATGGCAAGCTATGTAAAAACTGTAATTATTTACCAAGACAATGACAGTTCACAGTCTAATAGAAAACCTTGTTGGATGGATCAGTAGTGTGTGGTGTTCAGCTGTTTGTTCATTCTGCCTCCCAAATATCGAATAAAAAGAAACCAATCAATGTTATGTAGGAGAAAATAATACCAATTCTCATCTCACAAAAAACAAGTCCCCACTCAGGTCCATCATCTGTCAATGGAAAAACAGAGGTTCCCACACTACTAGTGGCTCAAAGGCTGTTGAGAAGCAACAGAGTTTCTATAAACCAATCCAGTAAAATCCGCTCTCACGTCTGAGTCTTGCAGTAGCTCAGACAACATTTAGGATCCCTGTATTTAGCAATATTATAGTGAGAAGAATCCACTTAATTTGTGGTGTGTGTCTCCTGGAGCACAATCTGGGCACTATGTGCTGGGTAAGAAAATGGCAAATGTGTAATTTCCACTCTCCAACATCCACTGCGTGTTAATTACAGGAAAGTGGCTGTGGAGTCACAATATTCCCTCCTCCTACACACGGTGTAAATTGTTGGTACCCCTCGTTTACTGACAGAAAAACCCACAATGGTCACAGAAATAACATAAATCTGACAAAAGTAATAATAAATCAAAAATCTATGAAAATGAACAGATGAAAGTCAGACATTGCTTTCAGCCATGCTTCCACATAATTAAAGAAATAAGACTCATGAAATCGGCCTGGACAGAAATGATGGTTCCCTTAACTTAACCTCTTCATGACCGCCAACGGTAGATAAACGTCAGCTAGCAGGGCTTTGTGCAGCTCCGACGTTTGTCTACGGTCGGCGGTTTTGTGCTCACTGGGACCCCCACGTACCTTATAACAAGGGGATTACGGCGCACGCTTCCTGTGACCCCCGACCTCATCGAGACCTGATTGGTTCAGGTCCTGATGATGTCAGCGTCACACCAGCCAATGACAAATCACTAGGAAAGTTTGCTGTAGCAATGAACTTTCCCGGGCGATCTGCCTCATAAAAACAATGTTTCTTATCAGATCTCCTGTCAGTGAGAGATTAGAGGAGGAACAGTGTCACAAGTGCTGCTGCCAACAGCTGTGTCATCACCGATCCTGTTATAAAGAAAAAGAGAAGGCAGGTTAGGGTTAGTGCTATAGAGAGGGTTAGTGTTATTGTTAGGGTTAGTGCTATAGAGAGGGTTAGTGCTATAGTTAGGGTTAGTGTTATAGTTAGGGTTAGTGTTATAGTTAGGGTTAGTGCTATAGTTAGGGTTAGTGTTACAGTTAGGGTTAGTGTTATTGTTAGGGTTAGTGCTATAGAGAGGGTTAGTGTTATAGTTAGGGTTAGTGTTATAGTTAGGGTTACTGCTATAGTTAGGGTTAATGCTATAGTTAGGGTTAGTGTTATAGTTAGGGTTAGTGCTAAAGTTAGGGTTAGTGCTATAGTTAGGGTTAGTGCTATAGTTAGGGTTAGTGCTATAGTTAGGGTTAGTGCTATAGTTAGGGTTAGTGCTATAGTTAGGGTTAGTGCTATAGTTAGGGTTAGTGCTATAGTTAGGGTTAGTGTTATAGTTAGGGTTAGTGCTATAGTTAGGGTTAGTGTTATAGTTAGGGCTAGTGTTATAGTTAGGGTTAGTGCTATAGTTAGGGTTAGTGCTATAGTTAGGGTTAGTGCTATAGTTAGGGTTAGTGTTATAGTTAGGGTTAGTGCTATAGTTAGGGTTAGTGCTATAGTTAGGGTTAGTGCTATAGTTAGGGTTAGTGTTATAGTTAGGGTTAGTGTTATAGTTAGGGTTAGTGCTATAGTTAGGGTTAGTGCTAGAGTTAGGGTTAGTGCTATAGTTAGGGTTAGTGTTATAGTTAGGGTTAGTGCTATAGTTAGGGTTAGTGCTATAGTTAGGGTTAGTGTTATAGTTAGGGTTAGTGTTATAGTTAGGCTTAGTGCTATAGTTAGGGTTAGAGCTATAGTTAGGGTTAGTGCTATAGTTAGGGCTAGTGTTATAGTTAGGGTTAATGCTATAGTTAGTGTTATAGTTAGGGTTAGTGCTATAGTTAGGGTTAGTGCTATAGTCAGGGTCGGACTGGCCCACCGGGACACCGGTGAAATGTCCGGTGGGCCCAGGCCCCCAGAGATGAGAAAGAAAAAAAAAAATTTAGGGACGCGGTCCCTTTAAAACTGAAGGAGGCGCAGACGCACGGCGCGCGAGTGCACGGCCCGGGACACGCGCAGTCCCAGTGCACCGCCAGGCCAGGACCAGGGCCGGCGGCACCACCACCTGGCGTACCCAGGTAAGCGCTGAAGGCCCTGCGTAAACGGGGGGGGGATGGGGCACAGCACGTGGTCCGTAAGTTGGGGGAGCCCGGTGCTAGCGCTGGCATCGGAGCCCCCCTCTAATACTCACCTCTCCTCGTTTCGGCAGCTGCTGTCTCTAGCGCCCTCTGACTGCGATGTCTCAGGGCAGAGGGAGCTATGACGTCATCACTTCGCACTCAGCCTCTCTGTCCTGAGCATTGCAGACTCAGGAGAGACACTGATTGTACCGACCTGCTGCGGAACGGAGAGGTGAGGATTTGATTTTTTTTTTCTTTATGTATGCAGCATTACATGGGCCCCAGGATGTGCTGCATGGAGGAGCAGGGGGGCCCATAATGCTGCATGGAGGAGCTGGGGGCCCATACAGCTGCATGGAGGAGCAGGGGGGCCCATAATGCTGCATGGAGGAGCAGGGGGGCCCATATAGCTGCATGGAGGAGCTGGGGGCCCATACAGCTGCATGGAGGAGCAGGGGGCCCATATAGCTGCATGGAGGAGCAGGATGGCCCATAAAGCTGCATGGAGGAGCTGGGGGCCCATAAAGCTGCATGGAGCAGGGGGGCCCATATAGCTGCATGGAGGAGCAGGGGGGCCCATATAGCTGCATGGAGGAGCTGGGGGCCCATACAGCTGCATGGAGGAGCAGGGGGGCCCATATAGCTGCATGGAGGAGCTGGGGGCCCATACAGCTGCATGGAGGAGCAGGGGGGCCCATAATGCTGCATGGAGGAGCAGGGGGGCCCATATAGCTGCATGGAGGAGCTGGGGGCCCATACAGCTGCATGGAGGAGCAGGGGGGCCCATATAGCTGCATGGAGGAGCAGGGGGGCCCATATAGCTGCATGGAGGAGCTGGGGGCCCATACAGCTGCATGGAGGAGCAGGGGGGCCCATATAGCTGCATGGAGGAGCAGGATGGCCCATAAAGCTGCATGGAGGAGCTGGGGGCCCATAAAGCTGCATGGAGGAGCAGGGGGCCCATATAGCTGCATGGAGGAGCTGGGGGGCCCATACAGCTGCATGGAGGAGCAGGGGGGCCCATAATGCTGCATGGAGGAGCAGGGGGGCCCATATAGCTGCATGGAGGAGCTGGGGGCCCATACAGCTGCATGGAGGAGCAGGGGGGCCCATATAGCTGCATGGAGGAGCAGGATGGCCCATAAAGCTGCATGGAGGAGCTGGGGGCCCATAAAGCTGCATGGAGGAGCAGGGGGGCCCATATAGCTGCATGGAGGAGCTGGGGGCCCATACAGCTGCATGGAGGAGCAGGGGGGCCCATAATGCTGCATGGAGGAGCAGGGGGGCCCATATAGCTGCATGGAGGAGCAGGGGGCCCATACAGCTGCATGGAGGAACAGGGGGGCCCATAATGCTGCATGGAGGAGCAGGGGGGCCCATATAGCTGCATGGAGGAGCTGGGGGCCCATACAGCTGCATGGAGGAGCAGGGGGGCCCATATAGCTGCATGGAGGAGCAGGATGGCCCATAAAGCTGCATGGAGGAGCAGGGGACCCATAATGCTGTATGGAGGAGCAGGGGGGCCTGTGATGTGCTGTATGGAAGAGCAGGGGGGCCTGTGATGTGCTGTATGGAGGAGCAATATATGGGGACCATAATACTGTATGGCGGACTATGTGGTGCCCATATATTGTACTATACCTGTATTTTTTTATCTGTGCATCAGGAACCATGGCATGTGTTAAAGGGGCCCACTGATACTCTTTTGCCCGAGGACTACGAAAACCTGGAGCTGACCCTGGCGACAACGCACATCAAGATGAATGCCGGCTGCAGCTATGACACGGCACTCTGCTCTGTGACAGGCCATGCGTCGATATCACATAGCAGTTATGTTAAATGACTCCTGCAGCCTTTGATAGGCTGGAGTCCTTTCAATGTTACTATGTGACGTCAGCACGCGGCTTGTCACAGAGCAGAGCACCGTCACAGCTGCAGCCGGGAGCTAACGACCATGCCGAATATGAATCCACAAGATGACGCCAGGGAACGCAACAAGGTGAGGGGAATCCCCCACTCAGTGATTGGCAAGGTAGTGGCCATAGGGGCCCAGGGAAGGTACATTAAATAACGGGGCCCAGGATGGGGACATTATTACTGGAAGGGGCCCAGGATGGGGACCTTATTAAAGTGGACATTGGGGTCCAGGATGGGGACATTAAATAAAGGGGCCCAGGATCTAAATAAAGGGGTGACATAATTACTGTATGGAGGTCAGGATGAGGAACATACATTATTAGTTTATGGTGGCAAGTGGAGATATAATTAATGTAGGGGTCAATCAGGGGACATTACCACTGCTGTAATTTAATTTACTTTTGAGGTTACTGTCTTCCATGCGGGAGAACAAAAGGGGGGGGGGTCCTGCTACTGTGCAGGACGGCACTATGTATTTTTTTTTCATCTGGCATAGTGTAGTAGTCGGGGAAAATAGTGGGGAATGTGCTCTGGATCAGCTATAAATAACTGTGTTATCTTCTGCAGAGACGAGTCCTTGCTGGAACAAGTGATGATGGCACTTGATGAAGATGAAAGATTTCAACTACAGACATCACCGGTAAGTCAGTGTGTTACTTGTACACTTACACTGTATACTGTGTACAGAGCTCCTCTGTATAATGTCACTGGTGATCACTGTATTACCTGTACACTGACACCATATACAGAGCTCCTGTGTATAATGTCACTGGTGATCACTGTATTACCTGTACACTATATACAGAGGTCCTGTGTATAATGTCACTGGTGATCACTGTATTACCTGTACACTGACACTATATACAGAGCTCCTGTGTATAATGTCACTGGTGATCACTGTATTACCTGTACACTATATACAGAGGTCCTGTGTATAATGTCACTGGTGATCACTGTATTACCTGTACACTGACACTTTATACAGAGCTCCTGTGTATAATGTCACTGGTGATCACTGTATTACCTGTACACTATATACAGAGGTCCTGTGCATAATGTCACTGGTGATCACTGTATTACCTGTACACTGACACTATATACAGAGCTCCTGTGTATAATATCACTGGTGATCACTGTATTACCTGTACACTATATACAGAGGTCCTGTGTATAATGTCACTGGTGATCACTGTATTTCCTGTACACTGACACTATATACAGAGCTCCTGTGTGTACTGTCACTGGTGATCACTATTTCCTGTACATTATATACAGATCTCCTGTGTATAATGTCACTGGTGGTAATAGTGTTAGTATTGTGGTTTGTATTCATGATCAGAATTGTAGTATTCGGTCACTATGTGGTGGTAACTTGTGGTCTGGTAACAGCGTGGCAGTATTTCTCCTTGTATGTGGTATTATTTCATCCCTATATGCTTGCAATATGTCATATTATTCGGTCAATATATGGTATGATCATGGTGTGGCGTACTTGTCCCTTGTATTTGATATTATGTGGTCACTATGTGGTGCTAATGTGTGATCTAGTCATGGTGTGGCTGTATTTGTCCCTTGTATGTAGTATTATTTGGTCACCATGTGTTTTGGTCATAGTGTGGCGGTATTTCTTCTCAGTATGTGGTATTATTCGGTCACTAATTGGTCTGGTCATGGTGTAGTGGTATTTCTTCTGTGTGTGGTATTATTAGGTCACCATGTGGTGGAATATGTAGTCTAGTTATAGTGTGGTGGTATTTCTCCTTGTATGTGGTATGTTTTGGTTGCTATATTCTGGTAATATGTGGTATTATTCGGTCACTATGTGGTCTGGTCATGGTGTGGTGGAATTTCTTCCCTGTATGTGGTATTATTGGTCTTGGTATAGTGGATTGTGTTGTGTATGGCGGTCATTTGTTTTCTTTGATATTAATTAGGAGAAGATTCTTTATTTGCATTAGAGATTAAATACTTGGATCACAGCGGCAGAGATGCACTTAGGGCCCCTTCATACATAGCGACACATCAGCGATCCCAACAACGATATGAACTTGTCAGGATCGCTGGTGTGTCGCTACATGATCGCTGCTGAGCTGCCAAACAGGCAGTGATCAGGACAGCGACACTGCGGGTAACATCGCTTAGTTACCCGCAGTGTACGTTGGATACCAGCCCGCTGGTGCAGGGTGCTGGTAACCAAGGTACACATCGGATTTCCAGGCGCTGCCCGGTGCCTGGAAACCCGATGTGTACCTTGGTTACCAGCTGATCGCTGGTCTCCTGCCTGTCACACGCAGCGATGCGTGCTGGCCAGCAGGAAACCAACGATCAAAAAAATGTCCAGGACATTCAGCGATACCCAGCAGGGGGGCTGATCGTCGCTGAATGTCACACACTGCGATAGCGCAGGGGAGATCGCTGTTGTGTCACAAAGCTAGTGACTCAGAGATCGCTGTGTGTGACGGGGGCTTTACAGAGGTTTTCCTGTGAAAAAAGTAATAATCTCTCCACAAGATAAGTGATAACGTATTGATTGGTGGGGGTCTGACTACTTGCAATCAATCAGCAAAACACGGATTTTGGTAAGAACTTACCTGTAAAATCCTTTTCAGCGAAGGAAGGAAGAGAGACACAGTTATCCATAACTCGTGGGTAGGCGGAGCCCCGTCAGGATTGACACCTCAGATCAAAAGCGTGTTGGCTGGCCCCTCCAGCTCGGGCTCCTCCTACTCTAGCTCCTTCAGTTGTAGCAAGCCTTAGGGAAGAGCAGGATCACCAGCGGAGCAACATAACACCTTCTGAAAGCTTTCAGAGAAAAAACACAAGAAATACAGGTTATGTATGCAATATGAATAAAACCACAGAGTTACAGGTACTACTCACTGAACCTGACTACTGCGATAAGCTGGCGATGCTGGAAAAGAGCCATAGCGTGCTGACCTCAGCCCAGATAATCGCTATCAGTGGGGAGTCACACCGCATCTGAAAAAATCAACACACTTCTGCCTCGGGAGGGTACTGTGTCTCTCTTCCTTCCTTCGCTGAAAAGGATTTTACAGGTAAGTTCTTACCAAAATCCGTGTTTCAGCTGCAGAATGAAGGAAGAGAGCCACAGTTATCCATAACTCGTGGGACGTCCCAAAGCAGTTCAAAATTAAGGGTGGGAAAAACCAACAAAAGGCAGAAACCCAACAACCTAAATAAAAGCGCAACCAGCGCTAAACACAAGTTCATGAGAACTTTTAAACTACAGCCGCCTGCAGGACCCTACGTCCGAGGGCTGCATCAGCGGAAGCACCAACGTCCACCTTATAAAACTTTGTAAAGGTGTGGACAGAACTCCAAGTCGCTGCCCGGCAAAGCTGAGCTGCCGAGGCACCTTGATGAAAAGCCCACGAAGAAGCCACAGCTCTCGTGGAATGGGCTCGAATCTTACCCAGACAAGATTCCCCCCTAAGTCGGTAGGCCTCCAAGATGGCTGACCGAATCCAACGAGCTATAGTGTTCTTGGAAGCTCGTTGACCACGCCGACGCCCTGCTGGAATCACTAACAGGAAGTCCGACTTGCGAAAACTTTGAGTAATAGACAAATAAAACTTCAAAGCCCGCACTAAATCCAATGTGTGGAAAGCCCGCTCTTTCGCATTCTTCGGTTCCGGACAGAATGAAGGTAACACAATATCTTGTTTAACATGAAAGTGTGAAACCACTTTGGGTAGAAAATCACCCCGTGTGCGAAGCACTACACGATCCGGAAAAAACTCCAGGAAAGGAGGCAAACAAGAAAGAGCTGCCAATTCAGAAACTCTTCTCAAAGAGGTGACTGCCACTAGGAAGGCCACCTTCCAAGAAAGTAACGAAAGGCTAGCAGAGTCCATAGGCTCAAAAGGCCTATGTTAAAGAGCCTCCAAGACAAGGTTAAGTCGCCAAGGAGACACTGGCGCCTTCCGTGGCGGAAACTGACGGGTTACTCCACGAAAAAAGGAACACACGTCCCTATGCGAAGCAATAGCTCTCCGAAATAGGACGGACAAAGCCGAGACCTGACCCTTCAGAGTGCTTAATGCCAAACCTTTGTCCAAACCGTACTGCAAAAAAGCCAACAGATTAGGAATGGAAATTTTTTTCGGATTCCTTGACGAACCCGAACACCACGAAAAGAAGACTTCCCAAGTCTTGTGGTAAATCTTAGTAGTAGCTGGACTTCTGGCAGCTCGCATAGTGGCAATGACCTTGGCTGAAAAACCTCTACGGGTTAATATTTCGGTCTCAAGAGCCACGCCGTCAAACGCAGAGACTTCAAATCCGGATGACGAACGGGCCCCTGAGTTAACAGGTCCGGACGAAGAGGAAGCGGAAATGGAGGCGCCGCCAACAGCGACATTAGAGTTGAAAACCACGTCCTCCTCGGCCAATCCGGGGCTATCAAAATAGCCGAACTCTCTCCAACCTGATCCGACGCAGCACCAGATGCAGTAAGGATATTGGAGGAAATACGTAGATCAGTTCGAATTGATTCCACTGAGCCACCAGAGCATCCACCGCCACAGCCTGCGGGTCCTTGTACCTGGCCATGAACATTGGTAACTTGGCATTGACCCTGGATGCCATCAAATCCACTTGAGGAGTTCCCCAACGGGAGCACAGTAGTGCCAAAATCTCCGGATGAAGACTCCATTCCCCGGGATCCATTTTCTCGCGGCTGAGAAAATCCGCCGTAACATTCAGAATTCCCGGAATGTGGATTGCAGAAATGGCTGGCACTGTGGCCTTGGCCCAAACCAGGATCCGAGACACTTCCACCATGAGTCTGTGACTCCTTGTCCCTCCTTGGTGATTGATATACGCAACCGCCGTCGCGTTGTCCGTCTGCACTCGGACTGGTAGACCGCTCAAAGGGACCGTCCAGTGTTGGAGGCAAAGAAAAATTGCTCTCAACTCCAGAATGTTGATCAGTAGAACAGTCTCTTCCGATGACCAAACTCCCTGAATCCAGAGGTCGTTCCAAACACCCCCCCAGCCCATCAGGCTGGCATCGGTGGTTATGATTGACCACTTCGGTGGGAGAAACGACTTCCCCAGGGACAATGCTCCTGGACGTAGCCACCATCCTAGAGACTCTCGTACCCTGCGAGAGATGGTGACACTGCAATCCAGCGATTGAGACCGATTCCAATGACTCAGGATGAACCTCTGAAGAGTTCTGGAATGAAACTGGGCAAATGGAATTGCTTCCATGGATGCCACCATTAAACCCAGAAGACGCATACACTTCCGAAGTGACATTGCTGGTGAAGACTTCATGATTTGTACATGCCGAAGAAGACATGACTGTTTGTCCAAAGGCAGAGAAACCACTGCCCGTACCGTGTCGAAATGCATTCCCAAAAAGAGAATTGTCCGCGACGGTTCCAGGAACGACTTCTCCCAATTGACCAGCCAACCGAAATCCTTCAGTAGCTGAAGAGTCGAATTGCGGGCCGTCACTACCTCCTCCTCCGAGGAAGCCACGATCAAAAGATCGTCCAGGTAAGGAAGAATCGTAACCCCCTGCCTTCGAAGAAGTGCCATGAGGGGCGCTAGAACCTTTGTAAAGACTCTGGGCGCTGAGGCTAAGCCGAACGGCAGAGCCACGAACTGATAATGGTCCTGACCTATGGCAAAGCGAAGAAAACGCTGATGAGCCTTTCCGATGGGAACATGCAAATAAGCGTCGCGAATGTCGATCGACACCAAAAAATCGTTCTGGGACAGCGCTGCCACAACGGAGCGAAGCGACTCCATACGGAATTTTGAGTGTGGACATGCCGATTCAATCTTTTGAGATCCAGAATCGGGCGAAACTTTCCCTCCTTTTTGGGAACCACAAAAAGATTGGAATAAAACCCTTTTCCCCGGTCCTCTGGAGGAACTGGTACTACCACACTCTTTTGTAGAAGAAATTCGACCTCCTGCTGCAGAGCAACCAGAAGCTCGGGCTCTGACGGGATGCGAGACCGACAAAAAATGTCCGGGGGTCGAGAAGAGAACTCTATGAAATAGCCTGCCGACACGACCCGCGTTACCCAGGAATCTGGAACGCGAGACAACCAAATCTCCTTGAATTGGAGCAGGCGACCCCCCACTCGAGAGTCCTCGAGTGGACCCCTGGCGTCAATCCGTCTTGGCGGGCTTCTTGTCAGATTCCCGCTTGTCTTGACGCGAATTCTGTTTCCAGGGGGTGCGAGTTTTCTGGGAGGACTTTTTCCCTGAGAAAGAGGAACGACCCGATCCCCAAGAGGACTGACCGAATCGTCCCCGACCTCGAAAGGACCGTCGACCACTATAGGCACCAGGTCTGCCAGACCCAGAAGCCATAGCCCTACGCTGTGGTAAAGCTACTTCTTTTGCCTTTGCCTTGGAAATCAGCTCTGTGAGATCTGAACCAAAAAGGTGACCACCCTTGTAAGGCAAGGACAGCAAACCGTGTTTTGAGGCTGCGTCCCCGGTCCACTGCCTGAGCCATAAAGCTCTTCTGACTGTGATCGCCGAAACTTGCGCTCTGGAAAAAAGAGACGCCATATCTAGACCCGCATCATAGATATAGCGGGCTGCAATCTCCAACCATTCGAAAATCTCCTCCATGTCAGTTAACGGAGATCCATTTAGCAAGGCCGTCTTTAGACGTTCCAACCAGCCTAGAGAAGCCTTAGAAGCACACATGGATCCTAGCACCGCTCGGAATCCATGACCTGATGCCTCATAATTTGATTTTGCCGCCAATTCCGTTTTTCTGTCCAGCGGTTCCTGAAGACTCCCCTTCCCTTTTACAGGAAGTAAAGTGGATTTACTAAGTTGAGATAAAGACACATCAACTTCAGGAGAAGGAGACCAATCGTCCCTCAATTCCGCAGAACACGGATAAAGTGCGTTAAAGAAACGTGTCCCATGAAACCGTTTATCTGGACACAGACGCTCCTTCTGAATTACATCATTAAGCTCCTCCAGAGCCGGTAATGTGGACCGCAACGTACGGTGCTCCTGGTACAACCGTGCAGATTTACCAGGCCGACTAGTTACCACCTCCGGTAACTGTAAACCTCTCTCATGGCTTCAATAAAAGCCTCTGTTCGTCTCACAAAAGAAGACGAACGTCCCCGCCGTTCCTCCTCATCCGAATCGGATATCTCCCCATCTGAACTTAAAGGAGAACCCTCTCCCCCATCCAAATCAGAGACATCTGATTCACTACCGGGAAGGACGACAATGGTCTGCGTCGCTTCCTATCCTGAGAGGATTTAGCTGACACATATTGACCGAAAAGGTTAGACAAGCTATCAAGAGAACTAGCGATAGCATCCAATTTTGCATCACTGTGACCTCCGATCGCAGTGCTAGACGCTGTAGAGGTCTGCGTATCAGACTGCCGAAGCGGTACTGGGATATGGTCCGCGGCTTCTGATCCCTGTTCCGACATGCCTGCACACTGTATACAACAGGTCAAATGACGGTAACCAGCAAAAAACTGCGTTTTTTTTTAAACAGCCACTGAAGGGTTAAAACCCGTAACTGAGAGGGCTACCCCAGCTGCAAATGAGCCAAATAATACTGGCAGAGACAACCCTCAGCAAGGGTTAATGTCACTGACTCCCCACAAT
Organism: Oophaga sylvatica; assembly: GCA_033576555.1. NCBI lineage: Eukaryota > Metazoa > Chordata > Amphibia > Anura > Dendrobatidae > Oophaga > Oophaga sylvatica. The sequence goes on along the minus strand of JARQOD010000007.1, from coordinate 159,238,311 downwards.
CTACTATTGTGGGAGTCCCATGCAAAAATAGCGCTAACAGAGCGCCGTGGGGTGAGGAATTATCACTCACCCAGCTGGCCGCGGTGATGTGCTTTGCAATCGAGAGAGGAGCAGAGTCTGAGGAGCCCCCAGGAGCCCAGTAATGGCCGCCGTGTAAAAAACAACAGGAGACTCGTCTTCTTCCTGTAAAAGACCGGGAAGCGTGAGGCCACGCCCCCCTGCCGGCTCAAAAAAGGAGCGCGAAGCTCCTCACTCCTGCTCCCCCCTCCCATCGTGCAGCCAGTGACTGCATGTAAAACATGATAAAATCACGTACCAGCGCTGCCCTCGGCAGTCGCTAAAGCACTAACACACTATTAAAAATAAAATGTGTAGTACTCACCAGCCGAGCGCCACAGGGACCCCTTGGGGTTTCTGGCGCTTGTGCCCATGTTTCCCCTCAGGGCGGGGTCGCAGGGACCTGTGTGGTTTGCACCCCCGCCAGGAAAAAAACGATCCTCATCCCTCAGGGCCGGCAGGACTCTGCAGGGACCATTATGTAATTACAGAACCGCCGTGGGAGAGGTGGGGGTCCAGCAGCGCTGAGACCCCTGAGACCTCTAGACCACCCCTGGTGATCCAAGTCTCCTGTCCGATAAAAATAAAAAATCTTCTGAGGAGCTGCTCCAGCAGCCGTCCATCCTCTGGGACCTCAAATCGAAACTGAAGGAGCTAGAGTAGGAGGAGCCCGAGCTCGAGGGGCCGGCCAACACGCTTTTGATCTGAGGTATCAATCCTGACGGAGCTCCGCCTACCCACGAGTTATGGATAACTGTGGCTCTCTTCCTTCCTTCTGCAGCTGAAATGTGGAACTTTTTATCCCCATTAGACTGGAGTGGCATGTACAACTCGATCACTGATCCATTCATTCCCTCAGTGTAGCATTTGTTTCTTTATAGAAGCCACAAAGAGACTGAATCGAGCTGCGGTCAGATATCCCACCTGCCACTCCATTATAAAAAGGAGATGTTTCCTATCAACGATGAAACCTCCTCATTTTTCCGATCGGTGCAGTTTCTAATGGTCGGACCTGAGTGATCACGTATCCTGTAGAGCTCATGGAACGGTGATAACTTATTTTAACCAAAGAACCCCATTAATATAAACTACCGTAATTATACATCCCAGTTATGGGGCTCACAGTAGATGTGCAGGAGCTGCCTGTGTTTTACAGCTGATGGTTCGTTATAATCAAAGTAACGCCTGACAGATATTTGCATATAGCTGTAGGGTGGGCCCCTGAGTCCATTTTCCTGGTGGGCCCCAGACACCCCAGTCCGACCCTGGCTATAGTTAGGGTTAGTGCTATAGTTAGGGCTAGTGCTATAGTTAGGGTTAGTGTTATAGTTAGGTTAGTGCTATAGTTAGGTTAGTGTTATAGATAGGATTAGTGTTATAGTTAGGGTTAGTGTATAGTTAGGGTTAGTGCTATATAGGTTAGTGTTATAGTTAGGGTTAGTGCTATAGTTAGGGTTAGTGTTATAGTTAGGGTTAGTGCTATAGTTAGGGTTAGTGCTATAGTTAGGGTAGTGCTATAGTTAGGGTAGTGCTATAGTTAGGGTTAGTGCTATAGTTAGGGTTAGTGCTATAGTAGGGTTAGTGCTATAGTTAGGGTTAGTGCTATAGTTAGGGTTAGTGTTATAGTTAGGGTTAGTGCTATAGTTAGGGTTAGTGTATAGTTAGGGTTAGTGCTATAGTTAGGGTTAGTGCTATAGTTAGGGTTAGTGCTATAGTTAGGGTTAGTGTGTATAGTTAGGGCTAGTGTTATATAGTTAGGGTAGTGCTATAGTTAGGGCTATAGTTAGGGTTAGGCTATAGTTAGGGTTAGTGCTATAGTTAGGGTTAGTGCTATAGTTAGGGTTAGTGCTATAGTTAGGGTTATAGTGTTATAGTTAGGGTTAGTGCTATAGTTAGGGTTAGTGCTATAAGTTAGGGTTAGTGTTATAGTTAGGTTAGTGCTATAGTTAGGGTTAGTGCTATAGTTAGGGTAGTGCTATAGTTAGGGTTAGTGCTATAGTTAGGGTTAGTGTATAGTTAGGGTTAGTGCTATAGTTAGGGTTAGTGTTATAGTTAGGGTTAGTGCTATAGTAGGGTTAGTGCTATAGTTAGGGTTAGTGCTATAGTTAGGGTTAGTGTTATAGTTAGGGTTAGTGCTATAGTTAGGGTTAGTGCTATAGTTAGGTTAGGCTATAGTTAGGTTAGTCTATAGTTAGGGTAGTGCTATAGTTAGGGTTAGTGTTATAGTTAGGGTTAGTGCTATAGTTAGGGTTAGTGCTATAGTAGGGTTAGTGCTATAGTTAGGGTTAGTGTTATAGTTAGGGTTAGTGCTATAGTTAGGGTTAGTGCTATAGTTAGGGTTAGTGCTATAGTTAGGGTTAGTGCTATAGTTAGGGTTAGTTATAGTTAGGGTTAGTGCTATAGTTAGGTAGGGCTATGTTAGGGTTAGTCTATAGTTAGGGTTAGTACTATAGTTAGGGTTAGTGCTATAGTTAGGGTTAGTGCTATAGTTAGGTTAGTGCTATAGTTAGGGTTAGTGCTATAGTTAGGGTGTAGTATTAAGTTAGGGTTAGTGCTATAGTTAGGTTAGTGCTATAGTTAGGGTTAGTGTATAGTTAGGGTTAGTGTATAGTTAGGGTTAGTGCTATAGTTAGGGTTAGTGTATAGTTAGGGTTAGTGCTATAGTTAGGGTTAGTGCTATAGTTAGGGTTAGTGCTATAGTTAGGGTTAATGCTATAGTTAGGGTTAGTGCTATAGTTAGGGCTAGTGCTATAGTTAGGGCTAGTGTTGGGGCTAAAGTTAGGGTTAGTGCTATAGTTAGGGATAGTTTTATAGTTAGGGTTAGTGCTATAGTTAGGGTTAGTGTTATAGTTAGGGCTAGTGTTATAGTTAGGGTTAGCGCTATAGTTAGGGTTAGTGCTATAGTTAGGGTTAGTGCTATAGTTAGGGCTAGTGCTATAGTTAGGGCTAGTGTTGGGGCTAAAGTTAGGGTTAGGCTAAAGTTAGGGTTAGTTTATCTAAAGTTAGGGTTAGGCTAAAGAATTAGGCTTTTCTTAATTGTATCCCCAATAATTTGGTCATGTCAGAGTTTGCTATTTCCGGGAAAAAAACAAAAAACAAAATGCCCCTCAATAGGACAGATCAGTTCGCCGGCACAGAAGCAGCAGCACAGAAGGGAGAGAAGATCCATCCGATAAGATCTCAGGGATCTAGGAAGCCAACAGCATCATCACCCTCCGCCTTCTCTTACAGGCCCATGACTGAGAAGAATCTGTGACTTCTCTGCATTTACTGGTTACTACTCACCTGGGTAGTCATATGTGGGAATCTCCTCTTTACACCACTCATCACCCCTCACATATGTCTCTGTAGTATTAATATGGGTCAGATCTTCACCCTGAAACAAATATTATAAAAGTCACCGACAGATGGAGAAGTCCCATCTATGATCAGCTCTAATCCTGCCATCTCCACCGTTCTCATTACACAAGTATAAAACACGGATTTTGGTAAGAAATTACCTGTAAAATCCTTTTCAGCGAAGGAAGGAAGGGAGACACTTCATTACTAGTGGGTAGGCGGAGCCCGGATAGGATAATCACCTCAGATCATAAAAAAAGTGTTGTCCGGCCCCTCCAGCTCGGGCTCCTCCTGCCGTACACTCCAGTTTTGTACACAAGCTAAGGAGAAACAATATCACCAGCAGAGCGACAGAACCACTTCTGAAGAAATTCAGAGACAAAAAGGAAAGGTTATGCATATAACACAAAAACCACACAGTTCAGGTACTACTCACAGAACCTGACCACTGCGATGAGCTGGCGATGCCGGAACAGAGCCTTAGAGCGCTGACCTCAGCTCAGACAATTGCTATCAGAGAGAGCCACGCTGCATCTGAAACAATACCAGAACACTTCTGCCATGGGAGGGATCAGTGTCTCCCTTCCTTCCTTCGCTGAAAAGGATTTTACAGGTAAGTTCTTACCAAAATCCGTGTTTCAGCAGCAGATGGAAGGAAGGGAGACACTTCACTACTAGTGGGACGTCCCAAAGCAGTCCAAAATCAAGGGTGGGAAAAAAACCAGAAAACAGGCAGAACCCAACAACCTTGGTAAATGCGCAACAAGCGCAACACAAACTTAACTATAAGTTTAAATCACAGCCGCCTGTAGGACCCTGCGTCCTAAGGCCGCATCAGCAGAGGCACTGACGTCCACCTTATAAAACTTAGTAAACGTGTGGACAGAGCGCCAAGTCGCTGCTCGACAGAGCTGAGCTGCCGAAGCCCCTTGATGTAAAGCCCACGAAGAACCCACAGCTCTCGTGGAATGGGCCCGAATCTTAATCGTGCAAGGTTCGCCCTTAAGACGGTAAGCCTCCAAAATGGCTGACCGGATCCAACGAGCTATCGAATCCTTGGAAGCTCGTTGACCCCGCCGACGACCTGTTGGAGTCACAAACAAAGAGTCCGACTTCCGAAAACCCTGGGTGACAGACAAGTAAAACTTCAATGCCCGCACCAGATCCAATGTGTGCAGGGCCCGTTCCTTCGCATTCTTTGGCTTTGGACAAAGCGAAGGCAAAACAATATCCTGGTTAATATGGAATTGTGACACCACCTTAGGAAGGAAGTCGTCTCGCGTGCGAAGAACAACGCGATCCGGAAAAAATTCCAGGAAAGGCGGCGAACAAGAAAGAGCCGCCAACTCAGAAACCCTTCTCAAAGAAGTGACCGCCACCAGGAAGGCAACCTTCCAAGAAAGCAAAGAAAGGTTAACAGAATCCAAAGGTTCAAAAGGCTCGCGCTGAAGAACCTCCAAAACCAGATTAAGTCGCCAAGGCGACACTGGCGCCTTCCGCGGTGGAAACTGACGGGCTACTCCGCGAAAAAAGGAACGAACGTCCCTATTTGAAGCAATATCCCTTTCGAAAAAGCAAAGACAGGGCAGACACCTGACCCTTCAGGGTGCTAACTGCCAAACCCTTGTCTAGCCCGTACTGCAAAAAAGCCAACAAGTTGGGAATGGAAAATTTCTTTGGATTCCTTGAAGAACCCAAACACCATGAAAAGAAGGTTTCCCAGATCTTGTAATAGATCCTAGTCGTAGCCGGACTTCTGGCTGCTCGCAGAGTAGCAATGACTTTTGGGGAAAACCCTCGACGGGTTAAGATTTCGGTCTCAAGAGCCATGCCGTCAAACGCAGAGACCTCAGGCCCGGGTGATACACGGGCCCTTGAGTTAACAAGTCCGGACGGAGAGGAAGAGGAAATGGAGGTACCGCCAGGAGCGACACCAGCGTGGAAAACCACGTCCTTCTTGGCCAATCTGGAGCTATCAGAATAGCCGGAACTCTCTCTAGTCTGATCCGACATAACACGAGAGGAAGCAAGGAAATCGGTGGAAACACATAAACTAGCTCGAATTGGTCCCACGGAGCCACCAGAGCATCCACCGCCACAGCTTCCGGATCCTTGTACCTGGACATGAAGGTCGGTAACTTGGCATTGAACCTGGATGCCATCAAATCCACTTGGGGAGTTCCCCAACGGGAGCACAGCAGTGCAAACACCTCCGGATGAAGACTCCATTCTCCGGGGTCCATCCTCTCGCGGCTGAGAAAGTCTGCCGTGACATTCTGAACTCCTGGGATATGAATCGCAGAAATGGCTGGTACTCCGTTCTCGGCCCATACCAGGATCCGAGACACCTCCAACATGAGTCTGGAACTTCTCGTCCCGCCTTGATGGTTGATATACGCAACCGCCGTCGCGTTGTCCGTCTGTACACGGACTGGTAAACCGCTCAAAAGGACCGTCCAGTGTTGGAGGCAGAGATGTTTCAAAATGAACATCTGAAGCGTCCTGCAATGGAATTGAGCAAACGGAAGTGCCTCCATTGACGCTACCATCAACCCCAGAAGGCGCATGCACCTTCGAAGGGACACTGTCGTTGAGGACTGCATAGTTTGTGCAAGTCGATGAATACTTGCTTGCTTGTCCGGCGGCAGAGACACCACTGCTTTTGCTGTGTCGAAAAGCATCCCCAAAAATAGAATCGACTGCGACGGCTCCAGAGACGACTTCTCCCAGTTGACAAGCCACCCGAAATCCTCCAGGAGCTGAAGGGATAGATCGCGAACCGTCACAGCCTCCTCCTTTGAGGATGCCACAATCAGAAGGTCGTCCAGATAGGGAAGAATCGTGATCCCTGTTTTCGAAGGATTGCCATGAGAGGTGCCAGAACCTTTGTAAAAACTCGGGGCGCTGAAGCCAACCCGAAGGGTAGGGCCACAAATTGATAATGGTCCTGCCCTATGGCAAAACGAAGAAAACGCTGATGAGCCCTTCCGATGGGAACGTGCAAATAAGCGTTGCGAATGTCGATAGACACCAAAAAGTCGTTCTGTGACAGGGCCGTCACAACTGAGCGAAGTGACTCCATGCGAAACTTTTGGGTGTGGACATGCCGATTTAACCTCTTGAGATCCAGAATGGGACGAAATTTGCCCTCTTTTTTGGGAACCACAAAGAGGTTGGAATAAAATCCCCTTCCCCGGTCTTCCGGTGGAACTGGTACTACCACACCCTTCTGTAACAGGGAATCGACTTCCCGCAGAAGAGCGGCCAATAAGTCGGGATCTGACGGAATGCGAGATTGGCAAAAACTTTCTGGAGGCCGAGAAAAAAACTCTATGAAATAGCCTGCCGACATGACCCGCGTTACCCAAGTATCTGAGATGCGGGAGATCCATATCGATTGGAAATGGAGCAGGCGACCCCCCACTCGAGAGCCCTCGAGTGAGCTCCTGGCGTCAGTCCGTTTTAGCGGGCTTTTTGTCAGATTCTCGCTTGTCATTGCGCAAGTTTTGTTTCCAAGAAGGGGTAGATTTCTGGGAAGACTTTTTCCCTGAAAAAGTGGGACGACCCGATCTCCAAGAGGTCTGACCGACCCGTCCCCTGGCTCGAAAAAACCGTCTGTTACCATTGTTACCAGACTTGCCAGATGAAGACGCCACAGCTCTACGCTGAGGTAAAGCTGTCTCCTTTCCCTTAGCCTTGACAATCAAATCCGTGAGGTCAGAACCAAAAAGCTGACCACCTTTGTAAGCCAAAGATAGCAACCCTTGCTTGGAAACCGCATCCCCGATCCACTGTTTAAGCCACAAGGCTCTCCTAACAGTGATTGCAGAAGATTGAGATCTGGACAGCAGGGATGTAATGTCTAAAGCTGCATCAGACACATATCGGGCTGAATCTTCTATCAATTTGATGATCCCCTCTATTTCTGATAAAGAGGATCCATCCTGCAGCGCTGTGCGCAGACGACCTATCCAGCCCATGGAAGCTTTAGAAGCACATAAGGATCCTAAGGCCACTCTAAATCCATGACCTGCAGCTTCATAAATGGCTTTCGCCGCCATTTCAGTCTTTCTGTCCAGCGGATCCTGCAGATTCGCCTTCCCTTTGACAGGTAGCAAAGAAGATTTGCTAAGCTGGGATAAAGGAACATCCACTTCAGGAGACGGAATCCAACTGTCAAACAATTCCGTCGGACAAGGGTACAGGGTCTCAAAAAACCGTGTCCCCTGGAAACGTTTATCTGGACACAGGCGTTCCTTTTCCACTGCCCCAGTAAGCTCATTCATAGCTGGAAATGCCGATCGCGATTTATGCGATTCATGAAACCACCGAGACGTATCTGTACTACTATTTACCTCCTCAGGTAATTGTAATACTTCCCTTATGGCTATAATAAAAGCCTCAGTACGCCCCGATAAAGAGGAAGAAAGTTCCTGACGATCCTCTTTGTCAGAATCAGACAATTCCCCCTCAGAACATGAAGGGGAACCCCCCATAGCAGACATCTCTGAGTCACTAAGTGGGGAAGGCATAGCAGGTCTGGGACGCTTCCTGCCATGAGGAGGTCTAGATGACACCCACTGACCTAAAAGGTCAGATAGTCCATTAATAGAACTAGTGAGAATATCAAACTTGGCATCATAAGGACCCCCGACCGCAGCACTAGACGGTGCAGAGGATTCCTGCGTGTCACACACGCGTGGCTGATCCTGTAAAGGACGAGGGAGACGGTCTGCCTCCTGGCTCTGCTCTGACATGCTTTCAAAGAAAATGGCAGACTGTGCAGAGATTCCCAGAAAATGTGTGGGCTTCAATAAAAAATTGAACGCTGAAGGGTTAACCCCGAGAAAAGGAGCAACCCCAGCTGTGTAAATCGCCTCCCCGCTGCAGACACTTCACTCACTCTTGTAAGAGATATTAGGTGCAGCGCCGCGCTATAAAAAACAGCGCTGTCAGCGTCAGAAACGCTGTGGGGACGAAAGGGTTAAGCTTCTACCGATATCGGAAGAAGCGACTCACCCAGCTGGATCGGTGCAGTGTCTTTAGTCTGTGCTCAAAAAATGGGAGGAGAGGAGAGCAGGAGTTCTGAGCCTGATAATGGCCGCCGCAGAGTGAAGCAGGAAGAGAAGGAGCCGGGGAAAAATGCGCGAACAGCGCGCTTCCTGTTACAAGAAAGCCGGGAAAACCCGAGGCCACGCCCCCCCGCCGGCTTCAAAAAAAAGTGCGGGAATCCCTGCTCTCCGTCCTCTCGCTCATACAAAGTAACGGCGCTGCAGCGCCAAAGCACACAAACAAAGTCCATGTCCAGTAAAAAGGATTGCGGACATCACACAGTCACCACATTAATAAATAACAGCGCTGTCACCACAGACGCTGCAGCACTCACACACATATAAAAAACGATGTGGAGTACTCACCAGCCGAGCGTCACAGGGACCCCCAGGGATTTGTGACGCTATGCCCATCGCTTCCTCCAGGACAGGGAACGCAGTGACCCAGAGTGCGGTTTGCGTCCCTGTCAGGAAAGCAGACCTCATCCCCCCGGGCCGGCAAGAAAATGTAGAGACCGCCATACAGGGTATATACATCTGCCAAGGGAGAGGAGGGGGTCCAGCAGCGCTGAGACCCCTGAGACCTCTAGACTAATGTCCAAGTCTCTTGTCCGATTAAAAATAAAAATGTCTTCTGAGGAGCTGCCTTAGCAGCGACTATCCTCCTTGGACCTCAAATCGAAACTGGAGTGTACGGCAGGAGGAGCCCGAGCCGGAGGGGCCGGACAACACTTTTTTATGATCTGAGGTGATTATCCTATCCGGGCTCCGCCTACCCACTAGAAATGAAGTGTCTCCCTTCCTTCCATCTGCTGCTGAAACATATAATACTGGGGGATAAAACAAGACTGAGCACAAGACCTTCACAGCCGTCTACACATCATAGGGGAGATCTCCTGACACCTTCTCTATTCATTGGAAGCAAACAGCTGAATTATTCAATCCCCATCTCTGCTATCTGTGTTGCATGCTGCTATATATCCTATTGGTATGCACTCCATACTTCTGCTTGCTGCCAACCGCTGCTTTACCATCTTGCAACATAGTTTAATGTGCCTGGTAAAGCTTTGGTATAATTCATTTTTGCACTGTTTAATACTTACTGCTGTATATCCCTGTGATTGGGGCCTCTCTAGATCTTATCAGGTGGAAGGTGCTAAAGCATATAGATGTTGCCAGGTCTAGTGCCTTTGATGATCTAACCACCCCCTGGTGTGCTGGCCCCAGCTGCCAAATTATCCCAAAGCAGCTCCCACAATCCCACTTTCCTGACCCTGTAGTGTGGGCTATATATTTAGGACTAGTCTAAGGGGTTAGGGTTGCAGCACGCAAGCATCCAGAAGCAAAGCATCACAGAAGATAAGCATCGTGTAAACGGCAGTTATCCATGGCAGTAAATCAGGGCTGGAATCAGGTACCCTACACTTTGCTTTCTTTTTAATCATGTACTTTACCTATCCTCCTGTGTTCCCTTGCCATCCACATTCACTACCCCATCCCCCCTCATACACATCAGCCCCTCCATACTGCTCTCTCCCAAGTACAGCTCCCATGCACTCCTCACCTTCCTGAGAAACCTCAGCCCATCTTGCCCAAACACATCACAGAAAGATGGATTTTGGTAAGAACTTACCTGTAAAATCCTTTTCAGCGAAGGAAGGGAGACACACTAGTTCATTACTAGTGGGTAGGCGGAGCCCAGATAGGATTGACACCTCAGATTAAAAAAGTGTTGACCGGCCCCTCCAGCTCGGGCTCCTCCTACTCCAGCTCTCCAGTCGTACACAAGCTTAAGGAAGAGCAAATATCACCAGCGGAGCAACATAACCTCTTCTGAAGGACTTCAGAGAAAAGACAATAATACAAGTTATGCATGCAACAGGAAAAAAAAAAAACACACAGTTCCAGGTACTACTCACTGGACCTGACCACTGCGATGAGCTGGCAATGCTGGAACAGAGCCTTAGCGCGCCGACCTCAGCCCAGATAATCGCTATCAGAGAAGGGCCGCATCTGAAAACACAACAACACACTTCTGCCATGGGAGGGAGCTGTGTCTCCCTTCCTTCCTTCGCTGAAAAGGATTTTACAGGTAAGTTCTTACCAAAATCCGTCTTTCAGCAGCAGACTGGAAGGAAGGGAGACACACTAGTTCATTACTAGTGGGACGTCCCAAAGCAGTCCAAAATTAAGGGTGGGAAAAAAACCAACAAAAGGCAGAATCCCAACAACCTAAATAAAAGCGCAACCAGCGCTAAATACAAGTTCACGAGAACTTTAAACTACAGCCGCCTGCAGGACCCTACTACCTAAGGCTGCATCAGCGGAAACACTGACGTCCACCTTATAAAACTTTGTAAACGAGTGGACGGAGCGCCAGGTGGCCGCCCGGCAGAGCTGAGCTGCCGAGGCCCCTTAATGGAAAGCCCATGATGAACCCACAGCCCTCGTGGAGTGAGCTTGAATCTTAATCGGGCAAGGTTTGCCCTTAAGTCGGTAAGCTTCTAAGATGGCTGACCGAAACTAACGAGCTATAGTATCCTTGTAAGCTCATTGACCGCGCTGACGTTCGAGTAATAGACAACTAGAACTTCAAAGCCCACACTAAATCCAACGTGTGTAAGGCCTGTTCCTTTGCATTCCTCGGTCCCGGACAGAGCAAGGGCAACACAATCTCCTGGTTAACCTGAAATTGTGACACTACCGTAGGTAGAAAGTCGCCCCGTGTGCAACTACGCGATCCGGGTGAATCAGAAAAGGAGGCGAACAAGAAAAAAAAAAACGCCAACTCAGAAACCCTTCTTAAAAAGGTGACCGCCACTAGGAAGGCAACCTTCCAAGAGAGCAAAGAAAGGCTAACAGAACCCATAGGTTCAAACAAAATGCCCATGTTGGAGAGCCTCCAAGACCAGATTGAGCCGCCAAGGAGACACAAGCGCCTTCTGCGGCGGAAACTGACGGGTTACTTCGCGAAAAAAAGGAACGTACATCCCTACGCGAGGTGATATCCTTCCGAAACAGCAAGGACAGAGCAGAAACCTGACCCTTCAGAGTGTTAACTGCCAAACCCTTGTCCAGCCCTTGGGAACGGAAAAAATCCTCGGGTTCCTTGAAGAACCCGAACACCACGAAAAGAAGACTTTCCCAAGTCTTGTGGTAAATCCTAGTAGTAGCCGGACCTCTGGCAGCTCGCACAGTGGCAATGACTTCGCTGAAAGAAACCCTGACAGGTCAAGATCTTGGTCTCAAGTGCTACACCGTCAAACGTAGAGACTTCAGGTCCGGATGACGAACGGGCCCTTGGGGACCACACTCCCCTTGGCCAATTTGGGACTACCAATATAGTCGGGACTCCCTTCTGATCCGACGCAACACCAGAGGAAGTAAAGATATCGGTGGAAAAACATAGATTAGCTCGAATTGGTCCCACGGAACCACCAGAGCATCCACCGCCACTGCCTTCGTGTCCTTGTACCTGGACATGAACGTCGGCAACTTTGCATTAAACGTGGATGTCATCAATTCCACCTAGAGAGTTCCCCAACGGGAGCATAGCAGTGCAAAGATTTCCGGATGAAGACTCCATTCTCCAGAATCCAGCTTATCGCGACTGAGGAAGTCCGCCGTAGAATTCTGGACTCCTGGAATGTGAATCGCAGAGATGGCTGACGCCCTGTCTCGGCCCATACCATGATCCGAGACACCTCCACCATGAGCCTGAAGCTCCTCGTGATGGTTGATATATGCGACCGCCGTCGCGTTGTCTGTTTGCACTCGGACTGGTAGACCGCTTAAAGGGACCATCCAGTGTTGGAGACAAAGGAAAATTGCCCTCAATTCCAGGATGTTGATCGGCAGGAAAGATTTCCGACGACCATACTCCCTGAATCCAGAGATCGTTCCAGACACCCCCCCAGCCCATCAGGCTGGCATCGGTGGTTATGACTGACCACCTCGGAGGGAGGAAGGACTTCCCCAGGGATAACGCTTCCGGACGTAACCACCATCCTAGAGACTCTCGCACCCTGTGGGAGATGATGACACTGCAATCCAGTGAAACCTGCGATCGATCCCAACGGTTTTAAAATAAGCATTTGGAGAGCCCTGCAATGAAATTGGGCAAAACGGAAGTGCCTCCATCGACGCCACCATCAAACCCAGAAGGCGCATATACCTTCGAAGGGACATTGCTGTCCAAGACTTCATAGTCTGAACATGTCAAAGGAGACTTGCTTGCTTGTCTGGAGGCAGTGACACCACTGCTCGTACCGTGTCGAAATGCATCCCCAAAAACAGGATTGATTGCGACGGTTCCAGAGACGACTTCTCCCAATTGACCAGTCACCCGAAATCCTCCAGGAGCTGAAGGGATAGAGTTGTCACCGCCTCCTCTTTTGGGGTGCCACAATCAAAAAGGTTGTTTAGGTAGGGAAGATCGTAACCCCCTGCTTTCGAAAAATCGCCATGAGAGGTGCCAGAATTTTTGTAAAAACTCTGGGCGCTGAGGCCAACCCGAATGGCAGGACCACAAACTGGTAATGGTCCTAACCTATGGCAAAAAGAAGGAAGCGTTGGTGGATCCGACGGGGACATGCAATAAGCGTCGTGAATGTCGATTGACACCAAAAAGTCGTTCTGCGACAGGGCCGCCACAACTGAGCGGAGCGACTCCATGCGGAACTTCCAGGTACGGACAATCTTTTGAGATTCCGAATGGGGCGAAATTCGTCCTCCTTTTTGAAGACCATAAAGAGGTTGGAATAAAACCCTCTTCCCCGGCTCTCCGGCGGAAATGGTACCACCACACCCTTCTGCAGAAGGGAATCGACCTCCCGCAGCAGAGCGGCAAATAGCTCGGGGTCTGACGGAATGCGAGATTGGCAAAAAACTGTCCGGGGGTCGAGAGAGAAACTCTATGAAGTAGCCTGCTTACAGAACCCGCGTCCGAACCGCGGGAAGCCCAAATCGATTCGAATTGGAGCAGGCGACCCCCCACTCGAGAGCCCTCGAGTGAGGACCTGGCGACAGTCCGCCTTAGCGGGCTTTTTGTCAGCTTCCCGCTCATCATGACGGAAGCCCTGTGTCCAGGGAGTGCTGGATTTCTGAAGTCCCGAAAAAGAGGGACGACCCGATCCCCAAGAGGGCTGACCGAACCGTCCCCTGGCCCGAAAAGACCGCCGACTACTACCGGCCCTAGGCCTGCCAGACGCAGAAACCACAGCTCTTTGCTGCGGTAAAGCCTTTTCTTTTGCCCTTGCTTTGGCAATCAGCTCTGTGAGGTCAGATCCAAATAGCTGACCAATCCAAACCTGCATCACTATCATATCGGGCTGCTCCACTTGAAGAGCCCATCTACCTCGGATAGCGGGGATCCATCCTGCCACGCTGTCCGCAGACGGTCCAACCAGTTCAGGGAAGCTTTACAAGCAAACATGGATCCTAGCACTGCTCTGAATCCATGACCCGCGGCCTTGTAGATGGATTTCGTCGCCATCTCCGTTTTTCCGTCCAGCGGATCTTGCAGACTCGCCTTCCCTTTAACAGGAAGTAATGAGGATTTGCTAAGCTGGAATAAAGGGACATAGCTCATCCATAGATGGTAATGCCGGTCACGTCTATGCGACTCCTGAAAAATCCGGGCCGACTTAGCAGGACGTTTAGTTACCTCCTCCGGTAACTGTAACGCCTCCCTCACGGCTTCAATAACAGCCTCAGTACGGCCCAAAAGTGAGGCAGAGAGTCCTCCGAATTGTCATGAGAGGATCTAGTTGACACCCAATGACCTAAAAGGTCAGACAGGCCATCGATAGAACGAGTGAAGATCTCCATTTTGGCATCACTGAGACCTTGACTGCAGCGCTTGACGCCGCCGAGGACTCCTGCGTATCAGATACGCGAGACTGATCCTGTAGCGGACCTTGGGAGACGGTCCGCACCTTCTGGATCTTGATCTGACATGCCCTCATACAGTTATATGGCAGGTTAACCCTGTCAGTAACAAGGACAGTGTGGTTTCTTAAGAAACAAAAAACGAAACGCTGAAGGGTTAACTCTCTTAAAGAAGAGCTCAGTAAATAAACAGTGTGGTTTCTTTAAGAAAAAGAACAAAAAATGAACGCTGAAGGGTTAAAGCTCCTAAAGAGAGAGCTACCCCAGCTGTTCCCCTACCAAGGGGTTAATGCCGCAGACCCCACACCTCTGTTAAATGAAAAAGGTGTGCGAGCCCAAGACAAAAAAAGGGGGACCTCTATATGAGGTAACTGTAACCACACTTAGCGATCTCATTAGCGATCACGATAACGACGCAATCGTTTCTCTTTTAGGTCGCTAGTAGCCGCCAAACAGGAGATCTCAAAAATGACACATCAACGGTCAGCGATCTCTTTAACGACTTTGGAGGTCGTTAGTTTTTTCAGCATCGCTCCTGCTCTCTGCGTCCTGCTTTGGATCTTCTGCGATCCTCTCTGTGACGCAAAAGAGAACTTACAGATTGCGAGAAATTGTCCTCCTTCCACTCCGTGACGCAAAAATCATATGCGTCACAAACGAGGTCGCTCGTCGTTCGCCAAAGGTGTACAGCGATTCAGGCTCACCAGCGGGACGAGGAGAAGGAGACTAAAAACGAACGCTGAAGGGTTAAAGCTCTTAAAGAATAGAGCTACCCCAGCTGACCCCCAATCAAGGGCTAACCGCCTATCAAGGGGTTAAAGTCACCGGCTCCCTTGTTAACTCCAGGCAAAAATAGACCTCTATGTGAAGTGACAGCCGCAGGCAGCGCGGTCTTCAGACGGGTGCCCTGCGCTGTGAGAGTGAGGGGGTTAATCTTCTGCTTGAGCGGCAGAAGTGACTCACCCCACTGGCTGCGGTGCAGAGGGTGATTTTAGTGGCAATATTAACATGCACATAACTGCACTGAGTGCAGGAGCAGCGCTCATCACCGTTTATCATAACGTGCATCAGGAGGAGAGGAGAGTGAAGAGTCTGAGGCAATAATGGCCGCCGCGCTGTTGTTGAAAAAAAAAGCGCGCTCAAAGCGCCTCCTGCCCGCTGAAAGCGGGAAAACGCGAACTCCCACGCTCTCCTCCTCCTATCACAGTAATCATTCAACATGAAATACTGTAGTAGCGGCTGTCTCAGCAGCCGCCGAAGCACACAATCTGACATGAATACATGTAGCAGTGGCTGCCACCGCAGCCACTGAAAGCACTCAAAACACATATTAAAATGTGGAGTACTCACCCAGCCGAACGCCACAGGGACCCCCCGGGGTTTGTGGCGCTGTGCCCATCGCTTCCCCCCAGATGCGTGGTTTGCGTCCCCGCCAGGGAAGCCATCCTCATCCCCCAGGGCCGGCAGGGTTCTGCAGGGACCACCATACAGGTAATTACAGATCCGCCAAGGGAGAGGTGGGGATCCAGCAGCGCTGAGACCCCTGAGACCTCTAGACCACTTCTGGTGATCCAAGTCTCTTGTCCGATAAAAATAAAAAATCTTCTGAGGAGCTGCTTCCAGCAGCGACCATCCTCTGAGACCTCAAATTTTAGACTGGAGAAAGCGGAGTAGGAGGAGCCCGAGTTGGAGGGGCCGGACAACACTCTTTTTTAATCTGAGGTGTCAATCCTATCTGGGCTCCGCCTACCCACTAGTAATGAACTAGTGTGTCTCCCTTCCTTCCATCTGCTGCTGAAAAAAACCTACTTACAACTCCAACAACTACCTGCTCTTTATCTTCCTACTCCTACTGGTTTCAGGGGACATCTCCCCCAACCATAATAATCTTATTAATATTACTTGCACTCCCTTATCTCCTTCTTTCAATTGTGCCTTCTGGAATCCACGGTCTGCATGCAACAAGCTATCCTTCCTGCACAACTACTTTCTGAACAACTCTCTTCATCTGTTGGCCCTCACTGAGACCTGGATTCAGGATTTTGACACGGTCTCCCCTGCTGCCATTTCCTATGGTGGCTTACAGTTCTCCCATTCCCCGAGACCCGCAAACTGACATGGTGGTGGAGTTGGCATACTCCTGTCCCCACAATGCACTTTCCAAGTCATACCCCCAATTCCATCACTCATTCCCTTCTTTTGAGGTCCACACCATCAGGCTCTTCCATCCCCCTCCCTCAGAGTGGCGATCATATATCGGCCCTCAGGCTCGCCCACCCGGTTTCTTGACCACTTCTCAGCCTGGCTGCCGCACTTCATGTCCTCAGAACTACCAACCCTTATCCTTGGAGACTTCAACATCCCCATTAACAGCCCTACTTCCACATCTGCATCTCAGCTTCTAACACTAACCACTTCTCTAGGCCTCTCACAGCTTTCAACCTCTGAGACACACAAGGATGGTAACACCCTTGACCTGGTCTTTGTCCGGCTCTGTTCAATCTCCCACCTAAACAACTCACTGCTTCTACTCTCTGACCACAACATTCTCTCCTTCACGCTCACAAATCCTTGACCACCCCAGCGCACTCCTATCTACCACATTCAGAAATCTACAAGCCATTAACCCTCAGACACTTTCAGACTCCCTATACTCATCGCTGTCCCCAATCTCCTCTTTTTCTTGTCCTGATCTGGCTGTTCATCACTACAATGACACTCTTAGAAGCACCCTTGACCAAGCAGCACCGCTCACCCTCAGAACTTCCAAACACACAGTAAAACAGCCCTGGCTCACATTGCAAACTCAACTTCTCCAGACTCCTCTCATCCGACTACATGCACTACCGACCCCATTCCCTCACACCTCCTCCAGTCTCTCTAGTTGTCACAACTCACCTAACTACAATCTTTAATCTCACACTCTCCTCTGGCATTTTCCCATCCTCCTTCAAACACTCCATCATTGCTCCACTACTAAAGAAACCCGCTCTTGACCCTTCCTGCACAAACAACTACAGACCGGTCTCCAATCTCCCCTTCATCTCTAAACTTTTGGAGCGCCTAGTCTACTCCCGCCTTACCTGTTACCTCTCCACTCCCTCCCTCCTAGACCCTTCACAGTCCGGCTTCCGCCCCCTACATTCGACTGAAACTGCACTCATCAAAGTGACCAATGACCTTCTGACAGCAAAAAGTAACGGTGACCACTCTCTGCTCATTCTTCTCGACCTTTCTGCAGCTTTCGACACAGTTGACCACCGTCTCCTACTGTCTAGGCTCCAGTCACTAGGTATTAAGGACACTGTTCTCTCCTGGTTCTCCTCCTATCTTTCTGACCACTCCTTCAGTGTTTCGTTCTCTGGCTCCACGTCATCTCCTCTTCCTCTCACTGTCGGTGTACCCCAGGGCTCAGTCCTTGGCCCCCTTCTCTTCCTCTCTACACGGCCCCAATTGGACGGACCAACAGCAGATTTGGCTTTCAGTACCATCTTTATGCTGATGACACACAACTATACACGTCATCCCCCGACCTTACCCCCGCTGTACTACAGAACATCACCGACTGTCTGTCCGCAGTCTCCAACATCATGTCCGCTCTCTATCTGAAACTTAACCTCTCCAAAACTGAACTTCTGCTCCCGCCGTCTACTAACCTCCCTAAATCTGACATTTCCCTCTCCGTGGGCGGCACCATAATAACATCCCGGCAGCAGGCTCGCTGTCTGGGTGTTATGTTTGACACCAATCTCTCCTTCACCTCCCATATACAATCTCTTGCACGCTCTTGCCGCCTACACCTAAAGAACATCTCTAGAATCCGCCCTTTTCTCACCATGGAAACAACAAAAACACTCACTGTAGTATTGATCCACTCCCGCCTGGACTACTGCAACGCTCTATTAATTGGCCTCCCCATTACTCGACTATCCCCTCTCCAGTCCATCCTTAATGCAGCAGCCAGGGTCATCCATCTGGCTAATCGGTACTCGGACGCTTCCGCTCTTCGCCAGTCCTTGGCTGCCCATTCATTATAGGATCCAATTCAAAGTACTGGTTCTCACCCACAAAGCTCTCCACAGTACAGCACCCCTACATCTCCTCCCTCATTTCTACCTATCACCTACCCGTCCTCTCCACAGTGCAGCACCCCCCTACATCTCCTCCCTCATTTCTACCTATCACCTGCCCGTCCTCTCCACAGTGCAGCACCCCCCTACATCTCCTCCCTCATTTCTATCTATCACCTACCCGTCCTCTCCACAGTGCAGCACCCCCTACATCTCCTCCCTCATTTCTATCTATCACCTACCTGTCCTCTCCACAGTGCAGAACCCCCTACATCTCCTCCTCATTTCTATCACCTACCCATCCTCTCCACAGTGCAGCCCCCCTACATCTCCTCCCTCATTTCTACCTATCACCTGCCCGTCCTCTCCACAGTGCAGCACCCCCTACATCTCCTCCCTCATTTCTACTATCACGCTGCCCGTCCTCTCCACAGTGCAGCACCCCCCTACATCTCCCTCATTTTATCATCACCCTACCCGTCCTCTCCACAGTGCAGCACCCCCCTACATCTCCTCCCTCATTTCTGTCTATCACCTACCCGTCCTCTCCACAGTGCAGCCCCCCTACATCTCCTCCCTCATTTCTACCTATCACCTACCCGTCTCTCCACAGTGCAGCACCCCCTACATCTCCTCCCTCATTTCTATCTATCACCTACCCGTCCTCTCCACAGTGCAGCCCCCCACATCTCCTCCCTCATTTCTATCTATCCCTGCCCGTCCTCTCACAGTGCAGCACCCCCTACATCTCCCTCATTTCTATCATACACCCTCGTACCTCCTCCACAGTGCAGCACCCCCCTACATTCCTCCCTCATTTCTACTATCACCCTACCCGTCCTCTCCACAGTGCAGCACCCCCTACATCTCCTCCTCATTTATCTACACTACCTCCTCCTCTCCACAGTGCAGCAGCACCCCTACATCTCCTCCCTCATTCTACCTATCACCTACCCGTCCTCTCCACAGTGCAGCACCCCCTACATCTCCTCCCTCATTTCTATCTATCACCTACCTCCCTCTCCACAGTGCAGCACCCCCTACATCTCCTCCCTCATTTCTACTATCACCTACCCGTCCTCTCCACAGTGCAGCACCCCCTACATCTCCTCCCTCATTTCTATCTATCACCTACCCGTCCTCTCCAAGTGCAGCCCCTACTCTCCCCTCATTCTATCACCTCCCTCCTCTCCACAGTGCGCCCCACTCTCTCCTCATTTCTATCTCACCTCGCCTCTCCACAGTGCAGCCCCCTACATCTCCTCCTCATTTCTCTATCACCTACCCTCCTCTCCACAGTGCAGCACCCCCTACATCTCCTCCCTCATTTCTACTCACCTACCCGTCCTCTCCACAGTGCAGCACCCCCTACATCCCTCCCTCATTTCTACCTATCACCTACCCGTCCTCTCCACAGTGCAGCCCCCCTACATCTCCTCCTCATTTCTATCATCCCTACCCGTCCTCTCCACAGTGCAGCCCCCTACATTCCTCCCTCATTTCTATCTATCACCTACCGTCCTCTCCACAGTGCAGCCCCCCTACATCTCCTCCCTCATTTCTATCACCTGCCCGTCTCTCCACAGTGCAGCCCCCCTACATCTCCTCCTCATTTCTATCTATCACCTACCCTCCTCTCCACAGTGCAGCCCCCCCTACATCTCCTCCCTCATTTCTATCACCCTCCGTCCTTCCACAGTGCAGCACCCCCCTACATCTCCTCCCTCATTTCTACTATCACCTACCCGTCCTCTCCACAGTGCAGCACCCCTACATCTCCTCCTCATTTCTATCTATCACCCCGTCCTCTCCACAGTGCAGCCCCCCTACATCTCCTCCCTCATTTCTACTATCACCTACCCGTCCTCTCCACAGTGCAGCACCCCTACATCTCCTCCCTCATTTCTACTATCACCTACCCGTCCTCTCCACAGTGCAGCCCCCCTACATCTCCTCCCTCATTTCTCTATCACCTACCCTCCTCTCCAATGCAGCCCCCTACATCTCCTCCCTCATTTCTACTATCACCTCCCGTCCTCTCCACAGTGCAGCCCCCTACATCTCCTCCCTCATTTCATCTATCACCTACCGTCCTCTCCACAGTGCAACCCCCTACATCTCCTCCCTCATTTCTATCACCACCGTCCTCTCCACAGTGCAGCACCCCCTACATCTCCTCCTCATTTCTACTATCACCTCCCGTCCTCTCCACAGTGCAGCACCCCTACATCTCCTCCTCATTTTATCTATCACCTACCCGTCCTCTCCACGTGGCAGCCCCCTACATCTCCTCCTCATTTCTATCACCTCCCGTCCTCTCCACAGTGCAGCCCCCCTACATCTCCTCCTCATTTCTATCACTACCCGTCCTCTCCACAGTGCAGCCCCCCTACATCTCCTCCCTCATTTCTATCACCTCCCGTCCTCTCCACAGTGCAGACCCCCCACATCTCCTCCATTTTATCTACCCTACCCGTCCTCTCCACATGCAGCACCCCTACATCCTCCTCATTCTATCTATCACCCTCCCGTCCTCTCCACAGTGCAGCACCCCCTACACTCTCCCTCATTTCTACTTCACCTCCCGTCCTCCACAGTGCAGCCCCCTACATCTCCTCCTCATTTCTACACCTCCCGTCCTCTCCACAGTGCAGCACCCCCTACATCTCCTCCCTCATTTCTACTATCACCTACCCGTCCTCTCCACAGTGCAGCCCCCCTACATCTCCTCCCTCATTTCTACTATCACCTACCCGTCCTCTCCACAGTGCAGCACCCCCTACATCTCCTCCCTCATTTCTATCTATCACCTACCCGTCCTCTCCACAGTGCAGCACCCCCTACATCTCCTCCTCATTTCTATCATCACCTACCGTCCTCTCCACAGTGCAGCCCCCTACATCTCCTCCCTCATTTCTATCTATCACCTACCCTCCTCTCCACAGTGCAGCCCCCTACATCTCCTCCCTCATTTCTACTATCACCTGCCCGTCCTCTCCACAGTGCAGCACCCCCTACATCTCCCCTCATTCTATCTATCACCTACCCGTCCTCTCCACAGTGCAGCACCCCCTACATCTCCTCCTCATTTCTATCTACCCTACCCGTCCTCTCCACAGTGCAGCCCCCCTACATCTCCTCCCTCATTTCTTCTATCACCTACCCGTCCTCTCCACAGTGCAGCCCCCCTACATCTCCTCCCTCATTTCTATATCACCTACCGTCCTCTCCACAGTGCAGCACCCCCTACATCTCCTCCCTCATTTACTATCACCTACCCTCCTCTCCACAGTGCAGCCCCCTACATTCCTCCCTCATTTCTATCACTGCCCTCCTCTCCACAGTGCAGCACCCCCTACATCTCCTCCTCATTTCTATCTATCACCTACCGTCCTCTCCACGTGCAGCACCCCCTACACTCTCCTCATTTCTATCATCACTCCCGTCCTCTCCACAGTGCAGCACCCCTACATCTCCTCCTCATTTCTACTATCACCTACCCGTCCTCTCCACAGTGCAGCACCCCCTACATCTCCTCCCTCATTTCTATCTATCACTACCCGTCCTCTCCACAGTGCAGCCCCCCTACTCTCCTCCTCATTTCTATCACCTACCCGTCCTCTCCACAGTGCAGCACCCCTAATCTCCTCCCTCATTTCTATCAACCTACCGTCCTCTCCACAGTGCAGCCCCCCTACATCTCCTCCTCATTTCTATCACCTACCCGTCTCTCCACGTGCAGCCCCTACATCTCTCCCTCATTTTTTATCACCTCCCTCTCTCCACAGTGCAGCCCCCTACATCCTCCTCTTTCTATCACCTCCGTCCTCTCCACAGTGCAGCCCCCTACATCTCCTCCTCATTCTATCCTCCTCATTTCTATATCACCTACCCGTCCTCTCCACAGTGCAGCCCCCCTACATCTCCTCCTCATTTCTATCACCTCCCGTCCTCTCCACAGTGCAGCCCCCCTACATCTCCTCCCTCATTTCTATCTATCACCTACCCGTCCTCTCCACAGTGCAGCCCCCCTACATCTCCTCCCTCATTTCTATCATCCTGCCCGTCCTCTCCACAGTGCAGCACCCCCTACATCTCCTCCTCATTTCTATCTATCACCTACCCGTCCTCTCCACAGTGCAGCCCCCTACATCTCCTCCCTCATTTCTACTATCACCTGCCCGTCCTCTCCACAGTGCAGCCCCCCTACATCTCCTCCCTCATTTCTATCTATCACCTGCCCGTCCTCTCCACAGTGCAGCACCCCCTACACTCCTCCCTCATTTCTATCATCACCTACCCGTCCTCTCCACAGTGCAGCCCCCCTACATCTCCTCCCTCATTTCTATCCTATCACCTACCCGTCCTCTCCACAGTGCAGCACCCCCTACATCTCCTCCCTCATTTCTATCTATCACCTGCCCGTCCTCTCCACAGTGCAGCACCCCCTACATCTCCTCCCTCATTTCTATCTATCACCTACCCGTCCTCTCCACAGTGCAGCACCCCCTACATCTCCTCCCTCATTTCTATCTATCACTACCGTCCTCTCCACAGTGCAGCACCCCCTACATCTCCTCCTCATTTCTATCTATCACCTACCCGTCCTCTCCACAGTGCAGCCCCACCCCCCTACATCTCCTCCTCTCATTTTCTATTTCTATCACCTACCCGTCCTCTCCACAGTGCAGCACCCCCCTACATCTCCTCCCTCATTTCTATCTATCACCTACCCGTCCTCTCCACAGTGCAGCACCCCCTACTCTCCTCCCTCATTTCTATCTATCACCTACCCGTCCTCTCCACAGTGCAGCCCCCCTACATCTCCTCCCTCATTTCTATCTATCACCTACCCGTCCTCTCCACAGTGCAGCACCCCCTACATCTCCTCCCTCATTTCTATCTATCACCTACCCGTCCTCTCCACAGTGCAGCACCCCCTACATCTCCTCCTCATTTCTATCTATCACCTACCCGTCCTCTCCACAGTGCAGCACCCCCCTACATCTCCCCTCATTTCTATCTATCACCTACCCGTCCTCTCCACAGTGCAGCCCCCCTACATCTCCTCCCTCATTTCTATCTATCACCTACCCGTCCTCTCCACAGTGCAGCACCCCTACATCTCCTCCCTCATTTCTATCTATCACCTCCCGTCCTCTCCACAGTGCAGCCCCCCTACATCTCCTCCCTCATTTCTACTATCACCTACCCGTCCTCTCCACAGTGCAGCACCCCCTACATCTCCTCCCTCATTTCTACTATCACCTACCCGTCCTCTCCACAGTGCAGCCCCCTACATCTCCTCCTCATTCTATCTATCACCTGCCGTCCTCTCCACAGTGCAGCCCCCTACATCCCTCCCTCATTTTCTATCACACCTACCGTCCTCTCCACAGTGCAGCACCCCCTACATCTCCTCCCTCATTTCTATCTATCACCTACCCGTTCCTCCACAGTGCAGCACCCCCTACATCTCCTCCTCATTTCTATCTATCACCTCCCGTCCTCTCCACAGTGCAGCCCCCCCTACATCTCCTCCCTCATTTCTATCTATCACCTGCCCGTCCTCTCCACAGTGCAGCACACCCTACATCTCCTCCCTCATTTCTATCACACCTGCCCGTCCTCTCCACAGTGCAGCACCCCCTACATCTCCTCCCTCATTTCTATCACGCTGCCCGTCCTCTCCACAGTGCAGCCCCCCTACATCTCCTCCCTCATTTCTATCTATCACTACCGTCCTCTCCACAGTGCAGCACCCCCTACATCTCCTCCCTCATTTCTATCACGCTGCCCGTCCTCTCCACAGTGCAGCACCCCCTACATCTCCTCCCTCATTTCTATCTATCACCTGCCCGTCCTCTCCACAGTGCAGCACCCCTACATCTCCTCCCTCATTTCTATCACCTGCCCGTCCTCTCCACAGTGCAGCACCCCCTACATCTCCTCCTCATTTTATCTATCACCTACCCGTCCTCTCCACAGTGCAGCACCCCCTACATCTCCTCCCTCATTTCTATCTATCCCTGCCCGTCCTCTCCACAATGCAGCACCCCCTACATCTCCTCTCTCATTTCTATCTATCACCTGCCCGTCCTCTC
Source organism: Oophaga sylvatica (assembly GCA_033576555.1). Classification (NCBI taxonomy): domain Eukaryota; kingdom Metazoa; phylum Chordata; class Amphibia; order Anura; family Dendrobatidae; genus Oophaga; species Oophaga sylvatica. The sequence goes on along the minus strand of JARQOD010000007.1, from coordinate 159,213,801 downwards.
CACAGTGCAGCCCCCTACATCTCCTCCCTCATTTCTATCTATCATCTGCCCGATCCTCTCCACAGTGCAGGCCCCCTACATCTCCTCCTCATTTCTATCTATCACTGCCCGATCCTCTCCACAGTGCAGCACCCCCTACATCTCCTCCCTCATTTCTATCTATCACCTACCCATCCTCTCTACAATGCAGCCCCCCTACATCTCCTCCCTCATTTTACTATCACCTACCCGTCCTCTCCACAGTGCAGCACCCCCTACATCTCCTCCCTCATTTCTTCTATCACCTACCCGTCCTCTCTACAGTGCAGCCCCCCTACATCTCCTCCTCATTTCTATCTATCACTGCCCGATCCTCTCCACAGTGCAGCACCCCCCTACATCTCCCCCCTCATTTCTATCTATCACCTACCCGTCCTCTCCACAGTGCAGCCCTCCTACATCTCCTCCTCATTTCTATCTATCACCTACCCGTCCTCTCCACAGTGCAGCCCCCTACATCTCCTCCTCATTTCTATCTATCACCTGCCCGTCCTCTCCACATTGCAGCACCCCCTACATCTCCTCCCTCATTTCTATCTATCACCTACCCGACTGCTGCGCTCTGCAAACGACTGTCGACTAACCTCTGCACTAATCCGTACCTCCCACTCCCGACTCCAAGACTTCTCCCGCACTGCGCCAATCCTCTGGAATGCTCTACCCCAAGAAATTAGGACTATCCACAATTTGCATGGTTTCAGGCGCTCGCTCAAAACACATCTGTTCAGAGTGGCCTATCACGTTCACTAATCAAAGTCATTCTATGTGTGTGTGTAGCCCATTCACTATCTCCATCCATCCCTCACTCCCTCAAGATGGCTGGACCATCATTGTAAATGCACCATTGTATATACACACCTGTACTTTGTATCTCCCCCACCTCACTGTAGATTGTATGCTCTCACGAGCAGGGGCGGCTGATTTTGCTTTAATTATTGTATTGTTAACGTTGTTACTTATGACTTGTGTTCTGAAACTGTTAAACTGTAAAGCGCTGTGGAATATGTTGGCGCTATATAAAGATTATTATTATTATCTACCTGATGATCCTGAGGAGCACTGGGATCTTCTTGGTTACAGTCCTGTGGAGGAAGAGGACGGGGACATCTCTCTGGTGTTGTCCTCTTACTGGATAGATCTGGAGGAAACACATACAGGGAGTGAGTTCATTCTTACATACAGATAATTTTAGGCCGTGTGTATTTAGTCCTGTCTATTACCTGGTGATGTGAGGGGCTGGGGAACCTCCATTATGACGTTCTTGTACAGATCTTTGTGTCCTTCTAAATACTCCCACTCCTCCATGGAGAAATAGACAGCGACATCCTGACACCTTATAGGAACCTGACACATACAGTGACACCGTCATCCCCCCGATCCCTTCATAGTGTTACTGTATAATGTCCCAGCATTCCCAGCAGTGTCACCTCTCCAGTCAGCAGCTCAATCATCTTGTAGGTGAGTTCTAGGATCTTCTGGTCATTGATGTCCTCATGGATCAGGGGGTGAGGTGGAGGCCCCGTGATTGGGCTCAGGGGTCTTCCCCATCCCTCAGACACAGGGTCCTGACAGCGATCACTAGAGGTCTTCTTCACCACTGTGTAATCCTGGTAATGGAGAGACACATTAATAAATCTCACTACAGACATTTCCAGAGTCCTCACCTCTCCAGTTCTGTCCGTTATTCCCATAGATAAGAATGATGTAGTGTGACGTCATCAGAATCTCTCACCTCTCCAGTGAGACGGAAGAGGATCTCTAGGGTGAGGTGTAATATCCTCTCCGCCATCTTGTCTCTGTCCATATCCATCTTTGATGGGTAAATCAGGAGAATTCTCTTCTATAGAAGATCTTCACTGAGAGGATCCGATATTGTAGAGACCTGAATGAGAAGATGATGAGGCGATGTAACATCATAAGAATCCTGTAATAATACAATTACTGGAGATAATAAGGGAAACATATGAGGAGATTTATTATTTACAGGATTTAGTTTTCTTCTTGACATCTACTAATAAAACCTATATATTTAGGCCACAGACAACAAGCAGTTTCTTCCTCGGAGTCGGCAGCTGAATACGTTCCTCATAGACTCATCTTCCATAACGCTAATTCTCCTCTCATTACCGACCCTGGAATCGGCATTAGTAATACTGCAGGAGATATTCATTACACGTGACATGAGGAATAACTACTTCATGATGAGGAGGACATCTTCATCTTCTACTGCGGCTCTAGAGACATATTTGTCAGAGTCGGTCCCTGACTCCATCACCGCCGGCGTCTATATGAATGTTTCCCGTCTTCCCCGCACTGTAATCTTCCATCACGTGAGATCTCAGCTCTGATTCACACACAGAAGTTTGAGGCTTTTAGAAAAGATTGTTTGTAAGAAGACAGGAGATCTATGAGGCCAACGTCTCCATGTACAGTGATTTATGGGTTTATTTCTGGCCTTAAACTTTCCTATATTACAAGAAAAACTACAGAAAAAAAACAGATATTAAAATGTTTCTGAAGAAAATTGGCTCCAAAAATTCTTGTAAAAATAAAAAAAATATGGAAAGAGCAGAAGACATTTTATAATTTTTAACATGTTAAACATTTATTAAAAATAAATTAATCTTTTTGTTCCCCAGAACATAGATGTACACCGCAGGGACGGCACAGGTGAGGCTGCAACAAAAACCCTGACAGTTTAACCACTTGCTGGTGTGAAAAGCAAACATGGCATCTAGGAAGGTGTGACAGAACAGGTTCCGGAACTGTCGGGGCTGGGACCATTGTTGTCTGGAGGAAGCCTTTCAAACGTGGACCGACCTTTGCACCTGACAGCAGGGGCAGGTCTGATATAAGAAAGCGCTGGAGAGGAGGACTCTTGGTGGGAAGACAGCGCGCGCAGCAGGAAAAGTGGGGCGCTCCATCCTCAGGGCTACATGACGGTTCAGGCCCGCGCTACAGACCCTCCTTGGCTGCGTACAGTGACCGTGAACTGAGACCTTCATACCGCCCGCTGGCCCCGACATGCCGTGGTGCCAGACGCTCCGGACCGGTTATTGCTGCACACCTACCGCCTGAGACTGACCGGGTGGCTTGCACAGAGCTGCGCTCCAGTTCACCCGTGACTTTCTGCCCTGCTGAGTTACGCTTGGGCAGTGACGTAGACTACTCTACATCCCGCACCGTGACCAGAAATAGGTCCCCGCCGTAAGGAGCTGCATCCGGAACCTCTTCAGGACGACTCCGGATACATCACGCGCCAGTTTCTAAGGCGACATCGTTGGAACCTGGGACCCCACGCTCCAGAAGGCGACGGACTGATAAATCCCTTATGAACAGTCGCTTTATGGTTTTCCATTGTTCCTGTATTTCGCCCTCTCGTTTATTCCCCCTCTACCTCTACAATACCCCTTAATCTCCCTGCGCGGAGTCACACTCTGGTAATAAATGTGTCACCTCTTGTTCTGCCTCCTGCCGTCACCGCATCCCGGGATCTGTCACACTGTCACCCATGTGGCGCACACGTTTATCAGCTTAAAGAGACACTTTTACCGTCAGCGACAATGAAAACCGTTAACGTTTCCGCTGTACCGGACACAACGCAGCGTCAGCCGCCCTCAGGCGCTATTCACACTGTGCTGTCACCAAACGTCATTTGTCATCAGGACCTTCTGTCTGAAGCCCTAAAAATCGGATTCATCCCCAGCTGTGAAGGGTTATTAAGGCGGACAGAGGCCTCTGTGCTGCGTCTGACCTCATTTCTGCCAGTGTCGACTTTCTGAGGAGGCACAAAAGCAGGAAATGTGAATACCGCCAAATGGGAGGGGACAGATCACAAAGTGACGCCGCAGTAAAGGCTCCGGCCCTGAGACCTTCCTCCAGGACGTCATCCAGAAGCTCCAGCAGAGCCCTGTGTGGCCTCCATGGAGAGAATCACTGAGCCGATATGAGAGACCCCCACTGGGTGTAAGAGGAATCTGTCACTGCCGCCCTCTACTGTCTGCTGCGGGAATGACAGCCCAAGAAAAGGCCATGTGACCAGCTGCTGCCAATCAGTGCTGAGACAGAGGACAGCTGTGAGAATCCGCCGGGATAGAAGAAGGTAGAGGCCAGTGTGGGAAGAAGGGGTCAGTCAGGGGAGAGGGCAGTGTGGGGAGAGGTGTCAGGGGAGAGGGCAGTGTGGGGAGAGGTGTCAGGGGAGAGGGCAGTGTGGGGAGAGGGCAGTGTGGGGAGAGGGCAGTGTGGGGAGAGGTGTCAGTCAGGGGAGAGGGCAGTGTGGGGAGAGGTGTCAGTCAGGGGAGAGGGCAGTGTGGGGAGAGGGGTCAGTCAGGGGAGAGGGCATTGTGGGGAGATGGGGTCAGTCAGGAGAGGGCAGTGTGGGGAGAGGGCTCAGTCTGGGGAGTGTGTAGTGTGAGGAGAGGGGTCAGTCAGGGGAGAGTGCAGTGTGGGGAGAGTGGTCAGTCAGGGCAGTGTGGGGAGAGGGGTCAGTCAGGGGAGAGGGCAGTGTGTGGAGAGGGGTCAGTCAGGGGAGAGGGCAGTGTGTGGAGAGGGGTCAGTCAGGGGAGAGTGCAGTGTGGGGAGAAGGGCCAGTCAGGGGAGAGGGCAGTGTGTGGAGAGGGGTCAGTCAGGGGAGGGCAGTGTGGGGAGAAGGGCCAGTCAGGGGAGAGGACAGTGTGGGGAGAGGGGTCAGTCAGGAGAGGGCAGTGTGAGGAGAGGGGTCAGTCAGGGGAGAGGGCAGTGTGGGGAGAGGGGTCAGTCAGGGGAGAGGGCAGTGTGGGGAGAGGGGTCAGTCAGGGGAGAGGGCAGTGTGGTGAGAGGGTCAGTCAGGGAGAGGGCAGTGTGAGGAGAGGGGTCAGTCAGGGGAGAGGGCAGTGTGGGGAGAGAGGTCAGTCAGGGGAGAGTGCAGTGTGGGGAGAGGGGTCAGTCAGGGGAGAGTGCAGTGTGGGGAGAGTGGTCAGTCAGGCAGTGTGGGGAGAGGGGTCAGTCAGGGGAGAGGGCAGTGTGGGAGAGGGGTCAGTCAGGGGAGAGGGCAGTGTGGGGAGAGGGGTCAGTCAGGGGAGAGGGCAGTGTGGGGAGAGGGGTCAGTCAGGGGAGAGGGCAGTGTGTGGAGAGGGGTCAGTCAGGGGAGAGTGCAGTGTGGGGAGAGGGGTCAGTCAGGGAGAGTGCAGTGTGGGGAGAAGGGCCAGTCAGGGGAGAGGGCAGTGTGGGGAGAGGGGTCAGTCAGGGGAGAGGGCAGTGTGTGGAGAGGGTCAGTCAGGGGAGAGTGCAGTGTGGGGAGAGGGGTCAGTCAGGGGAGAGTGCAGTGTGGGGAGAAGGGCCAGTCAGGGGAGAGGGCAGTGTGGGGAGAGGGGTTAGGGGAGAGGGCAGTGTGTGGAGAGGGGTCAGTCAGGGGAGAGTGCAGTGTGGGGAGAAGGGCCAGTCAGGGGAGAGTGCAGTGTGGGGAGAAGGGCCAGTCAGGGGAGAGGGCAGTGTGGGGAGAGGGGTCAGTCAGGGAGAGGGCAGTGTGGAGAGGGGTCAGTCAGGAGAGGACAGTGTGGGGAGAGGGGTCAGTCAGGAGAGGGCAGTGTGAGGAGAGGGGTCAGTCAGGGGAGAGGGCAGTGTGGGGAGAGGGGTCAGTCAGGGGAGAGGGCAGTGTGGAGAGGGGTCAGTCAGGAGAGGGCAGTGTGGGGAGAGGGGTCAGTCAGGGCAGTGTGCAGTGTGGGGAGGGGTCAGTCAGGAGAGGGCAGTGTGAGGAGAGGGGTCAGTCAGGGGAGAGGGCAGTGTGGGGAGAGGGGTCAGTCAGGGCAGTGTGGGCCGTTAATCTCTTCCCCCTGCTCCCTAGAGAATTCCTTCCTTCTCCGGATGATGGGGCAGATGACAGGAGGTGGGGGAGGGCTCTGATAACATGTGGGGCCGCGGAACGTCACTCACTACAGATCCCAGCCCTGCAGCACCTGGGATAAGGGCTCTGTATACCGGCAGCTGCGGAGGGACTACACTTCCCAGCATGCCCTAACAGCACCAGGGCCAGGAGTGCAGGCTGTGTGGGCATGCTGGGAAGTGTAGTCCCTTATCCCACGTGCTGCAGGGCCCCGGAGGCGCCTCTTACCTGGGGCCACTGTCCCTCACCGGCCGGGAAGTGCTAGACTGTCTGTGCTCCTTCCGGGTGTGACGTCATTTCCGGGGGCGTGTCATCCCGGAGGGGGCGTGGTCTGACACTGGTCTCTGCTAGTGATGGGACTTCGGGGTTTTTTTTGGGAACCGGCTCTTTCGGCTCTTGAATCGGCTCTTCAGTAATCTCACCAAAATAATGACACAAAACCTTCTAGTTAACAGATTAACATTGTTTATATTATTTTTCATTATAAGAACATCAAACAAATGCAAAAAATGTGCAAAACAGCAGAATAACTTAGCAGTGAAGCATTTTTAGAAGGTCATTAGGAGAAATTGTCATTAAGAAACACTAAGTGCCTCCGTTTGGACGGGCTGATCCGGTTTCTTCTCTCTGTGATTGCAATGAGGCCCGTTCTATGTCATACAGTCCTGGTATAATTGTTTGGGAGAGTGTCCTTCTGCATGGAATAACATACATAGGATTGAGAGCTTGGGTATAGCTTCTAAACCCCTTATTATTATTATTTATTTCTATAGCACCATTGATTCCATGGTCTGTACATGAGAAGGGGTTACATACAAATTACAGGTATCACTTACAGTAAACTAACAATGACAGTCTGATACAGAGGGGAGAGGACCCGGCCCTTTCGGGCTTACATTCTACAGGATGGTGGGGAAGGAGACAGTAGGTCGGGGGGTTGCAGCAGTTCCGGTGTTGGTTGAGGCGATATCTCCGGTAGTGGTGAGGAGGTAGCAGGGTCATTGCAGGCTGTAGGCTTACATTCTACAGGATTGTGGGGAAGGAGACAGCAGGTCGGGGGGTTGCAGCAGTTCCGGTGTTGGTTGAGGCGATATCTCCGGTAGTGGTGAGGAGGTAGCAGGGTCATTGCAGGCTGTAGGCTTACATTCTACAGGATTGTGAGGCAGGAGACAGTAGGTCGGGGGGTTGCAGCAGTTCCGGTGTTGGTTGAGGCGATATCTCCGGTAGTGGTGAGGAGGCAGCGGGGATCATTGCAGGCTGTAGGCTTACAGTCTACAGGATTGTGAGGCAGGAGACAGTAGGTCGGGGGGTTGCAGCAGTTCCGGTGTTGGTTGAGGCAATATCTCCGGTAGTGGTGAGGAGGCAGCAGGGTCATTGCAGGCTGTAGGCTTACATTCTACAGGATGGTGAGGCAGGAGACAGTAGGTCGGGGGGTTGCAGCAGTTCCGGTGTTGGTTGAGGCGATATCTCCGGTAGTGGTGAGGAGGCAGCAGGGTCATTGCAGGCTGTAGGCTTACAGTCTACAGGATTGTGAGGCAGGAGACAGCAGGTCGGGGGGTTGCAGCAGTTCCGGTGTTGGTTGAGGCGATATCTCCGGTAGTGGTGAGGAGGTAGCAGGGTCATTGCAGGCTGTAGGCTTACATTCTACAGGATTGTGAGGCAGGAGACAGTAGGTCGGGGGGTTGCAGCAGTTCCGGTGTTGGTTGAGGCGATATCTCCGGTAGTGGTGAGGAGGTAGCAGGGTCATTGCAGGCTGTAGGCTTACATTCTACAGGATTGTGGGAAGGAGACAGTAGGTCGGGGGGTGCAGCAGTTCCGGTGTTGGTTGAGGCGATATCTCCGGTAGTGGTGAGGAGGCAGCAGGGTCATTGCAGGCTGTAGGCTTACATTCTACAGGATGTGGGGAAGGAGACAGTAGGTCGGGGGGTTGCAGCAGTTCCGGTGTTGGTTGAGGCGATATCTCCGGTAGTGGTGAGGAGACAGCGGGGATCATTGCAGGCTGTAGGCTTACAGTCTACAGGATTGTGAGGCAGGAGACAGTAGGTCGGGGGGTTGCAGCAGTTCCGGTGTTGGTTGAGGCGATATCTCCGGTAGTGGTGAGGAGGTAGCAGGGTCATTGCAGGCTGTAGGCTTACATTCTACAGGATTGTGAGGCAGGAGACAGCAGGTCGGGGGGGTGCAGCAGTTCCGGTGTTGGTTGAGGCGATATCTCCGGTAGTGGTGAGGAGGTAGCAGGGTCATTGCAGGCTGTAGGCTTACATTCTACAGGATTGTGAGGCAGGAGACAGTAGGTCGGGGGGTTGCAGCAGTTCCGGTGTTGGTTGAGGCGATATCTCCAGTAGTGGTGAGGAGGTAGCAGGGTCATTGCAGGCTGTAGGCTTACATTCTACAGGATTGTGAGGCAGGAGACAGTAGGTCGGGGGGTTGCAGCAGTTCCGGTGTTGGTTGAGGCGATATCTCCGGTAGTGGTGAGGAGGTAGCAGGGTCATTGCAGGCTGTAGGCTTACATTCTACAGGATGGTGGGAAGGAGACAGTAGGTCGGGGGGTTGCAGCAGTTCCGGTGTTGGTTGAGGCGATATCTCCGGTAGTGGTGAGGAGGCAGCGGGGATCATTGCAGGCTGTAGGCTTACATTCTACAGGATTGTGAGGCAGGAGACAGTAGGTCGGGGGGTTGCAGCAGTTCCGGTGTTGGTTGAGGCGATATCTCCGGTAGTGGTGAGGAGGTAGCAGGGTCATTGCAGGCTGTAGGCTTACATTCTACAGGATTGTGGGGAAGGAGACAGTAGGTCGGGGGGTCACAGCAGTTCTGGTGTTGGTTGAGGCGATATCTCCGGTAGTGGTGAGGAGGTAGCAGGGTCATTGCAGGCTGTAGGCTTACATTCTACAGGATTGTGGGAAGGAGACAGTAGGTCGGGGGGTTGCAGCAGTTCCGGTGTTGGTTGAGGCAATATCTCTGGTAGTGGTGAGGAGGCAGCGGGGATCATTGCAGGCTGTAGGCTTACATTCTACAGGATTGTGAGGCAGGAGACAGTAGGTCGGGGGGTTGCAGCAGTTCCGGTGTTGGTTGAGGCGATATCTCCGGTAGTGGTGAGGAGGTAGCAGGGTCATTGCAGGCTGTAGGCTTACATTCTACAGGATTGTGGGGAAGGAGACAGTAGGTCGGGGGGTCACAGCAGTTCTGGTGTTGGTTGAGGCGATATCTCCGGTAGTGGTGAGGAGGTAGCAGGGTCATTGCAGGCTGTAGGCTTACATTCTACAGGATTGTGGGGAAGGAGACAGTAGGTCGGGGGGTTGCAGCAGTTCGGTGTTGGTTGAGGTGATATCTCCGGTAGTGGTGAGGAGGTAGCAGGGTCATTGCAGGCTGTAGGCTTTCCTGAAGAGATGGGTTTTCAGGTTCCGTCTGAAGGATCCGAATGTGTTTGATAGTCGGATGTGTTGGGGCAAAGAATTCCAGAGGATGGGGGATATTCGGGAGAAGTCTTGGAGGCGGATGGGTGAGGAGTGAATAAGTGTGGAGGAGAGAAGGAGTCTTGGGAGGATCGGAGATTACGTGAGGGAGGATATCGGGAGATTAGTTCAGAGATATATGGAGGGGACAGGTTATAGATGGCCTTGTAGGTCAGTATTAGTAATTTGAACTGGATACGCTGAGGGAATGGGAGCCAGTGAAGAGATTTGCAGAGGGGAGAAGCGGAGGAGTAGCGAGGAGAGAGGTTATCCTCCACTTATCCTCCACAATTGAGAATGGTTGGAAATCCTCCGCAATCATTTTGGCCAATTCTTCGTCAATTAAAATTTTCTTTGCTGGGGTAAGGGCTTTATTTGGCATAAATTGGTGCATAGAGGTTTGGGTACTAGTTTTTGGTGTAACTGATGCCTGAGGGGTGGCTGTAGACACTGCAGCAGCAGTACCAGTAGATGACGTACTTGGGGTCACATTGTCTGGAGCAGATACCTGCGTGCTATCTTCAATAGGCACTGTAGGGTGTGCAGTTCTGATATGCCTATGAAGGTTTGTGGTAGACCCTGCTCGAAAAGATAGTGTGTGCTTACAAAGTCTGCATTGAGCCTGACTGTTTCCAATGTCATCAAAGTGAGCCCAAATGCTGCTTCTCCTCTGCCGTTTGTCACTCATCTTTGATCATGTGTTATGATCAGTCACTTTTTACTGATGGAATTTGTCAGAAACCACACACTTTACAACACAAACCTGTGCAGAGACTTCAGGATTCTCCATCTGCTTTCACTGTAATATGGCTGGGATTCTTGTAACAACACACACACCTCTGCCTGCCTGTCTCTAACTCTCTCCTCCAGACAGGGACCATCACTACAACGTGACACTGAACACAGGGCAGGATGCCAATAGGCAAAGATGGAAGAAGACAGTGCATGGATGAGGACCAGTGAAAGGTGAGCTGTGACTGGCTGCTCTGTGGTCACATGTTCTGCCTTCATTTACATCCTGCTTCTGTATTGGGTGAATGAGATAACACTGTGCTGCTGCCGACTCCTCTCCTACAGTACTTTCAGCAGCAGCTTTCCTCTCTCCCCCTCCAGCACACAGTCTCTCCTGGCTGCTCACCTCCCCCTCCACCACCAGGGTGACGTCAGCAGCACAGGGAAGGGAGGAGAGCAGAGAGCAGCCGCAGATGGGCCTATCTCTAACAAGGGGCCTGGAGCTGCAGCTCCATCAGCCCCTACGTTAATCCGGCCCTGGCCTAAATATATAGGTTTTATTAGTAGATGTAAAGAAGAAAACTAAATCCTGTAAATAATAAATCTCCTCATATGTTTCCCTTATTATCTCCAGTAATTGTATTATTACAGGATTCTTATGATGTTACATCGCCTCATCTTCTTCTCATTCAGGTCTCTACAATATCGGATCCTCTCAGTGAAGATCTTCTATAGAAGAGAATTCTCCTGATTTACCCATCAAAGATGGATATGGACAGAGACAAGATGGCGGAGAGGATATTACACCTCACCCTAGAGATCCTCTTCCGTCTCACTGGAGAGGTGAGAGATTCTGATGACGTCACAATACATCATTCTTATCTATGGGAATAACGGACAGAACTGGAGAGGTGAGGACTCTGGAAATGTCTGTAGTGAGATTTATTAATGTGTCTCTCCATTACCAGGATTACACAGTGGTGAAGAAGACCTCTAGTGATCGCTGTCAGGACCCTGTGTCTGAGGGATGTGGAAGACCCCTGAGCCCAATCACGGGGCCTCCACCTCACCCCCTGATCCATGAGGACATCAATGACCAGAAGATCCTAGAACTCTCTACAAGATGATTGAGCTGCTGACTGGAGAGGTGACACTGCTGGGACATTATACAGTAACACTATGAAGGGATCGGGGGATGACGGTGTCATTGTATGTGTCAGGTTCCTATAAGGTGTCAGGATGTCGCTGTCTATTTCTCCATGGAGGAGTGGGAGTATTTAGAAGGACACAGAGATCTGTACAAGAACGTCATAATGGAGGTTCCCCAGCCCCTCACATCACCAGGTAATAGACAGGACTATATACACACGGCCTATAATTATCTGTATGTAAAGAATGAACTCACTCCCTGTATGTGTTTCCTCCAGATCTATCCAGTAAGAGGACAACACCAGAGAGATGTCCCCGTCCTCTTCTTCCACAGGACTGTAAGGAAGAAGATCCCAATGCTCCTCAGGATCATCAGGTAGATAATAATAATAATCTTTATATAGCGCCAACATATTCCGCAGCGCTTTACAGTTTAACAGTTTCAGAACACAAGTCATAAGTAACAACGTTAACAATACAATAATTAAAGCAGAATCAGCCGCCCCTACTCGTGAGAGCATACAATCTACAGTGAGGTGGGGGAGATACAAAGTACAGGTGTATATATACAATGGTGCATTTACAATGATGGTCCAGCCATCTTGAGGGAGTGAGGGATGGATGGAGATAGTGAATGGGCTACACACACACACACATAAAATGACTTTGATTAGTGAACGTGATAGGCCACTCTGAACAGATGTGTTTTGAGGGAGCGCCTGAAACCATGCAAATTGTGGATAGTCCTAATTTCTTGGGGTAGAGCATTCCAGAGGATTAGCAGAGTGCGGGAGAAGTCTTGGAGTCGGGAGTGGGAGGTACGGATTAGTGCAGAGGTTAGTCGACAGTCGTTTGCAGAGCGCAGCAGTCGGTTAGGCCGATATATAGAAATGAGGGAGGAGATGTAGGGGGCTGCACTGTGGAGAGGACGGGCAGCGTGATAGATAGAAATGAGGGAGGAGATGTAGGGGGGTGCTGCACTGTGGAGAGGACGGGCAGCGTGATAGAAATGAGGGAGGAGATGTAGGGGGTGCTGCACTGTGGAGAGGACGGGCAGGGTGATAGATAGAAATGAGGGAGGAGATGTAGGGGTGCTGCACTGTGGAGAGGACGGGCAGCGTGATAGAAATGAGGGAGGAGATGTAGGGGGTGCTGCACTGTGGAGAGGACGGGCAGGTTATAGATAGAAATGAGGGAGGAGATGTAGGGGGTGCTGCACTGTGGAGAGGACGGGTAGGTGATAGATAGAAATGAGGGAGGAGATGTAGGGGGGCCGCACTGTGGAGAGGACGGGTAGGTGATAGATAGAAATGAGGGAGGAGATGTAGGGGGTGCTGCACTGTGGAGAGGACGGGCAGGGTGATAGATAGAAATGAGGGAGGAGATGTAGGGGTGCTGCACTGTGGAGAGGACGGGCAGCGTGATAGAAATGAGGGAGGAGATGTAGGGGGTGCTGCACTGTGGAGAGGACGGGCAGGTTATAGATAGAAATGAGGGAGGAGATGTAGGGGTGCTGCACTGTGGAGAGGACGGGCAGGTGATAGATAGAAATGAGGGAGGAGATGTAGGGGGTGCTGCACTGTGGAGAGGACGGGCAGGTGATAGATAGAAATGAGGGAGGAGATGTAGGGGGTGCTGCACTGTGGAGAGGACGGGCAGGTGATAGATAGAAATGAGGGAGGAGATGTAGTGGGGTGCTGCACTGTGGAGAGGACGGGCAGGGTGATAGATAGAAATGAGGGAGGAGATGTAGGGTGGTGCTGCACTGTGGAGAGGACGGGCAGGGTGATAGATAGAAATAAGGGAGGAGATGTCGGGGGTGCTGCACTGTGGAGAGGACGGGCAGGGTGATAGATAGAAATGAGGGAGGAGATGTAGGGGGGTGCTGCACTGTGGAGAGGACGGGCAAGTGATAGAAATGAGGGAGGAGATGTAGGGGGGTGCTGCACTGTGGAGAGGACGGGCAGCGTGATAGAAATGAGGGAGGAGATGTAGGGGGGTGCTGCACTGTGGAGAGGACGGGTAGGTGATAGGTAGAAATGAGGGAGGAGATGTTGGGGGTGCTGCACTGTGGAGAGGACGGGTAGGTGATAGGTAGAAATGAGGGAGGAGATGTAGGGGGTGCTGCACTGTGGAGAGGACGGGTAGGTGATAGAAATGAGGGAGGAGATGTAGGGGGGTGCTGCACTGTGGAGAGGACGGGTAGGTGATAGGTAGAAATGAGGGAGGAGATGTTGGGGGTGCTGCACTGTGGAGAGGACGGGTAGGTGATAGGTAGAAATGAGGGAGGAGATGTAGGGGGGTGCTGCACTGTGGAGAGGACGGGCCAGGTGATAGATAGAAATGAGGGAGGAGATGTAGGGGTGCTGCACCGTGGAGAGGACGGGTAGGTGATAGATAGAAATGAGGGAGGAGATGTAGGGGGCTGCACTGTGGAGAGGACGGGTAGGTGATAGATAGAAATGAGGGAGGAGATGTAGGGGGGTGCTGCACTGTGGAGAGGACGGGTAGGTGATAGGTAGAAATGAGGGAGGAGATGTAGGGGGGCTGCACTGTGGAGAGGACGGGCAGGTGATAGATAGAAATGAGGGAGGAGATGTAGGGGGGCTGCACTGTGGAGAGGACAGGTAGGTGATAGGTAGAAATGAGGGAGGAGATGTAGGGGGGTGCTGCACTGTGGAGAGGACGGGCAGGTGATAGGTAGAAATGAGGGAGGAGATGTAGGGTGTGCTGCACTGTGGAGAGGACGGGTAGGTGATAGGTAGAAATGAGGGAGGAGATGTAGGGGGGTGCTGCACTGTGGAGAGGACGGGCAGGGTGATAGATAGAAATGAGGGAGGAGATGTAGGGGGGTGCTGCACTGTGGAGAGGACGGGTAGGTGATAGGTAGAAATGAGGGAGGAGATGTAGGGGGTGCTGCACTGTGGAGAGGACGGGTAGGTGATAGATAGAAATGAGGGAGGAGATGTAGGGGGTGCTGCACTGTGGAGAGGACGGGTAGGTGATAGATAGAAATGAGGGAGGAGATGTAGGGGAGTGCTTCACTGTGGAGAGGACGGGTAGGTGATAGGTAGAAATGAGGGAGGAGATGTAGGGGTGCTGCACTGTGGAGAGCTTTGTGGGTGAGAACCAGTACTTTGAATTGGATCCTATAATGAATGGGCAGCCAGTGTAAGGACTGGCGAAGAGCGGAAGCGTCCGAATACCGATTAGCCAGATGGATGACACTGGCTGCTGCATTAAGGATGGACTGGAGAGGGGATAGTCGAGTAATGGGGAGGCCAATTAATAGAGCGTTGCAGTAGTCCAGGCGGGAGTGGATCAATGCTACAGTGAGGGATTTTGTTGTTTCCATGGTGAGAAAAGGGCGGATTCTAGAGATGTTCTTTAGGTGTAGGCGGCAAGAGCGTGCAAGAGATTGTATATGGGAGGTGAAGGAGAGATTGGTGTCAAACATAACACCCAGACAGCGAGCCTGCTGCCGGGGTGTTATTATAGTGCCGCCCACGGAGAGGGAAATGTCAGATTTAGGGAGGTTAGTAGACGGCGGGAGCAGAAGGAGTTCAGTTTTGGAGAGGTTGAGTTTCAGATAGAGAGCGGACATGATGTTGGAGACTGTGGACAGACAGTCAGTGATGTTCTGTAGTACAGCGGGGGTAAGGTCGGGGGATGACGTGTATAGTTGTGTCATCAGCATAAAGATGGTACTGAAAGCCAAATCTGCTGATGGTCTGTCCAATTGGGGCCGTGTAGAGAGAAGAGAAGGGGGCCAAGGACTGAGCCCTGGGGTACACCGACAGTGAGAGGAAGAGGAGATGACGTGGAGCCAGAGAACGAAACACTGAAGGAGTGGTCAGAAAGATAGGAGGAGAACCAGGAGAGAACAGTGTCCTTAATACCTAGTGACTGGAGCCTAGACAGTAGGAGACGGTGGTCAATAGTGTCGAAAGCTGCAGAAAGGTCGAGTAGAATGAGCAGAGAGTGGTCACCGTTACATTTTGCTGTCAGAAGGTCATTGGTCACTTTGATGAGTGCAGTTTCAGTCGAATGTAGGGGTCGGAAGCTGTGAAGGGTCTAGGTGGGAGTGAGTGGAGAGGTAACGGGTAAGGCGGGAGTAGACTAGGCGCTCCAAAAGTTTAGAGATGAAGGGGAGATTGGAAACCGGTCTGTAGTTGTTTGTGCAGGAAGGGTCGAGAGCGGGTTTCTTTAGTAGTTGAGTAATGATGGAGTGTTTGATTATGTTCTAATTAGATTCCTTCATATACCTGCCAGTCTGCTTGTTAGACGCCGGTGAAAGCATTCATGTAGTCTAGCAGACTGGATCGGTTCTGAGAATACTTAAGCTAAGAGCTCCTTAGTTGTTTTTACTCTTATAGCTTATAGTTTATCTCTGAGACCTAAGGTGTTCCTACTGTGTGTGAGTGTTGTATGTAAGACTTTATTTACTTTATTTCTTGTCTTTCTTGTATGTCTTTCTGTTCATTAACCGTTACCTGTTCATTCCCTTTGGTGGTCCTTCTTAGGACTAGATTACAGTTGGCAGGGATTGATAGGAGACAGGGTTTACGCTGGTGGCCTGGACCTCTGTACCTTTAACAGTACCTCCAGGTAGAGGGATTAGTTAGGACCCCAGTTTAGGGTCAGCATAGACCCCGGTCACCCTCTAGCCGGAGACAGCATATAACGGATTCCGTATTGACCCACTGGACATTGTCAGGTAATTCTATGTTATCATATATCTATGCGCATGTTATATTGTATGTTGCCCTTTTGATATAGATTACTATCATCACATATATATATATCTGCTATACAGCGTGACATTTTCACCGGCCATACTAAAGATTCTCTCCAGCTGTCATGGATCCAGTAGCCCAGCTGGCCCGGCAGTTGCAGGGGTTGTCTATGGAGTTTGCAGACATTAAGTCCAAGGTTTTGTTCCCCCCGGAGCAAACCAGATCTGAACCTAAGGTTGCTCTTCCGGACAGGTTCACTGGTGGGCGGGACAAATTTTTTACTTTCCGGGAGGCATGTAAATTGTACTTTCGGCTGCGGCCTCGGTCATCTGGGAGTGAAGAGCAGAGGGTGGGAATTGTTATCTCGCTCTTACAAGGGGACCCTCAATCTTGGGCGTTCTCTATTCCTCCAGGCTCCCCAGATCTCCAGTCAGTGGATCGATTTTTTACTGCCCTGGGTCTGGTATATGATGATCCGGATCGAGTTTCCCTTGCTGAAACAAAGTTGCGTAAAATACGGCAAGGAAATCGTCCAGCGGAGGAATATTCTTCTGAGTTCCGTAGATGGGCCACAGATACTCAGTGGAATGACCCAGCTCTTAGGAGTCAGTTTTGTCAAGGGTTGTCTGACAAATTAAAAGATGTGTTGGCTCAGTATGATTCTCCTCCATCACTGGAGGCTGCTATGGCCCTCGCTATTCGCATGGATAGACGAATTCGGGAAGACGCGAGGTAACTCCGCCTCCCGTGATGACTCCACCTACTACTAAAGTCCCTTATACTGAGGTTCCCCTGGTCTGTTCTGAGGAACCCATGCAGTTGGGAGGGACATCTTTTTGTAGGAGGGAATTGGCGGTGCACCGCAAGACTAGAAGGTGTTTCTTTTGCGGGAGAGAGGGACATTTTGTTGGGGGGTGTCCATCCCGGGCCTCTTTGAGCAAAGGAGTTAACCTGGGAGTGTGTATTTCGTCCCCAAATCCCTCTCAGTTTCTCGTGCCTGCGGAGGTGGTGATTGGTACTAGAACTGAGAGGATTTCTGTTTTTCTTGATAGTGGGTCCGGGGCTAATCTGGTGGACGCTCGGTTTGCCCAGGTGCATGGTATGCAACTGAGTGTATTGGCCAAACCGGTCCCTATAGTCTCTATTAATTCTAGACCTCTCGGTCAAGGTAGCTTGGTACAAGCGGTTCATAACATAGATCTTCGAGTAGGGGCAAGACATTAAGAGCAATTGTCTTGTTATGTGTTGGAGGGTCTACCTACTCCTATTGTGTTGGGACTTCCTTGGTTGGCTAAACATAACCCAGTGATTGATTGGCAATCCAGAAAGATAAGCCAGTGGGGTGAATTTTGCAGGAATAACTGCATGAGCACGGTCATCGGTGCGGTTGTGCCTAGGACTTTGTCTCCTTTTCTGGAGGACTTTGGGGAGATGTTCTCAGAGGAGGGGTGTAAAGAGTTTCCTCCTCATCGCGCATATGACTGCTCAATAAAGTTGCTTCCTGATGCCTTATCTCGTACTTTCCCAGGGGCCGGGAAGACGGATGATCCGGTTCCTATTCCTCAGGGGAGTTGTAGTGTCAGCTGTATGCTCTGAGCTTGAGGGGGAGGTATTGGGGGCTCAGGGGGACGCCCCTGTGGGACTTTCAGGGAGACTGATAGTTCCAGATCGGTTAAGACTGAAGGTTACGGGGAACCGTTACAAACGGATGGCTGATAGGGGGAGAGTTTCTGGTCTAGATCTGAAGGTGAACGATCTAGTTTGGTTGTCTACCAGGAATATAAAACTTAAAGTTTCCTCCTGGAGGTTGGGTCCCAGATTCATCGGGCCGTACAGGATCAGTTCCATAATTAATCCTGTGGCATTTCGTCTGGACCTCCCTCCTACGTTTAAAATTCATAATGTGTTTCACAAGTCATTACTTAAAAAGTATGTGGCACCAGTCATACCGTCACCTCTACCTCCTCCTCCTGTGTTGGTCAATGGTAACTTGGAATTTCATGGGTCGAAAATCATTGACTCACGTCTCAGTCGCCGATCCCTTCAGTACTTGGTTCATTGGAGGGGGTATGGTCCTGTGGAGAGGACGTGGGTCCCTGCGTCTGATATTAACGCAGATCGATTGGTTCGGACCTTTCACACAACTCACCCGGGCAGACCTGGCCCTGAGGGTCCGGAGTCCCCTCGTAGAGGGGGGGGTACTGTCATGGGTGTATCGCCACAAGGATCGTCGCGATTACACACTCTGACTTCTCACAGCTGAGTTGCTGTTTCTTTGTGTTTGGTAATGAGGGAGTTAATTTTACCTAGCTCTTTGCTAAGACTAGGTCCAGCCTCGCCCGGCTGCTTTTGATTATGTTCTAATTAGATTCCTTCATATACCTGCCAGTCTGCTTGTTAGACGCCGGTGAAAGCATTCATGTAGTCTAGCAGACTGGATCGGTTCTGAGAATACTTAAGCTAAGAGCTCCTTAGTTGTTTTTACTCTTATAGCTTATAGTTTATCTCTGAGACCTTAGGTGTTCCTACTGTGTGTGAGTGTTGTATGTAAGAGTTTATTTACTTTATTTCTTGTCTTTCTTGTATGTCTTTCTGTTCATTAACCGTTACCTGTTCATTCCCTTTGGTGGTAATCAGGGTCCTTCTTAGGACTAGATTACAGTTGGCAGGGATTGATAGGAGACAGGGTTTACGCTGGTGGCCTGGACCTCTGTACCTTTAACAGTACCTCCAGGTAGAGGGATTAGTTAGGACCCCAGTTTAGGGTCAGCATAGACCCCGGTCACCCTCTAGCCGGAGACAGCATATAACGGATTCCGTATTGACCCACTGGACATTGTCAGGTAATTCTATGTTATCATATATCTATGCGCATGTTATATTGTATGTTGCCCTTTTGATATAGATTACTATCATCACATATATATATATCTGCTATACAGCGTGACAATGACTCCATGTTCAGCAATCTAGAAGGGAAAAAACGTAAAGTTTTTCCCCTTTCATGAAAATCTATTAAAAATGATTAAAAAAGAGTGGAAGAAACCCAACAAGAAAATGTCTGTGCCACAAGCATTAAAACGGAAATATCCGTTTGATGAGGAAATATGTGGGGAATGGGAAAATGCCCCTAAGCTAGATGCCGCCATTGCTAGTACGTCTAAAGGAATAGCGTTACCATTCGAGGACATGGGGCCTTGAGAGACCCCCTCGATAAAAAAGCGGATGCTTTTTTAAAATCTGCCTGGGAAGCATCGGCCTGGTCAATTAAACCGGGCGTAGCCGCCACTTGCACCGCTAGGGCCATGGTCAAATGGTTGGAAGAACTCAGTGAACAGATAAAGAATAAGTGCCCAAGAGAGAAGCTATTGGACGTAATACCGTCACTACAAAAAGCGGCAGGGTTCCTAGCAAATGCAGCGGTGGATTCAGTGCGAGGTGCCGCCCGTGCATGCGCTCTCTCTAACTCAGGTCGCAGGGCATTATGGCTTAAAAATTGGGCGGCGGACTTCCAGTCGAAGGTAAAACTCTGCGCAATCCCCTGTGAGGGACAATACTTGTTCGGGAAAGCATTGGATGAAATATTGGAGAAAGCATCGGATAAGAAGAAACGATTTCCGCTACCATCTTTTTCAAGGCGACGTTGGAATGATGCTCGCTCGTCCTTTCGTGGAGCAAGGAATCGAGGGGCTGGAGTCGGCCAGATGAGAGGTCTATCCGAGGCAGGCCTTGGGGAGAGAGAAGGGAGAAAGGATTTCTCTTCAAGGGCCCCACCAGATCAGATACTAAACGTCAATGACGCCAAGTCTCCGGTGGGAGGAAGACTGAAGAAATTTGTACACCAGTGGGAAACATTGCCCGCTTCACGGTGGGTAACCAATTTACTATCCGAAGGTCTACGACTAAATTTTCTCAATCTCCCGCCACAGCGAATAAAGATAACTCAAGTCGCCAAGAAAAACCAAGCCACGATGGAGAGAGAAATCACCCTCCTTATGGAAAAGAAGGTGTTAGTGGAAGTACCAAGTCACCAAATAGGGAAAGGGTTCTACAGTACCCTGTTCCTTACTCCAAAACCAGACAGCTCCTTGAGGGTAATATTCAACTTGAAAGCGTTAAACCAATATATCCGAGTGGAAAAATTCAAAATGGAAACGTTAAGATCAACAGTGAAGTTGCTAGAACCGGGCTGCTACATGGCAGTGATCGATCTGACAGATGCATACTACCATGTACCGATCTGGGAAGAACATCAAAAATACCTAAGATTGTTAGTACAGATTGCACAGGGCCCTACGCATCTGCAGTACCAATGTCTTCCCTTCGGGATTTCGGTGGCACCCCGTATCTTCACGAAATTAATTTCAGAAGTGGCATCTTTTGTAAGAAAAGAAGACATATTACTGGTACCCTATTTGGACGACTTCCTAGTAATAGCAAATACCGAAGGAGAATGCAGGAAGGCAACGACAAGGATGCTAGAAATCCTAACCAGTTTAGGCTGGATAATAAACGGAAAAAAATCAAAACTAATCCCAACCAGAAAACAAGAATTCTTGGAATAGTGTTAGATTCCTGCAATCAACAATGTGTCCTCCCGGACAGGAAATAGTTAGACCTGCCAAAAAACAAATCTTAGCCGAACAGGGCAAGCAAAAGATTCCGACCAGCCTAAGTCGGCGATTCACCCTAACGCCACAAGTCCTCAACTCATTGGAATGGTGGCTACAACCCGAAAACCTCAAAAGAGCTGTGCCCTGGTCAATTCACAACCAGGTGATATTGACTACAGATGCAAGTCCCTTGGGATGGGGAGCACATCTAACAGGACGGCTTGTACAAGGCCTATGGCAACCTTCAATGAGGGAAACATCTTCCAATCTGAAAGAACTAACAGCAGTGAGGCTAGCGCTGTATCAACTGAAAAAAGAGGTACAAGGAAGCCACGTCACAATACTATCCGACAACAACACGACAGTAGCCTACATAAATCGACAAGGAGGTACAAGATCACCATCCTTGATGGTGGAGGCAAGAGAGCTGTTCGCATGGGCAGAAAACAACCTGTTATCCCTGTCAAGCACACACTTGAAAGGGACAGAAAATACGGTGGCGGATTTCCTAAGTCGGCATGTATTGCACCAGGGAGAATGGTCCCTAAATCAGGACATATTTGGAAAAATTTGTGCCAGCTGGGGCAGACCAGAAGTGGACCTGTTTGCTACAAAAGGAAATCGGAAAGTAGACAGATTTTACTCCCTAAACCCGAGGGACCAACCGGAAGGAGTAGATGCGCTACTACACCACTGGAAATTCAAACTGGCATATGCCTTTCCACCATTTCCTCTAATACCACTAGTCCTGAGAAAAATACGAGAAGACAAGAGCTGTGTAATCCTTATAGCGCCCTTCTGGCCAAAGAGAGCGTGGTTCACATGGCTCACAGCATGTCTGCCTCGGACCCATGGATCTTACCCGATGTTCCCAAACTACTACACCAGGGACCAGTGAAGCATCCTCAGGTGCACAGTCTACACCTCACTGCCTGGAACCTGAGAGGGGACTCCTATTAGCAAAAGGGTTCTCAGGGCCCTTGGTGACTACCTTGCTCACTAGTAGAAAAAAAGTCACTTCAGCCAAATATTATAAAATCTGGCAAAAATTCTTGGACTTCTCAGGTCGAAGGCTTTCGGGACAGTCCAGATGGTCCCGATGACAGAAATCCTGGAATTTCTACAAAAGGGCCTGGAAAAAGGATTATCGACAAGCACTCTAAAGGTGCAAGTCTCGGCACTAGGTGCGCTGTTTGACAAAAAACTGGCTGACCACCCATGGATCTATAGATTCAATTCGGGCCTCCTTTACAGCCAGACCCTCGAAAATTGTGCCTAAGGTAGCTCCCTGGGATCTAAATTTAGTGTTAAATGCGTTAACTACGGCCCCGTTTGAGCCAATCTCATCTATCTCAATAAAGGCTCTAACACTAAAAACAGTGCTCTTGGTTGCCCTGACGTCAGCTCGGCGAGTCAGTGAGCTACAAGCTATCTCTGTAAATCCCCCATATACTACCTTTATGGATGACAGAGTGATCATAAGAACTGACCCAGCCTTCTTCCGAAGGTTAATACAAAATTTCACAGGGACCAAGAGATAATTTTGCCATCAGTTTTGTGCCAACCCAAAATTTCCAGGGAGAGCAAACCTTTCATTGTTTAGATGTAAGACGTTGCCTACTTCAATATATAGAAGTTTCAAAATCTTGGCGACAGTCATCGCCCTTTTTGTCTCCTTCCAGGGGATAAACAGGGGGAAAAAAGCTTCAAAAGCTACAATTGCATGGTGGCTACGCATGGCAATCTCACTTTCTTATTTCGTCAGGTCAGACTCCCCCACTGGGTGTAACGGCTCACTCCACAAGGGCTGTTGCCACATCCTGGGCCGAACGGGCAAATGCGTCAATAGAACAGATTTGCAGGGCAGCGGTATGGTCATCACCATCCACCTTCTTCCGTCATTATAGGCTAGATTTAGGTTCCTCGAATTTAGCCTTTGGTAGAAAGGTGTTATCTGCTGTTGTCCCACCCTAGGAGGCTCTTCTATTTCTTCCTCTCATGTCGGTGCTATCATGGGGAAGGGAAAAAATGATAATTACTTACTGGTAATTTGATTTTCAGAGCCATGACAGCACCGTATTAATTCCTGCCCTATCTTGGTGATGGTTGTGTGACTCACAAAAAAAAAAAAAAAAAAAATGCATGTATAAATTAATATATAAAGAAGGTAAATGTCGTAAATATGCTAGTATATGTGTGTATATAACGACTAATTTTGGCGGTTACCTTGCATACTCTGAAACAAACTGAGGGAGAGGTACCGCCCCCCTTCTTTTGTCTCTGCTACGGGTTTCCTGTTCCTGGGGGCGGATACCATACTCTCATGTCGGTGCTGTCATGGCTCTGAAAAATCAAATTACCAGTAAGTAATTATCATTTTCCCACATGTCTACTTTACATCAGCACAATTTTGGAACCAACATTTTTTTTTGTTAGGAAGTTATAAGGGTTAAAAGTTGACTAGCGATTTCTCATTTTTACAACAAAATTTACAAAGCCATTTTTTTTAGGGACCACCTCACATTTGAAGTCACTTTGAGGGGTCTACATGGCAGAAAATACCCAAAAGTGACACCATTCTAAAAACTGCACCCCTCAAGGTACTCAAAACCACATTCAAGAAGTTTATTAACCCTTCAGGTGCTTCACAGGAACTAAAGCAACGTGGAAGGAAAAAATGAATATTTAACTTTTTAGCCACAAAAATGATCTTTTACAAACTTTTTTTTATTTTCACAAGGGTAAAAGGAGAAAATGGACAGATAAGGTTGTTGTGCAATTTCTCCTGAGTACGCCAATACCCAATATGTGGGGGAAAACCACTGTTTGGGCACAGGGCAGAGCTCGTAAGGGAAGGAGCGCCGTTTGACTTTTTCAAACTAAAATTGGCTGAAATTGAGATCAGACGCCATGTCGCGCTTGGAGAGCCTCTGATGCGCCTAAACAGTGGAAACCACCCACAAGTGACACCATTTTGGAAACTAGACCCCCTAAGGTACTTATCTAGATCTGTTGTGGGGCACAAATCTTGAACCCCCCAAGTGTTTTCCACAAAAGTTTATAATGCCTGGGTGTGGGAAAACAAAATAAAAAAACAATTTTCCACAAAAATAGATCTTTGTAGTGACCCAAATTTTTGAATTTTCCCAAGGAAATTGGACCCCAAAAGTTGTTGGCCAATTTGTCCTGAGTACGCTGATACCCCATATGTGGGGGGAAACTGGGCGCACGGCAGGGCTTGGAAAGGAAGTAGTAACGTTTTGGAATGCAGACGTTGATGGGGGTCATGTTCCGTTTGCAGTGCCCCAGATGAGCCTAAACAGTAGAAACCCCCCACAAGTGACCACATTTTGGAAACTAGACCCCCTAAGGAACTTATCTAGATCTTTGGTGAGCACTTTGAACCCCCAAGTGCTTCACACAAGTTTATAATG
Organism: Oophaga sylvatica; assembly: GCA_033576555.1. Taxonomy (NCBI): domain Eukaryota; kingdom Metazoa; phylum Chordata; class Amphibia; order Anura; family Dendrobatidae; genus Oophaga; species Oophaga sylvatica. The sequence goes on along the minus strand of JARQOD010000007.1, from coordinate 159,189,790 downwards.
CCCGGGCATGAAAATAAAAAATCCTATTTTTTTCCCACAAAAATTATCTTTTAGTCACTAATTTTTTATTTTCCCAAGGGTAACAGGAAAAATTGGACCACATAAGTTGTTGTCCAATTTGTCCTGAGTACGCTGATACCCCATATGTGGGGGGGAACCACTGTTTGGGCGCATGGCAGAGCTCGGAAGGGAAGGAGCACCATTTGACTTTTTCAAACCAAAATTGGCTGGAATTGAGATTGGATGCCATGTTGCATTTGGAGAGCCCCTGATGTGCCTAAACAGTGGAAACCCCCCACAAATGACCCCATTTGGGAAACTAGACCCCCTAAGGAACTTATCTAGATCTTTTGTGAGCAATTTGAACCCTCAAGTGCTTCACACAAGTTTATAACGTAGAGCCGTAAAATTTAAAAATCATATTTTTTCCACAAAAATGATCTTTCAGCAGCAGACTGGAAGGAAGGGAGACACACTAGTTCATTACTAGTGGGTAGGCGGAGCCCAGATAGGATTGACACCTCAGATTAAAAAAGCGTGTTGTCCGGCCCCTCCAGCTCGGGCTCCTCCTACTCAGCTCTCCAGTCTAAATCTTGAGGTCTCAGAGGATGGTCGCTGCTGAAGCAGCTCCTCAGAAGATTTTTTATTTTTTATCGGACAGTAGACTTGGATCACCAGAAGTGGTCTAGAGGTCTCAGGGGTCTCAGCGCTGCTGGACCCCCACCTCTTCCTTGGCGGATCTGTAATTACATGATGGTCCCTGCAGAATCTTGCCGGCCCTGGGGGATGAGGATGGCTTCCCTGGTGGGGACGCAAACCGCGCATCTGGGGTCACTGCGTTCCCCGCCCTGGGGGGAAGTGATGGGCACAAGCGCCACAAATCCCCGGGGGGTCCCTGTGGCGCTCGGCTGGTGAGTACTCCACATTTGTATTAATAGTGTGTGAGTGCTTCAGCGACTGCTGCGGCAGCGCTGTTACATGTATATGTCAGTGTGCTTTCAGAGCTGCGGTGGCAGCGCTGTTACATGTAAAGGTGATGTTTTGTGCTGTACTTTTGTCCGCAGGCAGATGCCTGCAGGACAGGGGGGGAGCAGGAGCGAGGGAGTTTGCGCTCCTTTTTTGAGCCGGCGGGGGGCGTGGCTTCACGCTTCCCGGTCTTCTGGTGCAGAAGCGCGCGATTAGGTGCTTCTCTTCCGGCTTCTCTCAGCGCGGCGGCCATTACAAGGCTCCCGGGCTCCTCAGGCTCCGCTCCTCCCGTATACATCACCGCGGCCAGCTGGGTGAGTGAATATTCCTCACCCCACAGCGCAGGACCTTTCTGAGATAGCGCTATCCTGCAGCTGCGATCTCATATAGAGATCTTATTTTTAGCTGGGACTCACACACTTCTTTTATTCTGATAAGGAAGTTGTGGGGAGCCTGCGACATTAACCCCTGTTGAGGGTTAACTCTGTCAGCGATTCTGCTGATGAAGCTGGGGTAACTCTCTTTTAAGAGATTTAACCCTTCAGCTTGCTTGTTTCGTCCACTTAAGAAACCACATATTTTCCTGGTTACTGTCAGGTTTTGACCTGCTATATACCGTGTGAAGGCATGTCGGAACAGGGTTCAGAAGGCGCGGACCATGTTCCAGTTCCGCTTCAGCACATATCTGATACGCAGACCTCGACGGCGTCTAGCGCTGCGGTTGGAGGTCACAGTGATGCCAAATTGGACGCCATCGCTCGTTCGATTGATGGCTTGTCTGACCTTTTAGGTCAATGGGTGTCAGCTGGATCCTCTCAGGACAGGAAGCGACACAGGCCGTTACCGTCCTTCCCGCGTAGCGAATCAGATGCCTCTGATTTAGATTGCGGAGAGGGTTCCCCTTTAAGTTCAGATGGGGAGTTATCCGATTCGGATAAGGAGGACCGGCAGGGGCATTCTGCCTCACTTTTGAAACGTACAGATGCATTTATTGAAGCCATGAGAGAGGCTTTACAGTTACCGGAGGAGGTAACTAGACGTCCTGGTAAGTCAGCTCGAATGTACCAGGAGTACCGTACGTCGCGATCGACTTTGCCTGCTCTGGAGGAGCTTAATGGAGCAGTGGAGAAGGAACGTCTGTGTCCAGATAAACGTTTTCATGGGACACGGTTCTTTGAGGCCCTATATCCGTGTTCTACGGAATTGACGGATAATTGGATTCCTTCTCCTGAAGTGGATGTTCCTTTATCCCAGCTTAGTAAATCTTCATTACTCCCTGTTAAAGGGAAGGCGAGTTTGCAGGAACCGCTGGACAGGAAAACGGAGATGGCGGCGAAATCGAACTACGAGGCCGCAGGTCATGGATTCAGAGCGGTGCTAGGATCGATGTGTGCTTCTAAGGCTTCCCTGTGCTGGTTGGTCCGTATTCGGACGGCTTTGCAAAATAGATCTTCGTTATCTGAGATAGAAGGGCTTCTCGAATTATTGGAGATTGCAGCCCGATATACCTATGATGCAGGTCTAGATACTGCTTCACTACTGTCCAGGGCGCAAGCCTCGGCGGTCACAGTCAGAAGAGCACTGTGGCTTAACAGTGGACTGGGGACGCGGTTTCCAAGCAAGGTTTGCTGTCTTTAGTTTACAAGGGTGGTCAGCTTTTGGATCTGACCTCACAGAGCTGATTACCAAGGCAAAGGCAAAAGAAGCGGCTTTACCGCAGCGAAGGGCTATGGCTTCTACGTCTGGCAGGCCTAGTGCCAGTAGTGGTCGGCGGTCCTTTCGGTCCAGGTGACGATTTGGTCAGTCCTCTTGGGGATCGGGTCGTTCCTCTTTTTCGGGAAAAAAGACTTCGCAGAAATCCCGCACTCCCTGGAAACAAAGTTTCCGACAAGACAAGCGGGAAACTGATAAGAAGCCCGCCAAGGCGGACTGACGCCAGGGTTCCACTCGAGGGCTTTCGAGTGGGGGGTCGCCTGCTCCAATTCAAAGCAACTTGGGTTTCCCGCATTCCGGACACTTGGGTAACGCGGGTCGTGTCGGCAGGCTATTTCATAGAGTTTTCTTCTCGACCCCCAGACAGTTTTTGCCAGTCTCGTATCCCTTCAGAGCCCAAGTTAGTTGCCGCTCTGCTGCGAGAGGTCGAATTCCTCCTGCAGAAGGGTGTGGTAATACCGGTTCCGCCAGAGGACCGAGGAAGAGGATTTTATTCCAATCTTTTTGTAGTCCCCAAAAAGGAGGACAAATTTCGCCCTATTCTGGATCTCAAAAGGTTGAATCGGCATGTCCACACCCAAAAATTCCGCATGGAGTCGCTTCGCTCCGTTGTAGCAGCCCTGTCGCAGAACGACTTTTTGGTGTCAATCTACATTCGCGACGCTTATTTGCATGTTCCCGTCGGAAGGGCTCATCAGCGTTTTCTTCGTTTTGCCATAGGTCAGGACCATTACCAATTTGTGGCTCTGCCATTCGGTTTGGCCTCAGCGCCCAGAGTTTTTACAAAAATTCTGGCGCCTCTCATGGCAATTCTTCGAAGACAGGGGTTACAATTCTTCCCTACCTGGACGACCTTTTGATTGTGGCGTCCTCAAAGGAGGAGGCGGTGACGGCTCGCAATCTATCCCTTCAGCTCCTGGAGGACTTCGGGTGGCTGGTCAATTGGGAGAAGTCGTCTCTGGAACCGTCGCAGTCAATCCTATTTTTGGGGATGCATTTCGACACAGTACGGGCAGTGGTGTCCCTACCTCCAGACAAGCGGGCATGTCTCCTTCGACATGTACAGATTATGAAGTCTTCGACAGCAATGTCCCTTCGGAAGTGTATGCGCCTTCTGGGTTTGATGGTGGCGTCCATGGAGGCACTTCCGTTTGCCCAGTTTCATTCCAGGGCTCTCCAAAGGCTCATTCTGAGTCATTGGGATCGATCGCAGGTTTCACTGGATCGCAGTGTCATCATCTCTCGCAGGGTGAGAGAATCTCTGGGATGGTGGTTACATCCAGGAGCGTTATCCCTGGGGAAGTCTTTCCTTCCTCCGAAGTGGTCGGTCATAACCACCGATGCCAGCCTGACGGGCTGGGGGGTGTTTGGAACGATCTCTGGATTCAGGGAGTATGGTCATCGGAAGAGTCTGTTCTACCGATCAACATCTTGGAATTGAGGGCAATTTTTCTTTGCCTCCAACACTGGACGGTCCCTTTGAGCGGTCTACCAGTCCGAGTGCAGACAGACAATGCGACGGCGGTCGCGTATATCAATCACCAAGGCGGGACGAGGAGTTCCAGGCTCATGGTGGAGGTGTCTCGGATTCTGATTTGGGCCGAGACCAGAGTGCCAGCCATCTCTGCGATTCACATTCCAGGAGTTCAGAATATCACGGCGGACTTCCTCAGTCGCGAGAAGATGGATCCCGGAGAATGGAGTCTTCATCCGGAAATTTTTGCACTGCTGTGCTCCCGTTGGGGAACTCACCAAGTGGATTTGATGGCATCCAGGTTCAATGCCAAGTTACCGACCTTCATGTCCAGGTACAAGGACCCGAAGGCTGTGGCGGTGGATGCTCTGGTGGCTCCGTGGGACCAATTCGAGCTAATCTATGTGTTTCCACCGATTTCTTTACTTCCTCTGGTGCAGCGTCGAATCAGACTGGAGAGAATCCCGGCTATGTTGATAGCCCCAGATTGGCCAAGGAGGACGTGGTTCTCGACTCTGGTGTCGCTTTTGGCGGCACCTCTATTCCCACTTCCTCTTCGCCCGGACCTGTTAACCCAAGGGCCCGTTCGTCATCCAGACTTGAAGTCTCTGCATTTGACGGCGTGGCTCTTGAGACCGAGATCTTGACCCGTCGAGGGTTTTCAGCCGAAGTCATTGCCACTCTGCGAGCGGCCAGAAGTCCAGCTACTACAAGGATCTATCACAAGACTTGGGAAGTCTTCTTTTCGTGGTGTTCGGATTCTGCAAGGAATCCGAGGATTTTTTCCATCCCCAATTTGTTGGCTTTTCTGCAATACGGGGTGGACAAGGGTTTGGCAGTTAGCACTCTGAAAGGTCAGGTTTCTTCTCTGTCATTGCTGTTTCGGAAGGCTATCGCCTCGCGTAGGGACGTGCGTTCCTTTTTTTCGCGGTATAACTCGTCAGTTTCCGCCGCGGAAGGCGCCTGTGTCTCCTTGGCGGCTCAACCTTGTCTTGGAGGCTCTCCAGCATGGACCTTTTGAGCCTATGGACTTGGCTAGTCTTGCTTTGCTTTCCTGGAAGGTTGCCTTCCTAGTGGCGGTTACCTCTTTGAGAAGAGTGTCTGAGTTGGCGGCTCTTTCCTGCTCGCCTCCCTTCCTGGAATTTTTTCCGGATCGAGTAGTGCTTCGCACACGGGGCGACTTTCTACCTAAGGTGGTGTCGCAATTTCATGTTAACCAGGATATTGTGTTGCCCTCGCTTTGCCCGGGCCCGAGGAATGCAAAGGAACGGGCTCTGCACACATTGGATTTAGTGCGTGCCTTGAAGTTCTATTTGTCTGTTACTCAAAGTTTTCGGAAATCAGACTCTCTGTTTGTGATTCCAGCAGGTCGTCGGTGTGGTCAACGAGCTTCCAAGGACTCTATAGCTCGTTGGATTCGGTCGGCCATTTTGGAGGTTTACCGACTTAAACGCGAACCTTGCCCGATTAAGATTCGAGCTCACTCCACGAGGGCTGTGGCTTCATCGTGGGCCTTTCATCAAGGGGCCTCGGCAGCTCAGCTCTGCCGAGCGGCGACTTGGCGCTCTGTCCACACGTTTACAAAGTTTTATAAGGTGGACGTCAGTGCTTCCGCTGATGCGGCCTTAGGACGTAGGGTCCTGCAGGCGACAGTAGTTTAGTTCTAGTTAACTTGTGTTTGGCGCCTGTTGCGCATTTACCAAGGTTGTTGGGATTCTGCCTCTTTTGGTTTTATTTTCCCACCCTTAATTTTGGACTGCTTTGGGACGTCCCACTAGTAATGAACTAGTGTGTCTCCCTTCCTTCCAGTCTGCTGCTGAAAGACGGATTTTGGTAAGAACTTACCTGTAAAATCCTTTTCAGCGAAGGAAGGAAGGGAGACACACATCCCTCCCATGGCAGAAGTGTGTTGTTGTTTTCAGATGCAGCATGACCCTTCTCTGATGGCGATTATCTGGGCTGTGGTCGGCGCGCTAAGGCTCTGTTCCAGCATTGCCAGCTCATCGCAGTGGTCAGGTCCTGTGAGTAGTACCTGGTACTGTGTGGTTTTTTTCCTGTTGCATGCATAACCTGTATTATTGTCTTTTCTCTGAAGCTCTTCAGAAGGGGTTATGTTGCTCCGCTGGTGATATTTGCTCTTCCTTAAGCTTGTGTACGACTGGAGAGCTGAGTAGGAGGAGCCCGAGCTGGAGGGGCCGACAACACGCTTTTTTAATCTGAGGTGTCAATCCTATCTGGGCTCTGCCTACCCACTAGTAATGAACTAGTGTGTCTCCCTTCCTTCCTTTGCTGAAAAGGATTTTACAGGTAAGTTCTTACCAAAATCCGTCTTTTCACCCCAATTTTTATTTTTCAAAGGGTAACAAGACTCCAAAAGTTATTGTGCAATTTGTCCTGAGTGCGCTGATACCCCATATGTGGGAGTAAACCACTGTTTGGGTGCATGGCAGAGTTTGGAAGGGAAGGAGCGCCGTCTGACTTTTTCAACGCAGAATTGGCTGGACGCCATGTCGTGTTTGGAGAGCTCCTGATCTGCCTAAACAGTGGAAACCCCCATAAATGACACCATTTTGGAAACTAGACCCCTCAAGGAACTTATCTAGATGTGTGGTGAGAACTTTGAACCCCCAGGTGTTTCACTAAAGTTTATAACGTACAGCCGTAAAATAAAAAAATCCTTTTTTTTTTTACAAAAATGATTTTTTCGCCCCCAATATTTTATTTTCACAAGGGTAACAGAAGAAATTGGAACCCAAAAGTTGTCCAATTTGTCCTGAGTACGCTGATACCCAATATGTGGGCGAAAACTACTGTATGGGCACACGTCGGGGCTCGGAAGGGAAGTAGTGACGTTTTGGATTGCAGACTTTGATGGAATGGTCTGGAGGCGTCATGTCGCATTTGGAGAGCGCCTGATGCACCTAAACAGTGGAAACCCCCCACAAGTGACCCCATTTTGGCAAATAGACCCCAAAAGGAACTTATCTAGATGTGTGGTGAGCACTTTGAACCCCGAAGTGCTTCACAGAAGTTTATAACGTACAGCCGTAAAAATAAAAAATCTTTTTTTTTTTTACAAAAATGATTTTTTCGCCCCCAATATTTTATTTTCACAAGGGTAACAGGAGAAATTGGACCCCAAAAGTTGTTGTCCAATTTGTCCTGAGTACGCTGATAACCAATATGTGGGAGAAAACTACTGTATGGGCGCACGTCAGGGCTCGGAAGGGAAGTAGTGACGTTTTGGATTGCAGACTTTGATGGAATGGTCTGGGGCGTCATGTCGCATTTGGAGCCCCTGATGCACCTAAACAGTGGAAATCCCCAACAAGTGACCCTATTTTGGAAAATAGACCCCACAAGGAACTTATCTAGATGTGTGGTGAGCACTTTGAACCCCGAAGTGCTTCACAGAAGTTTATAACGCACAGCCGTAAAAATAAAAAAATCCTTTTTTTTTTTGCAAAAATGATTTTTTCAGCAGCAGGTGGAAGGAAGGGAGACACAGTCATTACTAGTGGGGTAGGCGGAGCCCACACAGGATAGAACACCTCAGATTAAAAATGAGTGTTGACCGGCCCCTCCAGCTTGGGCTCCTCCTACTCCAGCTCTCCAGTCTAAAATTTGAGGTCACAGAGGATAGTCGCTGCTGGAGCAGCTCCTCAGAAATTTTTTTTGTTTTTATCGGACAGAGACTTGGACCCCCGTGGTCTTGAGGTCTCAGGGGTCTCAGCGCTGCTGGACCCCCACCCCTCCCTTGGCGGATCTGTATTACCCTTTAAGGTGGTCCCTGCAGAACCCTGCCGGCCCCGGGGGATGAGGGTTGCTTTCCTGGCGGAGACGCAAACCGCGCTTCTGGGGTCACTGCGTTCTCCCGCCCTGGGGGGAAGCTATGGGCACAGCGCCACAAATCCCTGGGGGTCCCTGTGGCGCTCAGCTGGGTGAGTACTCCACATGTTAAATATGTGTTTGAGAGTGCTTAGCGGCTGCTGCGGCAGCCGCTGTTACATGTGCATGTGGTGACTTGTGTTTTTTGTCCGCAGGTAATACCTGCAGGACATGGAGCGGGGCAGGAGCGGAGAGCGGAGGAGTTGCGCGCTTTTTTTGAAGCCGGCGGGGGGCGTGGCTTCGCACTTTCCCGGTTTTTCGCGGCAGGAAGCGCTCTGAGCGCACACTTTCTCCTGCCTCTCCTCTTCCGGCTTCTCTCTCTCTCACAGCGCGGCGGCCATTACTGACGGCTTCTTCGGGCTCCTCACTCTCCTCTCCTCCCGTCAGACCGAAGGAACACTGCACCGCGGCCAGCTGGGTGAGTTGCCGGTCAGGGCAGAAGCTTAACCCCCTCACCCCCACAGCGCAGGGCACCTTTCTGAGGCACAATTAGGTGGCAGACTGCGCTGTCCTGCAGCTGTTACCTCATATAGAGGTCTTTTTTTGTCTGGGGCTCGCACACCCTTTTCATTAACAGAGGTTGTGGGGAGTCGGTGACATTAACCCCTTGGTAGGCGGTTAACCCTTAATTGGGGACAGCTGGGGTAGCTCTTTCTTTAAGAGCTTTAACCCTTCAGCGTTCGTTTTTGTTTTCTTTCTCTTAAGAAACCACACTGTTCTAGTTACTGACAGGTTTAACCTGCCATATACTGTGTGAGGGCATGTCAGATCAGGGTCCAGGAGGCGCGGACTGTCTCCCAGGTCCGCTACAGGATCAGTCTCGCGTATCTGACACGCAGGAGTCCTCGACGGCGTCAAGCGCAGCAGTCGGAGGTTTCAGTGAGGCCAAAATAGAGGTCCTCACTCGTTCTATTGATGGCCTGTCTGACCTTATAGGTTATTGGGTTTCAGCTAGATCCTCTCATGGCAGGAAGCGACACAGGCCGGTGCCATCCTTCCCGCGTAGCGACTCGGAGATCTCTGGTATAGAGGGTTCTCCTTCAAGCTCAGATGGGGAGATGTCCGATTCGGATAAGGAGGATCGGCAGGGACACTCTGCCTCTCTTTTGGGCCGTGCAGAGGCTTTTATTGGAGCCATGAGGGAGGCATTACAGTTACCAGAGGAGGTAACTAGACGTCCTGGTAAGTCGGCCCGGATGTTTCAGGAGTCGCATAGGTCACGATCGGCATTGCCATCTCTGGATGAGCTTAATGGGGCAGTGGAGAAGGAGCGCCTGTGTCCAGATAAACGTTTTCAGGGGACACGGTTTTTTGAGACACTGTATCCCTGCTCGACGGAGGTGATTGATAATTGGATTCCTTCTCCTGAAGTGGATGTCCCTTTATCCCAGCTTAGCAAATCCTCGTTACTCCCTGTTAAAGGTAAGGCGAGTCTGCAGGATCCCCTGGACAGAAAAACAGAAATGGCGGCGAAATCCATCTACGAGGCCGCGGGTCATGGATTCAGAGCGGTGCTAGGATCCATGTGTGCTTGTAAAGCTTCCCTGAGCTGGTTGGACCATCTATGGACGGCGTGGCAAGATGGATCCCCGCTATCCGAGGTGGATGGGCTTTTCAAGTTGTTGGAGGATGCAGCCCGATATGGCAGTGATGCAGGTTTGGATACTGCGTCACTGCTGTCCAGGGCACAATCCTCGGCGGTCACAGTCAGAAGAGCACTGTGGCTTAGACAGTGGACCGGAGATGCGGTTTCCAAGCAAGGTTTGCTATCTTTAGCTTACAAGGGTGGTCAGCTATTTGGATCTGACCTCACGGAGCTGATTGCCAAGGCAAAGGCAAAAGAAACAGCCTTACCGCAGCGAAGAGCTGTGGTTTCTGCGTCTGGCAGGCCTAGTGCCGGTAGTAGTCGGCGGCCTTTTCGGTTCAAGGGACGGTTCGGTCAACCCTCTTGGGGATCGGGTCGTCCCTCTTTTTCAGGAAAAAAGACCTCCCAGAAATCCCGCACTCCCTGGAAACAAAGTTTCCGTCAGGACAAGCGGGAAGCTGACAAAAAGCCCGCTAAAGCGGACTGACGCCAGAGTCTCACTCGAGGGCTCTCGAGTGGGGGGTCGCCTGCTCCAATTCAAATCGACACGCGAGTTGTGTTGGCAGGCTATTTCATAGAGTTTCTTTCTCGACCCCCGGACAGGTTTTGCCAATCTCGCATTCCGTCAGAGCCCGAGCTATTTGCCGCTCTACTGCGGGAGGTCGATTTCCTTCTACAGAAGGCTGTGGTGGTACCAGTTCCGCCGGAGGACCGGGGAAGAGGGTTTTATTCCAACCTCTTTGTGGTCACCAAAAAGGAGGACAAATTTCGCCCCATTCTGGATCTCAAAAGATTGAATCGGCATGTCCGCACCCGGAAATTCCGCATGGAGTCGCTTCGCTCGGTTGTGGCGGCCCTGTCGCAGGACGACTTTTTAGTGTCAATCGACATTCGCAACGCTTTTTTGCATGTCCCCGTCGGAAGGGCTCACCAACGCTTCCTTCATTTTGCCATAGGTCAGGACCATTACCAATTTGTGGCTCTGCCATTCGGGTTGGCCTCGGCGCCCAGAGTTTTTACAAAAATTAAATTAAATTAAATTAATGGGTCGTACAGTCAGAGCAGCTCTTCACACGTCACATGTGCTGACAGGTCCTGGACACAGAGTAACTCCACCATTATCCCCTGCTCTATGGAATATGAGGGTAATGGGCCGTACAGTCAGAGCAGCACTTCACACGTCACATGTGCTGACAGGGTCCTGGACACAGAGTAACTCCACCATTATCCCCTGCTCTATGGAATATGAGGGTAATGGGCCGTACAGTCAGAGCAGCACTTCACACGTCACATGTGCTGACAGGTCCTGGACACAGAGTAACTCCACCATTATCCCCTGCTCTATGGAATATGAGGGTAATGGGCCGTACAGTCAGAGCAGCTCTTCACACGTCACATGTGCTGACAGGTCCTGGACACAGAGTAACTCCACCATTATCCCGTGCTCTATGGAATATGAGGGTAATGGGCCGTACAGTCAGAGCAGCACTTCACACGTCACATGTGCTGACAGGGTCCTGGACACAGAGTAACTCCACCATTATCCTCTGCTCTATGGAATATGAGGGTAATGGGTCGTACAGTCAGAGCAGCACTTCACACGTCACATGTGCTGACAGGTCCTGGACACAGAGTAACTCCACCATTATCCCCTGCTCTATGGAATATGAGGGTAATGGGCCGTACAGTCAGAGCAGCACTTCACACATCACATGTGCTGACAGGTCCTGGACACAGAGTAACTCCACCATTATCCCCTGCTCTATGGAATATGAGGGTAATGGGCCGTACAGTCAGAGCAGCACTTCACACGTCACATGTGCTGACAGGTCCTGGACACAGAGTAACTCCACCATTATCCCCTGCTCTATGGAATATGAGGGTAATGGGCCGTACAGTCAGAGCAGCACTTCACACTCACATGTGCTGACAGGTCCTGGACACAGTAACTCCACCATTATCACCTGCTCTATGGAATATGAGGGTAATAGGCCGTACAGTCAGAGCAGCACTTCACACGTCACATGTGCTGACAGGTCCTGGACACAGAGTAACTCCACCATTATCCCCTGCTCTATGGAATATGAGGGTAATGGGCCGTACAGTCAGAGCAGCACTTCACACGTCACATGTGCTGACAGGTCCCTGGACACAGAGTAACTCCACCATTATCCCCTGCTCTATGGAATATGAGGGTAATGGGCCGTACAGTCAGAGCAGCACTTCACACGTCACATGTGCTGACAGGTCCCTGGACACAGAGTAACTCCACCATTATCCCCTGCTCTATGGAATATGAGGGTAATGGGCCGTACAGTCAGAACAGCACTTCACACGTCACAGATGTGTAGCCCAGCTGCGCTTGGTACACATGTTCCCTGGAGAGTGCACAAAAAGGTAATTACAAAGTACCTGATATTCATTCACGCTCACACTTCCCAACACTACCACTAGAGGGAATCTTAGACTATTTAAGTTAGTGTGACGTAGCAGTAAGGGCTTTTTGTCATTCAAGTCTTGGGTGACTCAGGAGTGAGTCATTCTTGTCAGAGCTCAGTGAGAGCTGAAGTGATTCCTGTCAGAGACAGAAGGAGAAAGATTAAGCTGTTACCTCAGAACAGGCTGACTGTGTTCCCTATGAACGTGGAAAGTGACTCTCGGAGCGGGCTTATACTCAGTCTGACGGAATGTCCTGAAAGCTACTCTGGACAGAGTCTGGAAGGAAAGGAAGGAAGGGAACTACAGGAGCTACAACAACGAGCCAACTGAGAAAACAGTCAGTAAGCTGTGGAAGGAAGAAAGCTGACGACTACACCTACTGCTACCCGTGCTAATGTTAAGGGTAAGAGTGGGGCGACGGGCAAGTGGTGACCCAAGGAAAAGTGACTTAGGTGACAGATCACCTTCACTCTGCTAACCGGACGCCGGTCCGAAGTATTGCTAGAACCTTCACGGCTAGTGAGAGAAAACCGGAATCCCTGCTGGACTTCAAGTCGCAGAGGGTAGCCCTAAGTGTTGATACGTAACCAGAGTCAGGGAGAACAAGGACTTTTAGCAGGACGCTGTCTAATAGGACTTCGTTCTTGCCAACTATAAGGCTCAACCACTATGTCAGCCGGGCGAAGCTGTTTTAGTAAGAGTTAACTTGACTTCACGCAAGTAGGACTCACATACATATGAAGGGAAAGGAGGCCTTTAACCTACTCGGTGATTACCTGAATGTGCATTCTCCACCCTAACCAGCTTCCCGGACATACCTGCCAACAACATCAGTAAAGGTATGGAAAGAGACCGACTTGTGTGTGACTGCTTTATTGCCTGAACCCTGCACCACCATAGACTTTGAGGGAACAGTCTCACCTGTGGGAGACTTTATATCTGGCTGCCCCATAATATCCCCTCAGAGGATTCAACTTGCAGCGCTGGTCAAATTGATCAGAAACCACAGGTGGCGTCACAAAGTATTCTACAATCCCCTGTAAATATCCCCCCCTTTGTATGAGCGCCCAGGGCCACGGACCGAGCTCTGCTGCCAGTGACATTCCCCATAGACTTCCATGGGCTCGGTGCCGAGTATCCCATAGCCCTGGTACCATGTACGACTCATCTTTGGCGTCACGAACAGGATCCGAAGCTTGCAATTTGTGAGTCCTGTGTTGCCTATTGGACTGTTTTGTGCAAAAAGACTGTGAACAGTTTTTGTCATCTTTGGCGCCATTTTCCCGCCATATTCGCCCCTGAGGTGCTGGTGAAGAAGGTGGGCGTGCCTTCGTGGGCGTACCCCCCCTGTGGCACGAAAGCTATGGCCGCCCTCTCAAAGTGTTACTATAATGTCCGTGCCTGCCCCACTGCAAGGGAGATCCGCCTCCTCTTCATCCTCTATGCCAAAAAGAGGAAGCGCAAGTCCCGCCTCCACGGAAAAGACCAGATTGTTCCTGATGGAAAGCACAGTCTGGCCTGGAGAGAGATGGCGGAAGGACAGAGACGCTGTGGGGAGGAACGGCGGTGCGCAGACCCCGTTCCCCTGAAGAGCTACTGCCTGAGCCGGAGCCGTCCCCAGGTCGGAGACCGATCAAACAATGAAGAAAGTGGAGGAGGTGGATGCGTGTTAAGGGGACCTGGCCCGACACCGTGAAGAAATGGAGATGATAGAGAAGAACTGGCGTGCCCTGAAACAGCGCTGCTGTGGGACGCGACGCTCTCCCCTCCAGGAGCGCAACCGTTACCTGTGCCACCACCGGACCCGATGGCTGAAGAATCACCGGAGGCCGCGCCCCGAAAGAGCTGATCCTGATTCCACCGATGATGCGGCAGGAAGGAAGGAGGCTGAGGAGGCCCTGCCCGGACCGGAGTGCCAGCCAGGCCTGGAGGCCGCAGCGGAATACCGTTCCCCGGTAGGGACACCGGAGGAGGCCCAGCTGTCCGAGTTGGAGGTCGATTGGGAGGAGATGGAGTACCTGGACGACGTGGAATACGCCGCCCAGATAGAGAACGAATGGCGACGCCGTGAGCAGGAGCAGCGACTGCAGCAGAGGAGAGAGAGGTGCAGCAGTTCCGCTAGCGGTACCAGGAGGAGTTCCTCGCTGATAAGGAAAACGTCAGGAGAAATAAAGGTACGCTCCGGGATCCGCGGCGCCAGGGGTCCATTAGAGACTTTAAACTCCAGAAAGGCTGGGGGTTCATCCATGAGCCAGGCCTGTACCAGGGGGTATTTGTCAGCCGCAGAGATGTGGAGTCTCACCTGCCAATGGGACACCCGGAAGGGATCTCATGAATGGGGATATAGTCAGCTATACGCGGCACTGGGGTCTTAAAGGGTGGTAAGCTCTGAACGTCTCCCGTGTTAGCGACCCCCGTCCCCGACGCCGGTAATGTACATCATGCCACAGTGTCCCGGGCCCCATCACCATCAGCGCCAGCCGCGCACCAGCATCGCAACCTGCGTCCTCCTCTGCATCGCACCAGTATAGTGCGTCTTCACCTGAGCCACCATATGCATCTGCGTCCTACTCTAAAACGCAGCAGGAAAGTGCGTTCCAAAGTGACCAAATCTATATTCTGAAGAGGCACCCGTTAGGCCTCAAGCCAATCGCAGAAGTGAAGTAAGGACTGTGGCTACTCAAACACAGATCGCGGGACATGACATGTTAGTGATGCGTTCCAAATCGCACCGCGTACTTCCAGCCCCGGGTATGGAAGCAGTCATCGCTATCTGCAAGCAAGAACAGTAGGACCCAGACGGGGTTTACTGCATCTGTAGAAAGTTTTAAGAAGAGTTGTCTTTTATTGATAAATGTTTGAAGTAGAATACCCCAGTTGGGTAAAGTAAACTAAAATATTACTGTGATTTTTCTTGTAAAAAAAGTTTCTATGCAAGGACTGCGTGCTGAGGACTCTTGCAGCACAGAACTTTTATTGTAAATAGTTCGCACTTCGTGCCCCATCTTGGTTTTACGTAAAAGCCATATTCTACCTCTGAAGCAAAACCCGTATGGTGTGGCCTTGAGTGAGGTCTGCAGCAGAGAAGTCCTGCAGCCCATCCAGGACCCACGTGGGAGGTTTAGTGCGGGTCCTCCACAAGTATATTGTATTTATGCTGAAAAGTATTTTGATATTTTTCTACTTGTAACTTGTACACATTGTAACGTTAAAAAGTCCTTACCTCCCGCAAGGGATGAGTTATATTGTTGATGTTATATATAAAAATGTTTTTCTTTTCTATTTCAGCCCGGGAGTGCTGATGATAACTAGGGGGGATGTGTACCCAGCTGCGCTTGTACACATGTTCCCTGGAGAGTGCACAAAAAGGTAATTACAAAGTACCTGATATTCATTCACGCTCACACTTCCCAACACTACCACTAAGGGAATCTTAGACTATTTAAGTTAGTGTGACGTAGCAGTAAGGGCTTTTTGTCATTCAAGTCTTGGTGACTCAGGAGTGAGTCATTCCTGTCAGAGCTCAGTGAGAGCTGAAGTGATTCCTGTCAGAGACAGAAGGAGAAAGATTAAGCTGTTACCTCAGAACAGCTGACTGTGTTCCCTATGAACGGAAAGTGACTCTCGGAGCGGGCTTATACTCAGTCTGACGGAACGTCCTGAAAGCTACTCATGGACAGAGTCTGGAAGGAAAGGAAGAAGGGAACTACAGGAGCTACAACAACGAGCCAACTGAGAAAACAGTCAGTAAGCTGTGGAAGGAAGAAAGCTGACGACTACACTACTGCTACACTGCTTATGTTAAGGTAAGAGTGGGGCGACGGCAAGTGGTGACCCAAGGAAAAGTGACTTAGGTGACAGATCACCTTCACTCTGCTAACCGGACGCCGGGTCCGAAGTATTGCTAGAACCTTCAACGCTAGTGAGAGAAAACCAAATCCCTGCTGGACTTCAAGTCGCAGAGGGTAGCCCTAAGTGTTGATACGTAACCAGAGTCAGGGAGAACAAGGACTTTTAGCAGGACGCTGTCTAATAGGACTTCGTTCTTGCCAACTATAAGGCTCAACCACTATGTCGGCCGGGCGAAGCTGTTTTTAGTAAGAGTTAACTTGACTTCACGCAAGTAGGACTCACATACATATGAAGGGAAAGGAGGCCTTTAACCTATTCGGTGATTACCTGAATGTGCATTCTCCACCCTAACCAGCTTCCCGGGACATACCTGCCAACAACATCAGTAAAGGTATGGAAAGAGACCGACTTGTGTGTGACTGCTTTATTGCTGAAACCTGCACCACCATAGACTTTGAGGGAACAGTCTCACCTGTGGGAGACTTTTATATCTGGCTGCCCCATAATATCCCCTCAGAGGATTCAACTTGCAGCGCTGGTCAAATTGATCAGAAACCACAGGTGGCGTCACAAAGTATTCTACAATCCCCTGTAAATATCCCCTTTTTGAATGAGCGCCCAGGGCCACGGACCGAGCTCTGCTGCCAGTGACACTCCCCATAGACTTCCATGGGATCGGTGCCGAGTATCCCATAGCCCTGGTACTATGTGCGACTCACATGTGCTGACAGGTCCTGGACACAGAGTAACTTCACCATTATCCCCTGCTCTATGGAATATGAGGGTAATGGGCCGTACAGTCAGAGCAGCACTTCACACGTCACATGTGCTGACAGGTCCTGGACACAGAGTAACTCCACCATTATCCCTGCTCTATGGAATATGAGGGTAATGGGCCGTACAGTCAGAGCAGCACTTCACACGTCACATGTGCTGACAGGTCCTGGACACAGGGTAACTCCACCATTATCCCCTGCTCTATGGAATATGAGGGTAATGGCCGTACAGTCAGAGCAGCACTTCACACGTCACATGTGCTGACAGGTCCTGGACACAGAGTAACTCCACCATTATCCCCTGCTCTATGGAATATGAGGGTAATGGGCCGTACAGTCAGACACTTCACACGTCACATGTGCTGACAGGTCCTGGACACAGAGTAACTCCACCATTATCCCCTGCTCTATGGAATATGAGGGTAATGGGCCGTACAGTCAGAGCAGCACTTCACAGTCACATGTGCTGACAGGTCCTGGACACAGAGTAACTCCACCATTATCCCCTGCTCTATGGAATATGAGGGTAATGGGCCGTACAGTCAGAGCAGCACTTCACAGTCACATGTGCTGACAGGTCCTGGACACAGAGTAACTCCACCATTATCCCCTGCTCTATGGAATATGAGGGTAATGGGCCATACAGACAGACAGCACTTCACACGTCACATGTGCTGACAGGTCCTGGACACAGAGTAACTCCACCATTATCCCTGCTCTATGGAATATGAGGGTAATGGGCCGTACAGTCAGAGCAGCACTTCACACGTCACATGTGCTGACAGGTCCTGGACACAGAGTAACTCCACCATTATCCCCTGCTCTATGGAATATGAGGGTAATGGGCCGTACAGTCAGAGCAGCACTTCACATGTCACATGTGCTGACAGGTCCTGGACACAGAGTAATCCACCATTATCCCTGCTCTATGGAATATGAGGGTAATGGCTACAGACAGAACAGCACTTCACACGTCACATGTGCTGACAGGTCCTGGACACAGAGTAACTCCACCATTATCCCCGCTCTATGGAATATGAGGGTAATGGGCCTACAGTCGAGCAGCACTTCACACGTCACATGTGCTGACAGGTCCTGGACACAGAGTAACTCCACCATTATCCCTGCTCTATGGAATATGAGGGTAATGGGCCGTACAGTCAGAGCAGCACTTCACACGTCACATGTGTGACAGGTCCTGGACACAGAGTAACTCCACCATTATCCCCTGCTCTATGGAATATGAGGGTAATGGGCCTACAGACAGAGCAGCACTTCACAGTCACATGTGCTGACAGGTCCTGGACACAGAGTAACTCCACCATTATCCCCTGCTCTATGGAATATGAGGGTAATGGGCCGTACAGTCAGAGCAGCGCTTCACACGTCACATGTGCTGACAGGTCCTGGACACAGAGTAACTCCACCATTATCCCTGCTCTATGGAATATGAGGGTAATGGGCCATACAGTCAGCACTTCACACGTCACATGTGCTGACAGGTCCTGGACACAGAGTAACTCCACCATTATCCCCTGCTCTATGGAATATGAGGGTAATGGGCTGTACAGCCAGAGCAGCACTTCACACGTCACATGTGCTGACAGGTCCTGGACACAGAGTAACTCCACCATTATCCCCTGCTCTATGGAATATGAGGGTAATGGGCTATATAGTCAGCACTTCACACATCACATGTGCTGACAGGTCCTGGACACAGAGTAACTCCACCATTATCCCCTGCTCTATGGAATATGAGGGTAATGGGCCGTACAGTCAGAGCAGCGCTTCACACGTCACATGTGCTGACAGGTCCTGGACACAGAGTAACTCCACCATTATCCCCTGCTCTATGGAATATGGGGTAATGGGCCGTACAGTCAGAGCAGCACTTCACACGTCACATGTGCTGACAGGGTCCTGGACACACAGTAACTCCACCATTATCCCCTGCTCTATGGAATATGAGGGTAATAGGCTGTACATTCAGAGCAGCACTTCAAACGTCACATGTGCTGACAGGTCCTGGACACAGAGTAACTCCACCATTATCCCCTGCTCTATGGAATATGAGGGTAATGGGCCGTACAGTCAGAGCAGCACTTCACACTTCACATGTGCTGACAGGTCCTGGACACAGAGTAACTCCACCATTATCCCCTGCTCTATGGAATATAAGGGTAATGGGCCGTACAGTCAGAGCAGCACTTCACACGTCACATGTGCTGACAGGTCCTGGACACAGAGTAACTCCACCATTATCCCCTGCTCTATGGAATATGAGGGTAATGGGCCGTACAGTCAGAGCAGCACTTCACACGTCACATGTGCTGACAGGTCCTGGACACAGAGTAACTCCACCATTATCCCCTGCTCTATGGAATATGAGGGTAATGGGCCGTACAGTCAGAGCAGCACTTCACACGTCACATGTGCTGACAGGTCCTGGACACAGAGTAACTCCACCTTTATCCCTGCTCTATGGAATATGAGGGTAATGGGCCGTACAGTCAGAGCAGCACTTCACACGTCACATGTGCTGACAGGTCCCTGGACACAGAGTAACTCCACCATTATCACCTGCTCTATGGAATATGAGGGTAATGGGCCGTACAGTCAGAGCAGCACTTCACACGTCACATGTGCTGACAGGTCCTGGACACAGAGTAACTCCACTATTATCCCCTGCTCTATGGAATATGAGGGTAATGGGCCGTACAGTTGTGGAGCCCAGCTGTGACTGGATCCATATCTTCCAGAAGGATGCACTGAAGGAAGTTCCCACTAGAGGTCATTACACGTACACATTTCAGCTTACCTAAAAAGACCATTAGAGGGAGCTGTGTTTAGGCATATAAAAAGAGTTTAGTTTCAGTTTAGATCAGATCAGTGCAGAGCCCCACTCTGTGCAGAGCTGTTCAGTCAGTTCATCTTGAGCTTAAGTGGAGGCTAGTACGAGTGAAAAGGGAAATCACTCCAGCCTAGTCAGAGCTGAATCTGAAGCATAGCTCACTAGGAAGCGTGCTGACGCTTAGAGAGCGGCGAAGAGGCAGCTCACCAACTGCCAGCGTGTGTGATTGTAGGAGGACCCAGGTAGGCCGAAGGCAAGTGGAAGTGGAGGGGTCAGTGAGCATTAATAGCTCCCCTCAGCAAGGAATACCGGACACCGGGGTCCGAGCCTATAAGGATCTCCACGACCTATTAGGAGAACACCGGAGTTCCTGGAGGACTACAAGTCCCAGGAGTACCACAGAGCTGACACGTAGCTGGATCAGGAGGACAGAGCCTGGCAAGCGAGACGTCGCAAGCAGGGACTGTGTACCTTCAGAGAGAAGGTCCAATCACAAGGTCAGCCAGGTGCAAGACGGAGACCAAGTTAGACCTAGCTACACGCAGGTCAGGACTTTATCATATAACGACAGAGGACAGGAGGCCACACACCTACCAGTGGAGGAATCTGGATGTGCATCCTTCACCCTACAGTGCTCCGGGAAGTACCTGCAATTTCTACAGTAAAGGTACCAAAGTGACTTATGTGTGTGTCTCCCTTATTGTCTCTGACGGCCGGTCCCCATCTGTCTTGCATCCTCATATTTCTATCTGCCCTGGAAGGACACCGTCTTACCTGTAGAAGACCTACCATCTAGCTGCCCAACACCATCCCTTCCAGAGTATTGCATAGCAGCGCTGGTCACCCTGACCAGGCACTACAGGTGGCGTCACGACAAACTATACGAACATTCCATCACCCCCTGTAAATATCCCACATTACGGTGAGCGCCCAGGGCACGGACCGAGCTGTGCTACCCGTGACATCCCCATAGACAGCAACGGGCTCGGTGCCGAGTGCCCCAAAGCCCTGACTCTCAGAGGCGCATCATCTAAATTCTGGCGTCACGAACAGGATTGCGTGCCCTGCAGCAACGGAGTAATTTTGCCCGTTGCCACCGGGTACTGTGTGCCTTGCAAAAAGACTGTGTTTTGTATGTGGTGAAGATTTCCCGCCATTTGTCCGCATGCCCGCCATTTACAGCGCCACGGCGCGAAAACTAGTGGGCGTACCTGCAAAAGCGCGCTGAGACCTGGACACGCCCCCAACGCTGACGCGGCAGCAGGTCCTGTGGAGAGCTTCGGTGAACGCTCTGACGTCAGAGCGCCAGCGACACAGGTCCTTTCTCCACCGCTGTGCCTGCAGAGCTGCAGCCTTCAGAGAAGGTAGGCACGATTGACTAGGGGGGCACAAACATGTCGCAGCAGCAAGCCGACAGCGCGGCCCAGGCCACGGCCCCAATGACCTACCACTTGGCACTGCAGCGCAGGATGGAAATGCTGGCCCCTCACCTGGTTCTGTGGCCCCAATAGTACCGCTAACGCTGCCATACATGCCTGGAGCGAAGTGACTCCCTCAGTACTGCGGAAGCCAGACACCCTGTCAGGGTTCAAGAGAAAAATATGCAGCATAATGGACATGTACCCTATGACAGAAAAGCAGAGAGCTGCAGTGGTAGTAGGGCAATTGACTGGTGCTGCAGAGAGAGAAGTAGAGACTTGGACCGCTGCAGACCAGGAATCAGTGCTTGCAATTTTCTTAAAGCTACAGACTATCTTTGAGGACCACACTGAAACAGATCTCCGGATGAGTTTTTACCAATGCTCCCAGAAACCAGATGACAGCATTAGGGACTATGCTTGCCGGCTACAAGGGGCCCTGCGAGCTCTTAAACAAGTTAACCCTATAAGTGTCACCAACGAAAATAAAATGTTAAAGGAACAATTTGTACGGGGACTGAGGTCCCAAGCGGAAAGCAGGACTGTGCACTGGTGGTCCTTGGATCATCCCGATGCTACGTTTGATGCCCTTAAGAATATGGCTATAAAAGGACTGCGACCTCTGGAAACACCCGAGATGGCAACCCAGTGTCACCCGAGTGAAACCACCCTAAAGCCAACAGCATCCACCTTTTCCCCGCTGGTTGCGGAAGCCAAAACACAAGTGGCGCCCTCTACTGAGCTGGACTGTCTGCGCTCAGAAGTGCGCCAGCTGACCAAAAACCTGGCCACTGTAATGAGTGCCCTGCAACTGCCGACGGAGGAAGAAGGAAAGATCCTGCTAGCTGACTGCCCGGAGGATGTCCCTTGGATGCGCCGGAGGAGAGGGAGGACGTCGCCCCACCGGAGGAGGACAAAGCCACCCCAAGGAAGGACCCGCGACCAGCATCATCCTCACCGAGAGATCATCTGCTATGCCACAGAGAAGGTCACCCAGCACGTCGTGTACTTTAAACGAGCAAATCCTGGCTCCGAGGGCCAACACCCAGGAATAGACTCCTCAGGCCCCTCAGACTGGAACCGCAGGTTTGTGGGAGGAAGACCATACCTGTCCATCATACTGGACGGGATCGCAATCCCTGCCCTGCTGGACACTGGATCTCAGGTGACCATCATACCTGATGTTCTCCACAATAAGTACTGGTCCAGTGATAGTCTCCAACCCCCAAACCCTGACTTTGCCGTATATGCCTCTAATGGTCTCCCTCTTGACTTACTGGGGGCTAAAGATGTAGACGTGAAAGAGGGAGAGTGGAGCTAAAATCAGGGACTTCTTGTAGTAAAGACTGTTAATAAGAAAATGGGTTGAATGTGGTCTTAGGCACTAACATTATTAGTAACTGTTTGGAGAGGTTGTGTTTTTACTCCAACAGCTTGCCGAAATTGCCAGACCGAGGCAAAAGGGAGAGATCCAGAGGGAGATCCGAACCCTGATGTGCCAGCAGCAAGTGAAACTGACCGGTGGTGAGATTGGTAATGTACGGGTAACGGACCCGAATCCCATTGTGATACCCCCAATGAGTGAAATGCTTATTTGGTGTAGAGCAGCAATAGGTCTGAGAGGACGGGACTACCAAGCAGTAGTAGAGCCCCATTGTTCAGAACACAGACCTACACTCTTGACTGCCAGAGGGGTAGTGGATGTACATAATGGGAGGGTGCCAGTGCGTCTTCTCAACTGGGAGAGGATGAAGTCAAATTACCACGTTATGCCACTGTTGCTAAGTTACATGCTGTGGATAATAACTCCATTCACCCGACGGAGCTCTTAACCTCCCACAACCAGTGGAGGATAACGGTCCGACCACCCAGGTGGAGGATTGGTGTCAGCAGCTCCATGTTGGGACAGACACCACTCCAGCCCACCAAAAACAAGGAGTATACGAGTAGTTCAGGAGTATGCACAGGTATTTAGCCAACACCCACTCGACTTTGGGACAATTAAAGGGGTTCAACATCACATCCCCACAGGCAATCACCCTTTCCCATCAAAGAACGGTACAGGCCTATACCACCAGCACACTACCAGAAAGCCAAGGAGATGTTGCGTGATATGAAGGAAGCAGGGTGATAAGGGATAGTTGTAGTCCCTGGGCAGCACCTCTAGTCTTAGTCAGGAAAAAGGATGGAAGCATGAGAATGTGTGTAGATTACAGACAAGTAAATCACATTACACATAAAGATGCATACCCTTTACCACGCATTGAGGAATCCCTAGCTGCACTAAAAACTGCTAACTACTTTTCCACCCTTGACCTCACTAGTGGGTACTGGCAAGTAGCTGTGGCTGAGGAGGATCGGGAGAAGACGGCTTTCACCACCCCGATGGGACTCTGTGAGTTTGACCGAATGCCGTTTGGACTCAGCAGTGCTCCTGGAATGTTCCAGAGAGTGATGGAGAGCTGCCTGGGGCATCTTAACTTGTGTTGCTTTGTGAAACTGTGTTGCTGTACCTGGACGACGTCATAGTGTACTCCAAAACGTATGAAGACCACTTGAAATATTTGGCGGAGGTATTCGAGTCACTGTCCAAGTATGGGATGAAACTGAAGCCTTCAAAGTGCCATCTGCTCAAACAGAAGGTACAGTATCTGGGACATATCGTCAGCTCCGAAGGAGTAGCGCCAGACCCTGAGAAGATCACCGCCATCCAGAAATGGCCGGAGCCGAAAAATCTCAAGGAGGTGCGACAGTTCCTAGGACTGACAGGATACTACCGGAGGTTTGTGAAGGATTACACTAAGAAAGCAGCCCCTCTGCAAGACCTCCTGGTAGGACAGTCCCTCAAAAGCAGAAATTCTCAATTCCATTGGGTAAAGAACAGGCAGAAGCATTCAAGGAAATGAAGGAGATCCTGACAGGTGATGAGATCCTAGCTTACCCTGACTACAGCCAGCCGTTTTTGCTGTATACTGATGCCAGCAACGAAGGATTGGGAGCAGTCCTCAGTCAAAAGCAAAATGGCCTGGAGAAAGTCATCGCCTATGCTAGCCGGAAGCTCCGCCCGACTGAAAGGAATCCAGAGAACTATAGCAGCTTCAAGTTGGAGTTCCTGGCACTGGTCTGGGCCATCACGGAGAGGTTTAAGCACTACCTAGCCTACAGCAAGTTCACTGCCTACACTGACAACAACCCCTTGACGCATCTTGAAACAGCCAAGCTGGGAGCCATGGAACAACGCTGGATGGCTCGACTGTCAAATTATCAATTCACAACTAAGTACCGGGCGGGCCGCAAGAATGCCAATGCTGATGCCCTGTCCAGGATGCCTCATGAATCGGACACTGAAGAGGAAGTGGATGATCTGGAAGAGATTGAACTACCTGCCTTTCACCCGGAATGGGGTGATCAACGAGCAACAAGCCAGCAGGAGACCGCGTGGTAAGACGTTGAATCCTTTACCTCACCACAGCTGGAAGAGACTCAGGACAGCGATCCAGTGGTCAGCCGTATCAAGGAGCTGATAACACAGGAAGGTTCCTCCTTGGAGAAGGACGCACCTCTACCAGCAAGGCAGCTGTGGAATGAGAGAAGCCGGTTGTTCATCTACCGTGAGAAGTTGTGCAGGAGATACGTCAACCCAAGGACCCATGAAATGGTTTGGCAGATAGTAGTTCCCAGAGCAGACATCCAGATGGTGTTAGAAGCCTACCACGATCAAGCGGGACACTTTGGCTGGAAAAAGCTGGAGACCCTGTTGAAGTGTCGGTTCTACTGGGTAGGGATGCGCAGCTCCATCGAGAAGTGGTGCCGAACTGTGGACCCTGTGGCCTCAGACGAAAAGACTACAGCAGTCAGAAGGCACCCCTGCAGCCCATCCAGACGACTCGTCCCTTGGAGATCGTGGCCCTGGACCATGTCAAGTTGTCACCCAGCCGGTCAGGATATTCCTATGCCCTGACTATGGTGGATCACTACTCCAGATTCCTGGTGGTCGCCCCTGTCAAAGATCTGACGGCAGAGACAGCAGCAAAGACATTCCAGGCGCATTTCTGCAGACCACACGGATATCCGGAGCAGGTGCTAACTGATCAAGGCCCAGCCTTTGAGGCCGAATTATTCAAAGAGTTCTGTCACTTGTACGGGTGTAAGAAGATAAGAACTACACGTACCACCCCCAAACCAATGGACTTTGTGAAAAGATGAATCACATCGTCATTGACTTATTGAAAACGGTACCACTGGAGGAAAGAAATCGGTGGCCAGACTTGCTACCTGACCTGGTAGACCTATACAATCACATACCGGTGAGTTCCACCAACTGCACCCCAGCCTATCTCATGCGGGCAAGACCAGGAAAGCTGCCCATGGATCTAGAGCTTGGAGTTGTAGAACCGGAAGCGGATGTAGCCACTGGAGACTGGGACACAAACAGACAGGAACAGTACAGAAAAGTACAGACCTGTGTTGAGGAAAGTCTCAATCGAGGAAGGGGTAAGCAAGAAGATCGCTACAATAAAAGTGCACCAGCTGAACCTTTCGCACCTGGTGAAATCGTACTAAAAAGAAAGAGGAGGCTACTCAAACTCGACGATCAATGGGAAAGAGAGCCCTACATCATACAGAGTTCAAGGTTTGATAACAAGAAAACGTGCATAATAAGCAAGGATGGAGGAAGAACGACTGCAACTGTGTCCAGAGACCACCTAAAGTTGTGTCCGGACCCATTAAAGCTTCGTGAGGAAGAACCTGTTGTCAATCAGGAAGAGCGTGATGAAACAGTCATACATACAGACTTGGGAGATTTCCCCGCAGATTGGCCCAGAATTGGAGAAGCTGTAATCATTCCTGTGCTTCAATTTTATCAACCGCAAGAAGAAACTCTACATCCAGTTGCACCAATTGTGCCAGTAGAGTCAGTTCCAGAGGAACCTGTTCAGGCAGAACCTCAACCAGTGGAACCCCAAGAAGCAGCACCCCAAGAAGCGGAATCCCAAGAAATTGAATCTCAGGAAGAAGAGTTCCCTGGCGAAACAGAATCGCATCGCCCAGTTGCTGATATGCTTGCCAGATCCCTAGAGAGGTGGAGGCAGATTTATAGTTTGCCAGTACGTAGGACAGACAGGGTAACTGACACCTCACCTACCACTACACCACGTAGGTCAGTCCGCATAACAAGGGGGCAATTACCTCTTAGGTACAGAGAGTAGGACCTAACTCATGCCAATAACTACCCATAACCAATGTACATAAATGTATATTTTAATTCATGTTGCTTATAATATGCTGTATTATACCATTATTTATTAACCTGTTTTCCCTTATAATATTGGAACAAGAGGAATGGACATTATTTCTACTTGTTTTCTCTACCCCTATTTGAGCATCCTTTTTCCAAAAGAGACTGGGACTTTTATGGTTGCTCAAATTCCTCAATCCCTCATTGTACAAATGTTAATAATTGTTCAGTTACCGTTTATGCAACAGTTCAAGAGTGCCTTACCTCCTGTAAAGGAAGAGTTGTTTCTGATATGTTATTGTTCTGTTACCTGTTTTTGTATTTCAGCCCCGGAGTGCTGAGTTCTACTAGGGGGAATGTGGAGCCCAGCTGTGACTGGATCCATATCTTCCAGAAGGATGCACTGAAGGAAGATCCCACTAGAGGTCATTACACGTACACATTTCAGCTTACCTAAAAAGACCATTAGAGGGAGCTGTGTTAGGCATATAAAAAGGAGTTTAGTTTCAGTTTAGATCAGATCAGTGCAGAGCCCCACTCTGTGCAGAGCTGTTCAGTCAGTTCATCTTGAGCTTAAGTGGAGGCTAGTACGAGTGAAAAGGGAAATCATTCCAGCCTAGTCAGAGCTGAATCTGGAAGCGTAGCTCACTAGGAAGCGTGCTGACGCTTAGAGAGCGGCGAAGAGGCAGCTCACCAACTGCCAGCGTGTGTGATCGTAGGAGGACCCAGGTAGGCCGAAGGCAAGTGGAAGTGGAGGGGTCAGTGAGCATTAATAGCTCCCCTCAGCAAGGAATACCGGACACCGGGTCCGAGCCTATAAGGATCTCCACGACCTATTAGGAGAACACCGGAGTTCCTGGAGGACTAAAAGTCCCAGGAGTACCACAGAGCTGACACGTAGCTGGATCAGGAGGACAGAGCCTGGCAAGCGAGATGTCGCAAGCAGGGACTGTGTACCTTCAGAGAGAAGGTCCAATCACAAGGTCAGCCAGGTGCAAGACGGAGACCAAGTTAGACCTAGCTACACGCAGGTCAGGACTTTATCATATAACGACAGAGGAGAGGAGGCCACACACCTACCAGTGGAGGAATCTGGATGTGCATCCTTCACCCTACAGTGCTCCGGGAAGTACCTGCAATTTCTACAGTAAAGGTACCAAAGTGACTTATGTGTGTGTCTCCCTTATTGTCTCTGACGGCCGGGTCCCCATCTGTCTTGCATCCTCATATTTCTATCTGCCCTGGAAGGACACCGTCTTACCTGTAGAAGACCTACCATCTAGCTGCCCAACACCATCCCTTCCAGAGTATTGCATAGCAGCGCTGGTCACCCTGACCAGGCACTACAGGTGGCGTCACGACAAACTATACGAACATTCCATCACCCCCTGTAAATATCCCACATTACGGTGAGCGCCCAGGGCACGGACCGAGCTGTGCTACCCGTGACATCCCCATAGACAGCAACGGGCTCGGTGCCGAGTACCCCAAAGCCCTGACTCTCAGAGGCGCATCACAGTCAGAGCAGCACTTCACACGTCAAATGTGCTGACAGGTCCTGGACACAGAGTAACTCCACCATTATCCCCTGCTCTATGGAATATGAGGGTAATGGGCCGTACAGTCAGAGCAGCACTTCACATGTCACATGTGCTGACAGGTCCTGGACACAGAGTAACTCCACCATTATCCCCTGCTCTATGGAATATGAGGGTAATGGGCCGTACAGTCAGCACTTCACACGTCACATGTGCTGACAGGTCCCTGGACATAGAGTAACTCCACCATTATCCCCTGCTCTATGGAATATGAGGGTAATGGGCCGTACAGTCAGAGCAGCACTTCACACGTCACATGTGCTGACAGGGTCCTGGACACAGAGTAACTCCACCATTATTCTCTGCTCTATGGAATATGGGGGTAATGGGCCATACAGTCAGAGCAGTACTTCACACGTCACATGTGCTGACAGGTCCTGGACACAGAGTAACTCCACCATTATTCCTTGCTCTATGGAATATGAGGGTAATGGGCCGTACAGTCAGAGCAGCACTTCACACGTCACATGTGCTGACAGGTCCTGGACACAGAGTAACTCCACCATTATTCTCTGCTCTATGGAATATGGGGTAATGGGCCGTACAGTCAGAGCAGTACTTCACACGTCACATGTGCTGACAGGTCCTGGACACAGAGTAACTCCACCATTATTCCTTGCTCTATGGAATATGAGGGTAATGGGCCGTACAGTCAGAGCAGCACTTCACACGTCACATGTGCTGACAGGTCCTGGACACAGAGTAACTCCACCATTATCCCTGCTCTATGGAATATGAGGGTAATGGGCCGTACAGTCAGAGCAGCACTTCACACGTCACATGTGCTGACAGGTCCTGGACACAGAGTAACTCCACCATTATCCCCTGCTCTATGGAATATGAGGGTAATGGGCCGTACAGTCAGAGCAGCACTTCACACGTCACATGTGCTGACAGGTCCTGGACACAGAGTAACTCCACCATTATCCCATGCTCTATGGAATATGAGGGTAATGGGCCGTACAGTCAGAGCAGCGCTTCACACATCACATGTGCTGACAGGTCCTGGACACAGAGTAACTCCACCATTATCCCCGCTCTATGGAATATGAGGGTAATGGGCTGTACAGTCAGAGCAGCACTTCACACGTCACATGTGCTGACAGGTCCCTGGACACAGAGTAACTCCACCATTATCCCTGCTCTATGGAATATGAGGGTAATGGGCCGTACAGTCAGAACAGCACTTCACACGTCACATGTGCTGACAGGTCCTGGACACAGAGTAACTCCACCATTATCCCCTGCTCTATGGAATATGAGGGTAATGGGCCGTACAGTCAGAGCAGCACTTCACACGTCACATGTGCTGACAGGTCCTGGACACAGAGTAACTCCACCATTATCCCCTGCTCTATGGAATATGAGGGTAATGGGCCGTACAGTCAGAGCAGCACTTCACACGTCACATGTGTTGACAGGTCCCTGGACACAGAGTGACTCCACCATTATCCCCTGCTCTATGGAATATGAGGGTAATGGGCCGTACAGTCAGAGCAGCACTTCACACGTCACATGTGCTGACAGGTCCTGGACACAGAGTAACTCCACCATTATCCCCTGCTCTATGGAATATGAGGGTAATGGGCCGTACAGTCAGAGCAGCACTTCACACGTCACATGTGCTGACAGGTCCTGGACACAGAGTAACTCCACCATTATCCCCTGCTCTATGGAATATGAGGGTAATGGGCCGTACAGTCAGAGCAGCACTTCACACGTCACATGTGCTGACAGGTCCTGGACACAGAGAAACTCCACCATTATTCCCTGCTCTATGGAATATGAGGGTAATGGGCCGTACAGTCAGAGCAGCACTTCACACGTCACATGTGCTGACAGGTCCTGGACACAGAGTAACTCCACCATTATCCCCTGCTCTATGGAATATGAGGGTAATGGGCCGTACAGTCAGAGCAGCACTTCACACATCACATGTGCTGACAGGTCCTGGACACAGAGTAACTCCACCTGTTATGTTTCGGTAGCTGAGGAGTGCAGGTAAAAAAGGCAATACACCAGAGCAGTTGGAATCTATGGGATTGCAGTACCCTGACTAACCACCACAACTAGAGGCAGCCGTGGAGCGTTCCTACGTTGGTCCTAGACGCCTCGTCACAGCCTGAGAAACTAACTACACCTAAAGATAGAAATAGGAAAGCTATCTGCCCCGGAGCAGAACCCCAAAGATAATAGAAAGCCCCCAAACAAGTAATGGCGGTTAGACAAGAGGAAATACTGACACAGAAAGAAAATAGAATGAGCAAACGCTGGGGCCCAAACTATCTAAATAGAAAAGGACAGGAAGGGTACTTACTGCAATCCCAGAAAACCCTGAAAAACACCAACTCTACTAATTTCAAAATCACCTGAGATCACACGACCTCTACCACCTAAATTAGCTCTCTGGTGTAACAAAATCAAAAAAGCAGCCACTGAAAAAACTGGAAAAAGCAAAAGAACAAAACTCAGTGGCTGAACTAAACTGAGAAGGCAGAAGCCCCCGGAGGGGACCCTGAAGGCCCCCACAGAAGTGCAGGACAAAATGCAAAAATATAGCAACAACACAAAAGAAGAAAAATTCTTATCTGGTAGCAGGAGATGCAGACACGACACAGCAGGCTACAAGGGAAACTGGAATGAAGGATTCAGACCAGAACAATTGATCACCGGCAACCCTGATGGGAAAATGACTCCCTTATATAAGACCAGTCAGTAACACCTGATTCCCAGTCCTCACAATCTTCACTAGTACCGCTTATAACCACCAGAGGGAGCCTCTGCTCAGAACTCATCTCAAACCCATTCACAACAGTACCCCCCCCTTGAGGAGGGGTCACCGAACCCTCATTTGAGCAACCAGGTCGGTCAGGATGAGTTCTATGATACGCACGGATAAGTCTCCTAGCATGGATGTCCGAAGCAAACACCCAAGAATTGTCCTCCTGACCATAACCTCTCCATTTAACCAAATACTGGAGTTTCCGTCCAGAAAAACGAGAATCCAATATTTTCTCAACCACATACTCCAGATTGCCCTCAACCAAAACAGGGTCAGGAGGCACAGCAGCAGGAACCACCGGCTCAACAAACCTCTTCAACAAGGACTTGTGGAACACGTTATGGATCTTAAATGTCCCTGGAAGAAGCAAACGAAAAGAAACAGGATTAATAATCTCCATGATCTTATAAGGTCCAATGAACCTAGGCTTAAATTTAGGAGATGCTACTCTCATAGGAATATTCTTTGAGGACAACCAGACCAAGTCCCCCACTCTAAACCGAGGACCATCAGTCCTATGCCGGTTAGCAAACCGCTGGGCCTTCTCCTGAGAGAGGGACAACCTCTCCACTACCTGGTCCCAAATCTGTTGCATACGCTCCACAACAGAGTCAACACCTGGACAGACAGAAGCCTCCGTCTGTCCTGAAGAAAATCGAGGGTGAAACCCAGAATTACAGAAAAAACGGAGACATCAAAGTGGCAGAGCTAGCCCCTATTATTAAGAGCAAACTCAGCCAAAGGCAAAAAAGGACCCAGTCATCCTGATCAGCAGACACAAAGCATCTAAGATAAGTCTCCAATGTCTGGTTTGTTCTCTCAGTTTGACCATTGGTCTGAGGATGAAATGCCGAGGAGAAAGACAATTGAACACCCAGTTTAGAACAAAAAGTCCTCCAAAATTTGGAAACAAACTGGACTCCTCTGTCAGACACAATGTTCTCAGGAATGCCGTGTAAACGAACCACGTGCTGAAGGAACAATGGCACCAATTCAGAGGAGGAAGGCAACTTAGGTAATGGCACAAGATGTATCATTTTGGAAAACCTATCACAAATTACCCAGATGGTGTCATTCTCTGAGAAACAGGAAGATCGGAAATAAATCCATAGAGATATGTGTTGTGAATGGGTTTGAGATGAGTTCTGAGCAGAGGCTCCCTCTGGTGGTTTAAAAGCGGTACTAGTGAGGATTGGGAATCAGGTGTTACTGATTGTCTTATTTAAGGGAATCATTTTCCCATCAGGTTGCCGGTGATCAATTGTTCTGGTCTGAATCCTTCTTTCCAGTTTCCCTTGTAGCCTGCTGTGTCGTGCTGCATCTCCTGCTATCAGATAAGACAATTTCTTATTTTGTGTTTTTGCTATATTTTTGCATTTTGTCCTGCACTTCTGTGGGGGCCTTCAGGGTCCCCTCCGGGGGCTTTTGCCCTCTCAGTTTAGTCCAGCCACTGTGTTTTGTAGTTTTGCTTTTTCCAGTTTTTTCAGTGACTGCTGTTTTGTTTTTTGTTACACCAGAGAACTAATTTAGGTGGTAGAGGTCGTGTGATCTCAGGTGATTTTGAAATTAGTAGAGTTGGTGTTTTTCAGGGTTTTCTGAGATTGCAGTAAGTACCCTTTCCTGTCCTTTTCTATTTAGTTAGTTTGGGCCCCAGCGTTTGCTCATACTATTTTCTTTCTGTGTCAGTATTTCCTCTTGTCTAACCGCCATTACATGTTTGGGGCTTTCTATTATCTTTGGGGTTCTGCTCCGGGCAGATAGCTTTCCTATTTCTATCTTTAGGTGTAGTTAGTTTCTCAGGCTGTGACGGGCGTCTAGGACCAACGTAGGAACGCTCCACGGCTGCCTCTAGTTGTGGTGGTTAGTCAGGGTACTGCAATCTCATAGATTCCAACTGCTCTGGTTGTTTTGCCTTTTTTACCTGCACTCCTCAGCTACCGTAACATATACAGTATCACCGGCCATAAAAATTGTATGTACTCACAGAAGGGAAAAAATATTTGAAGGAAGAAAAGTTGTCAGAGATATTTTTCTGTTTGTTGCATTTTTTTTTTTTTTTCTCCCTCTGTATCTCTGGGTGCTGGGAGGAGTTTTTTTTTCTCTCAATGGAGTTTGCACAGTTGTCTGGCCGTGTGGATCAGCTTGCCACTGAGGTTCAGAGTATTGCTGCATATCTTGCTAGGTTGCCTGTTGTGGAACCTAGATTCCCATGCCAGATTTTTTTTAGGGGATCGAGCTAAGTTTCAGAATTTCAAAAATAATTGTAAATTGTTTCTTGCCTTAAATCTAAGTCCTCAGGAAACGCAGCGCAGCAGGTTCAAATTATCATCTCTCTCCTGCGCGCGATCCTCAGGATTGGGCTTTTTCCCTGACACCTGGGATCCTGTTTTGAGTGATGTTGATGCGTTTTTTCAGGCTTTGGGGTTATTTGTACGATGAGCCTAATGTCACTGATCAAGCTGAAAAAGCCTTGTTGGCATTAAATCAGGGGCTTGATGACGCTGAGTTATACTGTCAGAGATTCCGTAGGTGGCAGTCCTGACCAAATGGAATGACGACGCTTTGGCGGCCCTTTTCCGAAGGGTCTGTCGGATAATGTAAAGGATGTTATGGTGGGATTCCCTGTCCCCTCTGGTCTTAATGATTCTATGTCATTAGCGATTCAAATTGACAGACGTTTGCGTGAGCGGAGAAGTATGCGTGGAGTGGTGTTGCCTTGTGAGCCAGCTGCTGAGCCCATGCATGTGATGGAGTGGTGTCTGGGGCACAGCGTCATGAGTTTCGAAAGCGCAATGGGTTATGTTTTCTACTGTGGTGATGCCTCTCATGCTATTTCAGTCTGCCTAAGCGGGGAAGACGTTTTGCACGCTCAGTTGTCTTGGGTAGTGTTCAGACTAAGTTTTTATTAACTGTCACTCTGATATGCTCTCTGTCCTCATTTTCTGCTCAGGCTTTCGTTGATTCTGGAGCAGCTATTAACCTGATGGATTATGATTTTGCTAAACGTTGTGGATTTCCCTTGATACCCCTACAGAAGTCTATTCCCCTACTGGGGATCATTCTACCCCTTTGGCTGAGAATAAACCCCAGTTTTCTACTCAGGTGATAATGAGGGTTGAACCTGATCACCAGGAGTGCTGCAAATTTTTGGTTCTATATAATCTGCATGACATTATCGTGCTGGGTTTCCCTTGGTTACAGTCTCATAATCCTGTTTTGGATTGGAAACTGTGTCTGTAACCAGTTGGGGTGCCAATGTGTTAATACCAACACCCTGTTTTTTCTGCCTCCCCCCAGGTGAGGATGTTCTGACTTTTTGTTTGATTTTTCTGATGTGTTTAGCGAAAGTAAATCTGCATCCTTACCTCCCCATGGAGCTATGACTGCCTATTGAATTGTGAGGTGTAAATTCCCTAAGGTCGCCTTTTTAACTTGTCTGTACCTGAACATGCGTATGCGGGCTTTTATCAAGGAATCATTGGAGAAGGGTCATATAACCATCCCTTCCCTTAGGGGCCGGTTTTTTCTTTGTGGCCAAAAAGATGGTTCATTAAGGCGTGTATTGATTATGTCTCTTGAACAATATTCGTGAAAAAACAATCCCTTACCTTGATTTCTGACCTGTTTTTCCAGGGAAAAAAAGTACTTTGGTTTACCAAAACTTACCCAGGGGGGGGTTAACCTTATTCGCATTAAGCACGGGTGAAGGAAGACGGCATTAACACCCCTGAAGGGCATTTTGAGTACCTTGTGATGTTTGGGCTCACTAAAGCTCCTTCCGTCTTCCGTCCTTCATGAATGACTTTTCAGGATTTTGTGGACAAGTTTCTGATTGTTTATTGGATGTATCTTATTTTTTTCTAATGACTGGGGTCATGTAAACAGTTCGAACTGTATTCCAATTTTGAGAAGAATGTCTGTATGGAAGGATCAAAGTGTCTTTTTGGGGTACAGAAGATCATTTCGGGATTCATTTTGTCCCCATTGTTATTGAAATGGCCCGGTCAAGGTTCAGGCCATCTGTGATTGGGTCCAACACTTATTAAAGGCTCTTCAGAGTTTTTTTTTGGGGTTTTTCCAA
>JARQOD010000007.1:159059097-159155028 GCA_033576555.1 Oophaga sylvatica | reverse complement strand
TTTA
The DNA here is from genome assembly GCA_033576555.1 of Oophaga sylvatica. Lineage (NCBI taxonomy): Eukaryota > Metazoa > Chordata > Amphibia > Anura > Dendrobatidae > Oophaga > Oophaga sylvatica. The sequence continues at coordinate 159,155,024 of JARQOD010000007.1, read as the reverse complement.
CTTTTGACGTATCCCCAAAATCCTTTTTTGTTGCTTTTGACGTCACTTGCAAGCCTTAATTCATTGTCAGCTTTAGATAATCTGATTTGTGCCCTGCAGGTTCTGCAGACGGCATTATATTCTTCTTTAGATATGCCTCCCTCTTTCCATTTGATAAACATTTCTTTTTTCCTTTTTAGCATGTGTTTAAGTTCTTTGTTCATCCATATGAATTAACACATGTGGAATTATACATTACACTTTACAAAAAAGTGTGAAACAACAGAAAATATGTCTTATATTCTAGGTTCTTCAAAGTAGCCACCTTTTGCTTTGATTACTGCTTTGCACGCAGAAAAGGTGAAAGGATGGACTCTACTTGCCTGGTTACCACCGTGAAGCATGGAGGAGGAGGTGTGATGGTGTGGGGGTGCTTTGCTGGTGACACTGTTGGGGATTTATTCAAAATTGAAGGCATACTGAACCAGCATGGCTACCACAGCATCTTGCAGCGGCATGCTATTCCATCCGGTTTGCGTTTAGTTGGACCATCATTTATTTTTCAACAGGGCAATGACCCCAAACACACCTCCAGGCTGTGTAAGGTCTATTTGACCAAGAAGGAGAGTGTTGGGGTGCTACGCCAGATGACCTGGCCTCCACAGTCACCAGACCTGAACCCAATCGAGATGGTTTGGGGTGAGCTGGACCGCTCACTGTTGTGAATGTGCTAGAAATGAATTCTGAGCAGAAGCTCCCTCTGGTGGTTACAAACAGTACTGAACTATCCAATGAAGATTGTGAAGATTGGCGATCAGGTGTTACTGACTGGTCTTATATAAGGGAGGTTCCCTCCCATCAGGGTTGCCGGTGATCAATTGTTCTGGTCTCATCTTTGATTCCTGTTCACTTTGTAGCTTGCTGTTTCATGCCTGCATCTTCTGCTAACAGATAATACATTTTCTTCTTTTAGTTTTTGTGCTTGCTTTTTGCATTTTGTCCTGTACTTCTGTGGGGGTCTGCCGGGTCCCCTCCGGGGGCTTGTGCTCCTCTCAGTTTAGTTCAGCCACTGTTGTTTGTTCATTTGCCTTTTCCAGTTTTTTCAGTGGCTGCTGTTTAGTTTTGTTACACCAGAGAACTAATTTAGGTGGTAGAGGTCGTGTGATCTCAGGTGTTTTTGTAATTAGTAGAGTTGGTACTTTTCAGGGTTTTTTGGGATTGCAGTAAGTGTCCTTCCTATCCTTTTCTATTTAGGAAGTTTGGGCCCCAACGTTTGCTCATACTATTTTTTGTCTGTGTCTGTATTTTCCTCTTGTCTAACCGCCATTACATGTTTGGGAGCTTTCTATGTTCTTTGGGGATCTGCTCCGGGGCAGATAGTTTTCCTCTTTCTGTCTTTAGGTGTAGTTAGCTTCTCAGGCTGTGACGAGGCGTCTAGGACCAACGTAGGTACGCTCCACGGCTGCCTTTAGTTGTGTTGGTTAGTCAGGGTACTGCAATCCCATAGATTCCAACCTCTCTGGTGTATTTCCTTTTTTTGCCTGCTCTCCTCAGCTACCAAATCATAACAGTATCACCGGCCCTAAAACTGATATTTGTATGGTACTCACAGAAGGGAAAAATAGTGTTAAAGAAAGAAGATTGTCAGAGTTGTCAGAGATTTTTTTTTTCCCCTCTGTTTCTCTGAATGCTGAGGAGGATTTTTTTTTCTCTCAATGGAGTTTGCACAGTTGTCTGGCCGTGTGGATCAGCTTGCCACTGAAGTTCGGAGTATTGCTACCTATCTTGCAGGGTTGCCTGTTGTGGAACCTAGCATTCCCATGCCAGATTTGTTTTTAGGGGATCGAGCTAAATTTCTGAAATTCAAAAATAACTAAAAGTTGTTTTTTGCCTTGAAATCTAAGTCCTCAGGGAACGCAGCACAGCAGGTTCAAATTGTCATCTCTCTCCTGCGCGGCGATCCTCAGGATTGGGCTTTTTCCCTGACACCTGGGGATCCTGTTTTGAGTAATGTTGATGCATTTTTTCGGGCTCTGGGGTTATTGTACGATGAGCCTAATGTCACTGATCAAGCTGAAAAAGCCTTGTTGGCATTAAATCAGGGGCTTGAGGACGTTGAGTTATACTGTCAGAGATTCCGAAGGTGGGCAGTCCTGACCAAATGGAATGACGATGCTTTGGCAGCCCTTTTTCGGAAGGGTCTGTCAGAGAATGTAAAGGATGTTATGATGGGATTCCCTGTCCCCTCTGGTCTCAATGATTCTATGTCATTAGCGATTCAAATTGACAGATGTTTGCGTGAGCGTAGAGGTATGCGTGGAATAGTGTTGCCTTGTGAACCAGCTTCTGAACCCATGCAGTGTGATAGAGTGGCTTCTGGGGCACAGCGTCATGAGTTTCGAAAACGCAATGGGTTATGTTTCTACTGTGGTGATGCCTCTCATGCTATTTCAGTCTGCCCTAAGCGGGGAAGACGTTTTGCACGCTCAGTTGTCTTGGGTAGTGTTCAGACTAAATTTTTGTTGACTGCTACCCTGATTTGCTCCCTGTCCACATTTTCTGCTCAGGCTTTTGTTGATTCGGGAGCAGCTATTAACCTGATGGATTTTGATTTTGCTAAACGTTGTGGGTTTCCCTTGATACCCCTACGGAAGTCTATTCCCCTACTGGGGATTGATTCTACCCCTTTGGCTGAGAATAAACCTCAGTTCTCTACTCAGGTGATAATGAGGGTTGAACCTGATCATCAGGAGAGTTGCAAATTTTTGGTGCTGTATAATCTGCATGACATTATCGTACTGGGTTTCCCTTGGTTACAGTCTCATAATCCTGTTTTGGATTGGAAATCTGTGTCTGTAACCAGTTGGGGCTGCCAATGTGTTAATACCAACACTCCTGTTTTTTCTGCCTCCCCCCAGGCTCAGGATGTTCCTGACTTTTTGACTGATTTTTCTGATGTGTTTAGCGAAAGTAAATCTGCATCCTTGCCCCCCCATAGGAGCTATGACTGCGCTATTGAATTAGTGCCTGGTAGTAAATTCCCTAAAGGTCGCCTTTTTAACTTGTTTGTACCTGAACATGACGCTATGCGGTCTTATATCAAGGAGTCATTGGAGAAGGGTCATATCAGACCATCCTCTTCACCCTTGGGTGCCGGTTTTTTCTTTGTGGCCAAAAAGGATGGTTCATTAAGGCCGTGTATTGATTATCATCTCTTGAACAATATCACTGTGAAATATCAATATCCGTTACCCTTGATTTCTGACCTGTTTTCCAGGGTGAAAAGTGCTACTTGGTTTACCAAGCTTGACGTCAGGGGGGCATATAACCTTATTCGCATTAAGCACGGGGATGAATGAAAGACGGCATTTAATACCCCAGAGGGGCATTTTGAGTACCTAGTGATGCCCTTTGGGCTCACTAATGCTCCTTCTGTCTTCCAGTCCTTCATGAATGACATTTTCAGGGATTTTGTGGATAAATTTCTGATTGTTTATTTGGATGATATCTTGATTTTTTCCAATGACTGGGACTCTCATGTGAAACATGTTCGGACTGTGTTCCAGATTTTGAGAGAGAATGCTCTGTATGTGAAGGGATCAAAGTGTCTTTTTGGCGTACAGAGGATCTCATTTCTGGGATTCATTTTGTCCCCATCTGTTATTGAAATGGACCCGGTCAAGGTTCAGGCCATCTGTGATTGGGTCCAACCTACTTCATTAAAGGCTCTTCAAAGATTCTTGGGTTTTGCCAATTTTTATCGTAAATTTATTGGTAATTTCTCTGTTATTGTTAAACCATTAACTAATTTGACCAAAAAGGGTTCTGATGTGGTGAATTGGCCTCCTGAGACAGTCTCTGCGTTTCAGGAACTTAAGCAGAGATTCACTTCTGCTCCTGTTCTACGGCAGCCTGATGTTTCTCTGCCATTTCAGGTGGAGGTTGATGCCTCTGAAATTGGGGCAGGTGCCGTTTTGTCCCAAAGAGATCCAGAGACCTCTAAAAGTAACCCTTGTGCCTTTTTCTCTCGAAAATTTTCTCCAACTGAACGTAATTATGACGTGGGTAATCGGGAGTTATTGGCCATGAAGTGGGCTTTTGAAGAGTGGAGACATTGGCTGGAGGGAGCCAAACATCAGGTGGTGGTCCTCACGGACCATAAGAATCTGGTTTATCTGGAATCAGCCAAGCGACTTAATCCTAGACAGGCCAGGTGGGCCTTGTTTTTCACACGTTTTAATTTCATGGTTTCCTTTCTTCCTGGCACTAAGAATGTTAAGGCGGATGCCCTCTCGAGGAGTTTCCTTGCGGACTCTCCTGAGTTATCTGATCCTGCTGTTATTTTGAAAGAGGGTGTAGTTCTTTCCGCCATCTCGCCCAATTTGAGACTGGCTCTGGAAGGGTGTCAGGAGGATAAACCCGAGCCCTGCCCTATTGGGAAATTGTTTGTCCCAGACCGGTGGAAAAAGAGTGTGATGTCTGAGATTCATTGTTCCGCGTTGGCCGGTCATCCTGGAATTTTTGGTACCAAGACTTGGTTAGTCGGTCCTTTTGGTGGCCTACTTTGTCTCGTGACGTCAGGGAATTTGTGCAGTCCTGCGGGACTTGCTCTCGCTCCAAGCCTTGCTCTCGCTCTAGTGGTTTGTTGATGCCATTGCCTGTGCCCAAGAGACCATGGACCCATATCTCTATGGATTTCATTTCCGACCTCCCTGTTTCTCAGAGAATGACCGTTATCTGGGTGATTTGTGATAGGTTTTCCAAAATGATACATCTTGTGCCATTACCTAAGTTGCCTTCCTCCTCTGAATTGGTGCCTTTGTTCCTTCAGCACGTGGTTCGGTTACACGGCATTCCTGAGAACATTGTGTCTGACAGAGGAGTCCAGTTTGTTTCCAGATTTTGGAGGACTTTTTGTTCTAAACTTGGTGTTCAATTGTCTTTCTCCTCGGCTTTTCATCCTCAGACCAATGGACAAACTGAGAGAACAAACCAGACATTGGAGACTTATCTGAGATGCTTTGTGTCTGCTGATCAGGATGACTGGGTCTCTTTTTTGCCTTTGGCTGAGTTTGCTCTTAATAATAGGGCTAGCTCTGCCACTTTGATGTCTCCATTTTTCTGCAATTTTGGGTTTCACCCTCGATTTTCTTCAGGACAGACGGAGGCTTCTGTCTGTCCAGGTGTTGACTCTGTTGTGGAGCGTATGCAGCAGATTTGGGACCAGGTAGTGGAGAGGTTGTCCCTCTCTCAGGAGAGGGCCCAGCGGTTTGCCAACCGGCATAGGACTGATGGTCCTCGGTTTGAAGTGGGGGACTTGGTCTGGTTGTCCTCAAGAAATATCCCTATGAGAGTTGCATCTCCTAAGTTTAAGCCTAGGTTCATTGGACCTTATAAGATCATGGAGATTCTTAATCCTGTTTCCTTTCGTTTACTTCTTCCAGGGACATTTTAGATCCATAACGTGTTCCACAAGTCCTTATTGAAGAGGTTTTGTCGAGCCAGTGGTTCCTATGGCTGTGCCTCCTGACCCTGTTTTGGTTGAGGGCAATCTGGAGTATGTGGTTGAGAAAATATTGAATTCTCGTTTTTCTAGACGGAAACTCCAGTATTTGGTTAAGTGGAGAGGTTATGGTCAGGAGGACAATTCTTCGGTGTTTGCTGAACGTAATTATGACGTGGGTAATCGGGAGTTATTGGCCATGAAGTGGGCTTTTGAAGAGTGGAGACATTGGCTGGAGGGAGCCAAACATCAGGTGGTGGTCCTCACGGACCATAAGAATCTGGTTTATCTGGAATCAGCCAAGCGACTTAATCCTAGACAGGCCAGGTGGGCCTTGTTTTTCACACGTTTTAATTTCATGGTTTCCTTTCTTCCTGGCACTAAGAATGTTAAGGAGGATGCCCTCTCGAGGAGTTTCCTTGCGGACTCTCCTGAGTTATCTGATCCTGCTGTTATTTTGAAAGAGGGTGTAGTTCTTTCCGCCATCTCGCCCAATTTGAGACTGGCTCTGGAAGGGTGTCAGGAGGATAAACCCGAGCGCTGCCCTATTGGGAAATTGTTTGTCCCAGACCGGTGGAAAAAGAGTGTGATGTCTGAGATTCATTGTTCCGCGTTGGCCGGTCATCCCGGAATTTTTGGTACCAGAGACTTGGTTAGTCGGTCCTTTTGGTGGCCTACTTTGTCTCGTGACGTCAGGGAATTTGTGCAGTCCTGCGGGATTTGCTCTCGCTCCAAGCCTTGCTCTCGCTCTAGTGGTTTGTTGATGCCATTGCCTGTGCCCAAGAGACCATGGACCCATATCTCTATGGATTTATTTCCGACCTCCCTGTTTCTCAGAGAATGACCGTTATCTGGGTGATTTGTGATAGGTTTTCCAAAATGATACATCTTGTGCCATTACCTAAGTTGCCTTCCTCCTCTGAATTGGTGCCTTTGTTCCTTCAGCACGTGGTTCGGTTACACGGCATTCCTGAGAACATTGTGTCTGACAGAGGAGTCCAGTTTGTTTCCAGATTTTGGAGGACTTTTTGTTCTAAACTTGGTGTTCAATTGTCTTTCTCCTCGGCTTTTCATCCTCAGACCAATGGACAAACTGAGAGAACAAACCAGACATTGGAGACTTATTTGAGATGCTTTGTGTCTGCTGATCAGGATGACTGGGTCTCTTTTTTGCCTTTGGCTGAGTTTGCTCTTAATAATAGGGCTAGCTCTGCCACTTTGATGTCTCCATTTTTCTGCAATTTTGGGTTTCACCCTCGATTTTCTTCAGGACAGACGGAGGCTTCTGTCTGTCCAGGTGTTGACTCTGTTGTGGAGCGTATGCAGCAGATTTGGGACCAGGTAGTGGAGAGGTTGTCCCTCTCTCAGGAGAGGGCCCAGCGGTTTGCCAACCGGCATAGGACTGATGGTCCTCGGTTTGAAGTGGAGGACTTGGTCTGGTTGTCCTCAAGAAATATCCCTATGAGAGTTGCATCTCCTAAGTTTAAGCCTAGGTTCATTGGACCTTATAAGATCATGGAGATTCTTAATCCTGTTTCCTTTCGTTTACTTCTTCCAGGGACATTTTAGATCCATAACGTGTTCCACAAGTCCTTATTGAAGAGGTTTGTCGAGCCAGTGGTTCCTATGGCTGTGCCTCCTGACCCTGTTTTGGTTGAGGGCAATCTGGAGTATGTGGTTGAGAAAATATTGAATTCTCGTTTTTCTAGACGGAAACTCCAGTATTTGGTTAAGTGGAGAGGTTATGGTCAGGAGGACAATTCTTGGGTGTTTGCTTCGGACATCCATGCTAGGAGACTCATCTGTGCGTATCACAGAGCTCATCCTGACCGACCTGGTTGCTCAAATGAGGGTTCGATGACCCCTCCTCAAGGGGGGTACTGTTGTGAATGTGCTAGAAATGAATTCTGAGCAGAAGTTCCCTCTGGTGGTTACAAACAGTACTGAACTATCCAATGAAGATTGTGAAGATTGGCGATCAGGTGTTACTGACTGGTCTTATATAAGGGAGGTTCCCTCCCATCAGGGTTGCCGGTGATCAATTGTTCTGGTCTCATCTTTGATTCCTGTTCACTTTGTAGCTTGCTGTTTCGTGCCTGCATCTTCTGCTAACAGATAAGACATTTTCTTCTTTTAGTTTTTTGTGCTTGCTTTTTGCATTTTGTCCTGCACTTCTGTGGGGGTCTGCCGGGTCCCCTCCGGGGGCTTGTGCTCCTCTCAGTTTAGTTCAGCCACTGTTGTTTGTTCATTCGCCTTTTCCAGTTTTTTCAGTGGCTGCTGTTTAGTTTTGTTACACCAGAGAACTAATTTAGGTGGTAGAGGTCGTGTGATCTCAGGTGTTTTTGTAATTAGTAGAGTTGGTACTTTTCAGGGTTTTTTGGGATTGCAGTAAGTGTCCTTCCTATCCTTTTCTATTTAGGAAGTTTGGGCCCCAACGTTTGCTCATACTATTTTCTGTCTGTGTCTGTATTTTCCTCTTGTCTAACCGCCATTACATGTTTGGGGGCTTTCTATGTTCTTTGGGGATCTGCTCCGGGGCAGACAGTTTTCCTCTTTCTGTCTTTAGGTGTAGTTAGCTTCTCGGGCTGTGACGAGGCGTCTAGGACCAACGTAGGTACGCTCCACGGCTGCCTTTAGTTGTGGTGGTTAGTCAGGGTACTGCAATCCCATAGATTCCAACCTCTCTGGTGTATTTCCTTTTTTGCCTGCTCTCCTCAGCTACCAAATCATAACAGCTCACTGCTTCAATTTTGAATAAATCCCCAACAGTGTCACCAGCAAAGCGCCCCCAGACCATCACACCACCTCCTCCATGCTTCATGGTGGGAACCAGGCATGTAGAGTCCAGCCGTTCACCTTTTCTGCGTGCAAAGCAGTAATCAAAGCAAAAGGTGGATACTTTGAAGAACCTAGAATATAATACATATTTTCAGTTGTTTCGCACTTTTTTGTAAAGTGTAATGTATAATTCCACATGTGTTAATTCATAGTTTTGATGCCTTCAGTGTGATTCTACAATTTTCATAGTCATGAAAATACAGAAAAATCATTGAATGAGAAGGTGTGTCCAAACTTTTGGTCTGTACTGTATATGTGTCTCACTGACATATATATATACACCTATTCTATGTGTATACATGTATTATATCTTTTGTATTCTAACCTGTCAGTGTGATTTTACTGTATAGCCGCATATGAATTACCAGCTTTTCTTCTATCTATCTATCTATCTATCTATCTATCTATCTATCTATCTATCTATCTATCTATCTATCTATCTGTCTGTCTGTCTGTCTGTCTGTCTGTCTGTCTGTCTGTCTGTCTGTCTGTCTGTCATAAATACATATATATGTATTTGTGTCACTGACATGTATATATCTATGTATTCTATGTGTATACATATATTCTATCTATTCTTTTCTGAGCTGTCAGTGTGATTTTACAGTAGTCGGACATGAATTGCCGGCTTTTCAAAGGACACCGGTACATAAAAATCGGACAGCACTCGCATGGTGCGAGTGCTGTCTGATTTTTTTCTCGCACCCATAGACTTGTGTTGCTGTGATTTTTTTCTCAGTCCGATTTCGGCTGAGAAAAAAAATCGCAAATGAGATGTCACCTATTGAAAAACAGTGGTCCGAGTGCAATCCGATTTTTCATTGGATTGCACTCGTCCGTATTTCTCGCCAGTGAGTATGAGCCCTTATTGTGAAATTGTGTCTACACTCATTTCGATATGAGCTCATATTTTGGATTAAGTAATTCCTGTAGGACATAACAGTCCAATTTGTAATGTAAAACATATGCTTTTGGAGGTCCTAGCTGCTTAAAAACAGCCCAAACAACTAATATCTATTTTATGATATTTTTATTAGCTGACAGCCTGACACTTTTCATTCCAACTCCCCACTCATCTTCAGTGACTTCTCCCATGAGAACAAAGAATTTTGCAAGCTGAAATCCAAAATGTATTGACTCTTAATGTTGAAATCTACCACTGGGGAAAAGTAAGGACACCCATTAAATGGTAGGCTGGTCCTTCTGAAATCATCATGTTCATGCTACCATTATCTAATGTGTCTGGCCACTTTTCGAGTAAACCTTTTTCTGAACTATAGTAAGTTTAGCGTAAAAAGTTCATGGTTGGAACGTCACATTCCCTGCATGAAATCAGATATAAAAGATTTGGGGAATATATCAATGATGCTCCAATTCCTAGAAAGATATATTAAAGGGAACCGGTCACTTGATTCATGCTGCCCAAACTAGGGGCACCATGAATCAAAACCTGGCTCCACAATTGCAGACAGGTATAGCTGTCTCCGAAACTCTTTGGCATTTCAGAGAAAGTATGCTTTAAAAATCCAGCCACAGACAATAGCCTAAGCTGAGACTAGTCCGGCTCCGCCCCTGGCCTACTCCTCCCAGTGCCGCTGCAGATGATTGACAGGCCTCTAGCATAGCATGTCTTTGGCACCTCTAGCAATATATCATTTTTGTATGTCACTCAATATTAGATCCATAAGTAAATCAAATGGTAAAACTGGAGGGACAAAAAGTGCAAATAGGGTCTTATCTTATAACCATGCGGTATAAAATATTATAAGTATGCTCACCTGATAGGGTTGTGACAGTCGCAACTCCTATAGAAGCATGTAAATGCTGCTGCAGGATCACCAAGGACATACGTTGCAATAAATGAGGAATATGGTGGTTCAGAGTTATTTGTGGTTTGGTCTTGATGAACCTTGAAACGCGTTGACAAAATAAACCACATTCATGCTTCACCTTCGTGTGTGATCGTATCTTTGAGCCTTGGACAGTGCAGACTCTGAACCATCATATTCCTCATTTATTGCAAAATATTACATCCATGACTCTTGAACCCAAGGGTTCACTTGTTACATGTTCCTATTAATATCCTTTTATTTCATGATGCTTGTTCTAATCATTTCTTATTGGATGCTAATACTGTACTGAATATTGATAAAAAAAGAGAATTCACCATGAGCTGCGGTAAAGAACACCATGTGCACTGGAAACATGTCCACTATTCTGCTTCTTATGGATTTTAGTAGTGCAAGAATTAAAGACTGAGACCTTTCAATCATGTTCAGTGCTGGACTCCATCTGGACATAAATAATGCAGAAGTGATATACTTATAATTTGGCAAAACAAAATGTAAGACGAGAGATAATATTTAGCGCCAGTAAAAACATTTACATAAGTGTCTTTGTAGCATATTTATGTTAGTAAAGAATTTTAGGGGTCAGCATAACTTCTATCATTATCCCACCAAATGTGTTGTGATTGAGCAACTTTTATTACTGAGAACTGGACTTTCTCACAAAGAGAATAATTCTGTAGAGAGCAACAAATGATTTTCCAAACTAGCCAAATGGCTGTATTTTTCCCATGAAAGCTTAATGAAGAAATTATAAAGTTTCATCCATAAATCTAGTATTATTCAATTCTAAACTGACTTTCCATTGCAGCTTTGTAGAAGGGACCCTCCACTGTTTTGGCCCAGTCATTTAATTGGAATTTTTTTAAGTTAAAAATCTGAGATCCCAGCAGTAGTGTTGAGCATTCCGATACTGCAAATATCGGGTATCGGTCGATATTCGCTGTATCGGAATTCCGATTCCGAGTACCGATATTTTCGTCATATCGGATACCGGAATCGTAATTGTCCCGTCACGGTCAGTGTCCGTCGGTCGGGTCTGTCAGGAGTCAGCGGCACTTACCTGGAAGAAGATCTCCGGCGGTCACGTCCTGGACTGCTTGATGGCCGCCATTATCTTCTCCCTGGAGGTCACGTGCAGTTTCTCGCGATAACTGCAGTGACTGCCGGGTAATCGCGGCTGTAAAGCAGTCCGATGACGTCACCGCAGGGGAAGCAGGTAATCAGCTGTGCTGCGTTGCGATGACAGGCTCTGCCTGACATTCCGATGTAGCAGAGCTGGATCGTCGTGGGACACTCGTTACTATGCACTGCGTCGGACAGGTGGTATACTGTTGGTTTTTTTTTTTTTCTTTTTTTACAGGAGATCGATGGCGTCGCAGGAATGAGAGAGTAATAAAAGAAATGAAAACTGTGTTGTCTCTTTTATTTCATTAAAAGACTTTTTTCTTGCTGTGTCTTTTTTTTAAACATTTAAAACTTTGGATTAATAATGGATCGGTGTCTTATTGTTGCCTCTCCATTATTAACCGGGCTTATTGTCACTGTGCAATCAACGGTGACATTAACCCCTTATTACCCCGCTTGCCACCGCTACAGGGCAAGTGGGAAGAGCCGGGTAAAGTGCCACAATTGGCACATCTTTTGATGCGCCAAATGTGGGGCTGCTGTAGCCTGGTATTATCAGGCTGTTGAGGGCCAAAATCCATGGGCCTTGACAGTCTTTTAATACCAGGCCGCAGCAGTCTGCATTTTACTTGGCTGGTTAACAAAAATAGGGGGGATCCCCACGCCATTTTTTTTCGAGGGGATCCCCTATTATTGTTAACCAGCCAAGCTAAGCAGACTGCTGTGGCCTGGTATTATCAGGCTTGCAAGGTCCATGGATATTGGATCCTTACCAGCCTGAAAATCCAGGCCTCAGCAGTCTGCTTCATCTGGCTGGTTAACAAAAATAGGGGGGACCCCACGGCAATTTTTTTAGAGGGGATCCCCTATTTTTGTTAACCAGCCAAGATATGCAGACTGCTGTGGCCTGGTATTATCAGGCTGGCAAGGTTCATGGATCTTGGCTCCTTAACAGCCTGAAAATCCAGGCCTCAGCAGTCTGCTTCATCTGGCTGGTTAACAAAAATAGGGGGGACCCCACGCCAATTTTTTCGAGGGGATCCCCTAGTTTTGTTAACCAGCCAAGATATGCAGACTGCTGTGGCCTGGTATTATCAGGCTGGCAAGGTTCATGGATCTTGGCTCCTTAACAGCCTGAAAATCCAGGCCTCAGCAGTCTGCTTCATCTGGCTGGTTAACAAAAATAGGGGGGACCCCACGCAAATTTTTTTCGAGGGGATCCCCTAGTTTTGTTAACCAGCCAAGATAAGCAGACTGCTGTGGCCTGGTATTATCAGGCTGGCAAGCAGGGTCGGACTGAGCCACCGGGACACCGGAGAAACCTCCGGTGGGCCCCAGCTCCTGCGTGGTGGGCCCTGATTTGAAAGGATAGGTCGCGGGGCAGAGGGGGCCCATCTGGAGCTACGCTACAGTAACTGTATCGGCGTGCACAGCATGCCAATACAGTTACATTCTGCGGCAGAGCAGGGAGAATCGCTCTCCCTGCTCTGCTGCCCGGCCGCTATGGGGCCTGAGCAGGCGGTGGGGGGCCCGGTGCCAGCAGTGGGCCCCCCACCCGTCATCGGAGGGTCAGCTGTATCGGCATCCAGCCGATACAGCTGACCGCATAGAGAGAGAAGGAGCGAGCGCTCCTTCTCTCCCATAATCCCCCTCTCAGCGTCTGACAGCGGGCGCGATGACGTCACCTGCCGGCGCCCGCTGTCAGACGCTGAGAGGGAGAACAGTGAGCAGCACAGGAACTGGGAGGTGAGTATTGTTTTTTTTTTTTTAATGGGGGTGCATTATACTACAGAGGCTGTATATGGGGGGTGCATTATACTACAGAGGCTGTATATGGGGCTGCATTATACTACAGAGGCTGTATATGGGGGCTGCATTATACTACAGAGGCTCCATATGGGGGTGCATTATACTACAGAGACTCCCTATGGGGATGCATTATACTACAGAGGCTGCCTATGGGGGTGCATTATAATATAGCGGCTGCCTATGGTGGTGCATTATATTATAGACTCTGCCTATGGGGGTTTATTATAATATAGAGGCTGCCTATGGGGGTGCATTATACTATATTGAGGACTATCTGGTGTATTATGCTGTATGGATGCTATCGAGGGGCCATCATACAGTGTTGGACCCATTAAATAGTTTGGGGACATTAAGGGGTCAGTATATATCCAGTGAGGGCATTATTCTGTGTATAGGGGAGATGTACAGGGGAGACTTGGGACATTATTAAATGTAAAGTGGACACTTATTGTTATAGGGGAACTCGGGTTACTGTGACTGTCAAAGGGGCACACAGGGCATTATTGCATTATTACAGTCTAGGGGACAAAATGTGGGCACTGTTTTCTAGGGCACTTGCACCCGGCATTACTATATTCTAGAGGGGTGCTTTAGAATTTAGAGGTCACACAGAACCACACAGCAGGTGCAGTAATAGGGACACATACGGCAGCAGCAGCTCAGTATTGAGGTATCAGCAGGATGAGGAGTTTGTGCAGGTTGAGAATAGTCCAATTGGTGACCGTGACAGTGCTAAAAATATGAGAAGTGAAATGTGTCTTTGTTGTAATCTCTGCAGTCGAGTCCTGGCTGGAGAAGTCGTCATGTCGGTCTGGGCCAGATGGAAAAGACATGAAAAGTGAACAATTCCATTAGAAAGAACATCAGCGGTAAGTCATTATCTATACCTGTGCTGTAATCTATTATATGTTCTGTAGGACTGGTATTATTTACCACAGACCATATGGCCATATAGACCATATAGATTATTTTTGGCAACAGCGCGGTCATTTGCTGAGGTTCTCTGGTTAGGGGCCCACTCAGAAGTTTCGCCCCCACTAAACCAAAACCCTAGCTACGCCTCTGGCTCTCTCTCTAGTCTTTCTTTCTCTTTCTAGTCTTTCTCGCTCTCTGTTCTTTCTTTCTCTCTCTGTTCTCTCTTTCTCTGTTCTTTCTTTCTCGCTCTCTGTTCTTTTTTCTCTCTGTTCTTTCTCTCTCTCTTTTCTTTCTTTCCTCTCTTTCTTACTCTGTTTGTTCTTTCTCTCTCTCTCCTTTCTTTCTCTCTCGCTGCTCTTTCTTTCTTTTCCTCAGTACCAACCACTGTGCCCATAATGCCAGCCACTGTGCCCTCATTACCAGTCAGTGTGATCAGCAGTGCTAAATGGGTACGGTTGGGGCGAGGATATGGGTGTGATTAGTTGTGAAATGGGTGTGGTCGGGGCATGGCCTAAAATTTGCGGCGGCAGCCTTTAACCCTCTTTCCTGTCTTCAAAAGTTGGGAGGTATGCTGTATGACCTCCCTACAACTTCTGGGCATGCTCCTGATGAGCGCGACGGATGGTCTCCTGAGGGATCTCCTCCCACACCTGGACTAAAGCATCCACCAACTCCTGGATAGTCTGTGGTGCAACGTGGCATGGCCTAAAATTTGCTGCAGCAGGCACAGCGTGCCACAGCCTTTGTCCCTCTTTCCCTTCTTCAAAGGTTGGGAAGTATGATGGTGGGCCCCAAGAATAATTTTTCTCTGGTGGGCCCAAGGTACTCCAGTCCGATGCTGCTGGCAAGGTCCATGGATATTGGCTCCTTAACAGCCTTAAATACCATGCCTCAGCAGTCTGCTTTATCAGGCTGGTTAACAAAAATAGGGGGGACCCCACGCCATTTTTTTTTTCGAAGGGATCCCCTATTTTTGTTAATCAGTTCCCTCTGACGTCACTGATGGTGTCCCTGGCTGACCTGAAGTGAAAGTGGAAAGCAATCAATTAAGCTTTCCACTTCCTCTCCTGTCAGCCAGGAGAGGAGCTCATTCATTCGGGGGTTTACTGTGAGGCTGCAGCATTAGCTGCGGTCCCTGCAGTAAACATTAACCCTTTGGGCTCATACTCACTGGCTGGAAAAAAATCGGTCCGTTTTCTGCAGGAAAAAAACGGTACATTTGTTGTAAAAAGGCATGCGATTTTGATGCGATTTTAAATCCCACCATGCGTTTTCCATCAGTTTTCCATCAGTTTTCCATCTGTATGCAATGCGATTTTAACATGAAGTTTTACATAGAGCAGTTATCTCTATGTAAAAAGTCATGTAAAAATCACATTGTAAAAAAAATGTACACAAAAAGCAAATAATTATATATATATATATATATATATATATATATATATATATATATATATATATATAATATATATATATAGGTCATACACTTCTACATAGTATAATAGCCGCTAATTCATCCCTGGCTATACTGTAAAATCACACTGACAGCTTTAATAAAGAATAGAAACAATACATATACACACATAGAATACATATATATATATATATATATATGTAATTGTGACATATATATATATAACATATATTTATAGTTCATACACTTCTACATAGTATAATAGCTGCTAATTCAATTGCCGGCTTTTGTGAAATCACAAAAGCCAACATGAAATGATACATTGTTTAGACACAGTTAACCATGTCATTTCATGTATTTTGATATATGGTTTTAACTTACAATTACATAAGTGTATGTGTGCAAAATTTCAGACATGTAGGGGTTAATTAAAGGTGTAAATTCGTTGAAAAAAAATGCGTGGGCTTCCGGTGTATTTTCTCCACCAGACAGACAAAGCAAGCGAGTGGGGGCAGATAATAATAGCCTAGGGAGGGTACATTTTTTTTGTGCCCCCCCGGCTACTAACATCTGCCCCCAGACACCCCAGAAAGGGCAAATCTCTAATTAGATTCGCCCTTTCTGGCACTTAGCTCGTCTATTCCCATTGCCCTGTAGCGGTGGCGAATGGGTTAATAAGGGGTTAAAGCCACTTTGCTATTGAAAGGTCACTTTAAGCCAGGTTAATAATTGAGAGCTGTCAATTAGACAACTATCAATTATTAATCCTATTGAAGGAAATAAAAAAATCACACACACTTTAAGAATCAATAATTTTAATGAAATAAAAACACATTTTTTTGACCATCTTTTATTAAACTCTTAATCCCTGCGAAGCCCTTGATCTTCTATAATAAAGAAAAAATAATAAAACAACATTATTCTTACCTATCTGGCGATCTGACACGTCCCACGATGTAATCCTTCACAAAGGGTTAACTAGCAATCAGCTAAGCAGCGCAAGTAATCCTGCGTGATCAGCTGAAAGCTCCTGAATGAATGAGCTTATCTACTGCCGACAGGAGAGGATGTGATTAATGAATGAAGCTTAATTGATTGTGTCCCACTTTCACTTTAGGTCAGGTCACTGAAGTGAAAGTGGCAATAAATCAATTAAGCTCCATTCATTAATCTCTTCCTCTCCTTTCGCTGGGAGAGGAAGTTATTCATTCAGGGGTGTTACAGCTAGGAGACAGCATTTAGCTCTCTGCTAACTGTAACCTGTTAACCCTTTCTGATGGATTACAGCGTGGGACCTGACTGTGCATCGGATTGGTAAGAATAATTTTGCTTTTTTATTTTATTTTTATTACAGGAAATGGTTTTAGCAGGAAAATAAAATATGGTCAAAAACTGTGTGATTATTTAATTAAACTTATTTTTTAT
The DNA here is from genome assembly GCA_033576555.1 of Oophaga sylvatica. Lineage (NCBI taxonomy): Eukaryota > Metazoa > Chordata > Amphibia > Anura > Dendrobatidae > Oophaga > Oophaga sylvatica. Next base: position 159,138,166 of record JARQOD010000007.1, on the reverse strand, counting down.
TAAACTGTGTGTGTTTGATTTTTCTATCATACAATAGGATTAATAATTGATAGTTGTCTAATTGACAGCTCTCAATTATTAACCTGGCTTACAGTCACCTTTCAATAGCAAGGTGGCTTTAACCCCTTATTAACCCATTCGCCACCGCTACAGGGCAATGGGAATAGACGGGCAAAGTGCCAGAAAGGGCGAATCTAATTATAGATTTGTCTTTTCTGGGGTGTCTGGGGGCAGATGTTAGTAGCCGGGGGGGGCCAAAAATAATGGTCCCTCTCTGGGCTATTATTATCTGCCCCCACTCGCTGGCTTTGTGTCTGGTTGCGAAAATAGGGCGGGAGCCCACGCATTTTTTTTCAACAATTTTACACCTCATATATATATATACATGTCATTGAATTTGTGACATATATATATATATATATATATATATATATTTATATTTATAGTTCATACACTTCTACATAGTATAATAGCCGCTAATTCAATTGCCGGCTTTTGTGAAAATGCAGAACCCGACATGAAATGACACATGGTTTACATAGAGTTAACCATGTCATTTCAAGTTGTTTGATCTATTGTTTTCACTAACAATTACATGAGTGGCTGTGTGCAAAATTTCACACCTGTAGGGGTTAATTAAAGGTGTAAATTCGTAGCAAAAAAGTCCGGTTTTTTTACAACGAATTTACACCTTTAATTAACCCTTACAGGTGTGAAATTTTGCACACAGCCACTCATGTAATTGTTTGTGCAAATCAGATATCAAACTACATGAAAAGACATGGTTAACTCTATGTAAACCAAGTGTCATTTCATGTCGGGTGCTTCTGTATTTTCACAAAAGCCGGCATTACCCGGCAATTGAATCAGAGGCTATTTTACTATGTAGAAGTGTATAAACTATAAATATATGTATATATATGTCACAATGACATGTTATATATATATATATAAAATATATATATATATATATATGTATTCTATGTGTGTATATTTAGTGTTTACAAGGAAAGAAAGAGGTTTTTTTAGTTACTATATTTCTGTCCCATAGACTTGCATTGGATTTCCGGTATCGGAATCGGGTATCGCCGATACTTTTGGGGTATCGGCGATACCCATTCCGATCCGATACTTCTTGATATCGGAAAGTATCGCTCAACCCTACCCAGCAGTTATAAGCCACTATGAGGCCATGTACAGGAGGCTTTAATAAAGTATTGTATATACGTGCCCTTCATCATATTTTTTGTAACTCTGAAATGTAGATACAGTTGTGAGACCAATCTCTTCTCTAGGAAAAGGGACATAACCATTTTCATTTTAGCTTTTGTCCCCCCCACCAATATGATTCTTAGGTCTAATATGCAGTTGTCATTTTAATTCTGAAGGATTCATAGCTGAAATCTTACATCTTTCTGCTCTAGGTCATTGTTTAAGACGTTCCATCTATATGTGGGAGTGGTGAAGATGATGTTCCATTCTTTGACATCCCAAGTGCTTAAATGTATTTTATAGTAATGCTATCTTAAATCAAATACCCTGGGGCTGCAGTATAACTTAGACAGGGTTAACTGTAATGACCAGCCCAGACTGGGGAAGGGGAACTGAGAGTTGGTGTCAAGTTCAGGAAGTGTCAAGTTTAGAGAGAGTGTTGTGAAGTGATAGCAATAGTCATATGCAGTGTGCTGCTAGGGCCAAAATAAGCCTGTTACTTTGGGCAGTGGATTGCCATAGAACTCTTCCATGCGAATCCGTTTGTTGGCCCTGAGACCTCGAGATGGATGTCGGGGACTTTGGGCGCACTAAGCCTGCCGTACAGCAGGGAAAAATTGACTCAGACTCTCAGAGGTGGAAGGTAATGGAATCCGGGTGCACTGCAAGTGGTGGAGAGGAGTTTCTAGTGGTAGAGGAGAAGCTCTACCCAGACTGAGAACTAGGGCTGAAGTTATGTCAGATACCTGTGGAAAGACTGTAACCTGTTGTGCCCTAGCCTATATGCTCAATTGTAATGACTGTAAACTGCTCAGTAAAAGTTTGACTGCTATAAAGTATTCTGTGTCCTTTGGATTGTGTGCTGCAAAGACTGGAGACACTGGAGACCTACAGGCCACAAGTAAGCAGAACACCAGAACTGGGACATGATTTTCCTGTAGGGTGCCAGAGTTTTCATAAGCAGCAGCTCATCCAGAACTATCTCACTCAGACAGCTTACATGTACACCAGTTACTTTAAAGGAATATGAAAAGTCCTCAATGTACAGTGTTAAAGGAGCTCAGAAATGAGTAAGGAATTGGAGGAGCTGCCCACACTCCCTTGAAGAGACTTGTGTTGGGATTAGTGATGGGCGAATCCCCCGATGTTTGGGATCGGTGGGTTCTCCCGAGTATTTTGTAAAGTTCGAGTTTGGGGACGCAGGTTCAGTAAAACTCTATTGTCATGCGGGCCCGCACGGCAATAGTTACAAGCCACCAGCGAATTGGAGGTTGGCAGCTGATGTCAGCGCGCACGTTGCCGGCGTATGATGTCATTGTCATTCGCCGGTGAGTTCACTCTTGAAATGCCTGGGAGGAACATCACCACTGGACGGCAGCCAGGTAAGGAGAAAGTTTTTCTTTATTTTTATTGAAAGCGGCAAGCAGCAATATTTTCCACAGCAGGATGGAGGCACATGGACCATGTGTATCCATCCTGCCCCATGGTCCTGCACCATGTGACATAGGGCAGGATGTAGACACATGGTGCAGGATCATGGGGCAGGATGGAGACATGAGGCAGGATGGAGACATGGAGCAGGATGGAACACATGGTGCAGGATGGAGACATGGTGCAGGATGGAGACATGGGACAGGATGGAGACAGATGGGGCCGGAACATGGGGCATGATGGAGACATGGGGCAGGATGGAAACACATGGTGCGGGATGGAGACATGGCACAAGATGGAGACATCGGGCAGGATGGAGATCCGATGCAGGATGGAGAAATGGGGCAGGATGGAGAGAGATGGTGCAGGATCATGGGGCAGGATGGAGACAGATGGTGCAGGATCATGGGGCAGGATAGTGACAGATGGGGCGGGATGGAGACACATGGTGCAGGATCATGGGGCAGGATGAGATATGGGGTAGGATGGATACAATGTAGACAGATGAGGCATGATCATGGGGCAGATGAGACAGACTCATGAGGCAGATGAGGCAGGATGGAGACAGATGGGGCAGGTTGGGGAGATCATATGGGGCAGGATGGGACATCACATGGGGCAGAATGGATACTCATGAGGGCAGGATGGGAGAACATATGGGGCCAGGATGGGAAAACATGGCTGGAGCCAGGATTGAGACACACGGGGGCCAGGATGGGGGATATTTTTACCACAGGGGCTAATTAGGGATATTATTACTGCAGTGATGTATTTATTTTATTTTTTAGGGCACTGTATTAAATGGGGGCAGTCCTTCCACTGTGCAGAGCGACACTGTCGCCTTTTTTTCTTCATCTGGTGTACTGTAGAAGTTGGGAAAAAATTAAGTAATGCGCTCTGCAAGCGGTGCTCTAGATAACTGGTATTTCCTGCAGAGACAAGCCCTGGCTGGAAGAAGTGATGGCGGTCTGTGCTGGATGAAGATGAAAAGCGAAGATGAAGGACTTCACCTAGAGATGTCACTGGTGAGTCAGTGTGTTACCTGTACACTGACACTATACTCTGTATATTATATACAGAGGTCCTGTGTACAATGTCATCAGTGATCACTGTATTACCTTTACACTGACACTATATAAAGAGCTCCTGTGTACAATGTCACCAGTGATCACTGTATTACCTGTACACTGACACTGTATACAGAGCTCCTGTGTATAATGTAATTGATCACTGTATAACCTGTACAATATAAACAGTGCTCATGTGTATAATGTCACTGTTTATCACTGTATTACCTGTACACTGATACTGTATACAGAGCTCCTGTGTATAATGTCACCAGTAATCATTGTATTACCTGTAGACGGACACTGCATACTAAGTACAGATCTCCTGTGTATAATGGCAGTTATGGTTATATTATTATTGTGTTTTTTTTATTAATGATCAGTATTGTAGTATTCGGTCACTATGTGGTGGTAATATGTTGTCCGGCCATGGTGTGGCTGTATTTGTTCCTTGTATTTGTTCCTGTATAGGTCACTATGTGGTGGTAATATAGTGTCTGGTGATGGTGCGGTGGTATTTGTCCCTTGTATGTAATATTATTGGTCATTTTAAAAATTGAAAAATAAATTAAAATATACCTAAATTGTATTGCGGGGCTGGGGTGGAGCCTGGGTGGAGTCTCAAGGGGGACCCGAAAATTTTGCCAGTATGGGGCCCTGAAATTCCTAGTGGCAGCCCTGGAAACATTTGTGAAGAAACAAGCCTATTATCTGATGAACATAGTTATTATCGAGTTCATGTTCAGCAAAAACAAGTTTAATGTTGGACTTTGGTCTCTTTCAATTCGTTCTCTAACATCTGGTACTGGCCTGCCCTATCTAGCAGCACCATGCAGTCTGCAGAGGCATACCGACCAAGTAACAAGAAGAACACACACACAGCCAGGACCCCCATTTTCATGTAGCGTGCTGTGACATGAAAGACGAGTACTTCGCCCATGGCTACCACGCCGCACCATGTTACAGCTGCGTCTGTCAACACGCAGATCCTTCGGTGTACATTAATTATATAAGTAAAGTAGTATGGATACACACTGTAAGTTAATTGTGAGTGAATTTTAAAGCTTTCCTCAACCCTCAAAAGAAAAATGGTCATAGTGTACTCACCTTCTGTACAGGGGCTGTTCCAGCAAGGTCAGCATCGGGTCTCCTGAGGCTCACATAACATAGACTCTGTGTGTACGGTGTTGCGTTCTTTTAAATTTGCTTAGATATATAAATAAAGAGACAAATATTCACCTGGTTTTTATTGTTCCAACCAAAGACGATATGATCTTGATGATTATAAGCTGAGTGCTCTATACAGATACTGACGTTTGCCTGGCGCAAATCTGCAAGGAAAAGAGTCTGAGAAAATTCCCCTGCAACACAAGAATAGTTGGTATCAAGAGTCAGTACGCTTTTTTGATTCCGAATTTTAATAGTAAATGAAGCAGGGAATGGTTTTTTCTATCGTGCGTTAACAACGATGGCGTGTCCTGTAGTCCGCTTACTCCTGTATACTAATCTCACCTGTTATCTCATGTCCTCCAGATAATTTTGGAAACTGCCCAGAGTAAGATGCAGCCAGTTTCAATTCTTTTCTGCCCCAAATGGTTTTATGCTCAATCGCAACTCTTCTATGCTTTTTTTCAAACACTGTCCTCATTTCTATTAATGCTGGAAGGTTCTTCAACTGGAAAAGTACAAACATCGGTGTTACATAATTAGGTTAAAGTTTACAGATGAATCAATCATTGAAACTGAGTCGCACAGCCAGGGCCGTGGAGTACTCGGCACCGAGCCCGTTGATGTCTATGGGGGATGTCACGGTAGCTGCAGCTCAGTCCGTGGCCCTGGGCGCTCACTATAAATGGGGATTATTTACAGGGGATTAAATGTTCGTGTAGTTTGTCGTGACGCCACCTGTAGTACCTGGTCAGGGTGACCAGCGCTGCTGTGCAGATCCTCTGGAAGGGATGGTGTTGTGCAGCTAGGTGATAAGTCTTCTACAGGTAAGACTGTGTCCTCCCAGGGCAGGTAGATGTAAGGTAAAGCTATGGTGCAGGAGAGATGTAGCAGAGTAGAGTGTGCGACGGAGTAATAATGCAGTAAACAGTTCTTGTGCAGTTTCAAAGGTTTACTCACAGTTCTGTCACTGGTAATACAGATGTCAGCCGGGCACTGTGTCCTTCCAGTGAGTAGTCCAGTAACCCTCAGGTAAATTGGTCACACTTCCAAAGACTCCCTTTATGTTCCTTTCCGGCTTCTCTGTGCTACACTCCTTACTCCTTCTCTGCACCTCCCTACCACAGAGCCCTCAGACGAGGTAGTATTGGATCCTTTCAGTTTACAGGTACGACCCGATGTCCCGGGTGATCACCTCCTCACGGAGACCGAGACACCGTCGGATGCCTGGACGTACTTGATCCCTAGCTGCCTCCGGATGAGATTATGGTAGCTAGTGGCTCTTGAAGAGTCCCACTAGACGCGGTGTTACTAATGGCGATGAACTGACCCACTAGTCTGGGAACCGTCTCCCGATATGTGCCTGGTCCTTCCTTCTCTGAAAGATGGGGCACAGCTTCAATTGCTGTCTCAGCCCAGGACCCCTTCACTCTCTCAGCAAGGCTCTCTGAGGTAAACTCAGAAGAGCTGCAGGCCAGGCAGTACCCACACACTGCCTGCCTGTCTCCAACTGAACTCTAATCTAACACGCTGCAGCCTAATGCTGCAACTGACTCCACCCACCCAACTCTACACCCTTTACTAACCAGCCTGAAGCTCAGCACTGGCATGATGTGTGTGGATGCGGTGATGGAGTCAATGGGGTGCTTCCTCCTTACCTGAGAGTCAGGTGTCACACCGCTGGGTGCGATGCAACATCTCTGTGGCGACTGGACCCTCAGGGTGCCACAAAACCATTTCCTAAAGATTTTTATTTTGACCCTACACAGTTGACAATTTAGCTTACCGTATATACTCGTGTATAAGCCGAGATTTTCAGCACCTTTTTTTGTGCTGAAAATGCCCCCTCGGCTTATACACGAGTCATAGGGCAGAAACCAGCGGGGGAGGGGTGCCGCGGCAGGAGCCGGTGGCTGGGACATCATGCTCACCCTTCCCGTGCCATCGCTGAACGTCCCAGCCAGCAATCCTGCGTTCTCCCCGGCTTCCTGCAGCTCTCCTGTGCTGAGCGGTGATGTAATACCGCTCATTAAGGCCATGAATATGGACGAGACTCCACTCCCATGGGCGTGGCCTCCATATTCATGGCCTTAATGAGCGGTATTACCTCACCGCTCAGCACAGGAGAGCTGCAGGAAGCCGGGGAGAACGCAGGATTGCCGGCTGTGACGTTCAGCGATGGCACGGGGAGGGTGAGTATGATGGAAGAGGATGGGGGAGCATGGAGGAGGACAAGGAGCACGGAGCAGGACGGGGGTAGGATGGAGAGCACGGAGCAGAACGGGGGAGGACGGAGAGCATGGAGCAGAACGGGGGAGGACGGAGAGCATGGAGCAGAACGGGGGGAGGATGGAGAGCATGGAGCAGAACGGGGGGAGGACGGAGAGCATGGAGCAGAGCGGGGGGAGGACGGAGAGCACGGAGCAGGATGGAGAGCACGGAGCAGGATGGGGGAGGACGGAGAGCATGGAGCAGAAAGGGGGGAGGACGGAGAGCACGGAGCAGGACGGGGGGGGCACAGGAGGACGGTGCAGGAAGGGGGGAGCACAGAGGAGAATGGGGAGTGCAGAGCTGGATGGGGGAGCACGGAGCAGGACGGGGGAGGATGGAAAGCACGGAGCAGGACAGGATAATAGAGCAGGAGGGGAGCACAGAGGAGGACAGAGCAGGAGGAGGGGAGCACAGAGGAGGACGGAGCAGGAGGGGAGCACAGAGGAGAATGGGGGCGCACAGAGCTGGATGGGGGAGCACAGAGCAGGACGGCAACTTATACACCCGGCTTATACACGAGTCAATAAGTTTTCCAAGTTTTTTGTGGCAAAATTAGGGGGGTCGGCTTGTACACGGGTCGGCTTATACATGAGTATATACAGTATTTTAGGAGCAGAGAGAAGACAAATTATTCTATAAATGATATACTGCCTGATAAAACCACATGGGAAGAGCTTGATTAGAAATATTCCAGATTACCAGTACCAACCTGTACTAAAGTATGCCTAAATTGTAGAATGTTTAGACATGTGTTTTCCATAAAATGTATCTTTGATGAGAAATTAATTTCTTTTTCATCCATCTTGACATGGAGTTTTCTGTCTGCTTCATTTGCAGTGTAGGTGACCTACAAAATTAATAGAGGCAATGTTTTTAAGATATATATTTTCTGAACTAAAAAAAAGCACAACTTCAAAAATCTACAATCAATGTTTACAATTATTTCTGTCTTTCCAAGTATAACCTACCGCAGTCTATGACAGAAACAATTCACTACATCACAAAACATTGGTCATCTGGTTTTACTTCTGTCAGTAGGTCATGAAACAATTTGCTAAAGTAACTGTAATGATTTTATATGTTCGCCTACACAGGTATGCAAAATTTGGGTTTATAAAAATTGGTTCATATCCAATGACTGATTCTTATGTTTTTGTAAACTCTGATTTAAAAAAAACACTTCTATTTTTAACCATCACGTCTGGATTTTGTACAAAACGAGAGTGAAATTACATACAAGCGAAATGAACAAGATAAATCTTTATTGTAGCCAATAATGTACACAATATTATATCTAAAAGTTTATTGAACATTCATTCTGCAACTTTATTGGAAATTAATTCTATAGCCTTTTCCTTTTCTATTCAAAGCTTCTCTTAATACCTTTTCTCTTATAGAAGGCCTGCCCATCTTCTCTGTGAAGCATCCAGCAGTAGTCCCCCATCACATTCATGTTACAAAAGCCTTGGTATCGTCTTTCCAACTGCTTAATATCCTGATTAAATTTTTCTCCACGCTCTTGGCTAACACAACCAAGGTTTTCAGTAAAGTAGTCCAAATGGGAATGTAAAAAATGTAGCTTCAAATTCATCAGACAACCCAAGACTTTGAAACATTTCAGCATGTTCTCCACGATGGAATTAAAGAAGTTGTCCACTACTGGACAACTTATTCTCATACCCCTTGCATGGCCCCCATAAAATAATAAAGCTTATACTCACCTCCCATGCTGGCGCTGTTCCTGCAGTGTCGGCATTTCGCGGTCCCAGGGCTCCCAAGCTGTTGTGGCATGTGACATTGGTGCCCAATCAGAGCTGGCATCACTGTCTCCACCTCCTGTCAAATTGAGCAGAAGTAGTAAGTCCAAGATCAGCTGCAGCCCAGATTTCCTCTTCATGTTCTATTTGTCCAAAGGTGGAGACAGTGACGCTGGTGGTCATATTGAGTGCCAGCGTCACATGCCACAACAACTGCACAAGAACCGTGAAACCGCGAGTGGCGACACCGCGGGAACAGCACTGGCACAGGAGGTGAGTATAGACTTTATTATTTTATGGGGCCAAACATTTTGATTAAGAATGGGTTGTCCAAGTAATGGACAATCCCTTTAAATTTTAGATCTTTGTTGTTATGTAGAAATTTCTTAACATCTCTTTTCTCAACAGCTTTAATTTTTGTTTCAAATATGTCGTCCTTCATGAGTTTCTGCCGCAGAGGAGGAGATGCATCTGGAGCTGGGAGCAGATAAACGGTCATGGAGCTGAAGATACAGGGACAGCCTGGGGTGAGGGCTCAATGTACAGAAGCGTCAGCCCAGTATAGAAAACGGGGCCTCATGGGGTAGGATGCCTAGGGAAAAGGGGGCCGCATGGGGTGGGATGCCTATGGAAAAGGGCCAAATTGCGTGGGATGCCTATGGAAAAACAGCCTATGGAATATCAGTGTGGGATGTCTATAGAAAAAAAGGCATTGTGGGGTGGGATGCCTATAGAAAAATAGTTAGTGTGGGGTGGGATCCCTAGAGGAAAGAGGCAGCATCACTATGGAGATGGGGCAGCGTGGCATCAGTGGAGAAGGGGCAGCATAGGTTTGGATGACTGAAAAAAGGGCAGCGTGTGTTGGGATCATTATGGAGAAGGGGCAGTGTGGGTGGAATCACAATACAGAAGGGGCAATGTGGGTGGGATCACCTCAGCAGTGCCACAGGCTGATCGCCTCCATGCCACGCCGCATTGATGCAGTAATTGATGCAAAAGGAGCCCCAACCAAGTATTGAGTGCATTTATGGAACCCTGTCCTAAAAGATGGAAGAACATAGCTATTGAAGTTGGAACTGGAAAAGAAAGATGCCCAGATAAAGCATCTGAAAAGCAGCATTTCACAGTGGGAGGAAAAATACAATGTTAAAGCCAGGAATGAACAAGTTCTTAAGATGTTGCAAGAAAGTGAAATAAAAGATAAGGGTGGGGGCAATGACCGCCGCCTCTGCCCCCCATGATGACTCTTCAGTATACCATCATGCACTGGTATTCTCAAATGAAGCATCATCAAAAAAGAAGTATAAAAAAGGAAAGAAAAGCATCTTAACAGTGTAGTTAAGGAAGGATGGGAATTTTTAATACAAGTATATTCAAAAATAGTTTAGTTTTTAGAATGAAAATTATTTTGACTTTGGACCACCCCTTTCAGTTGCTCTGTAGATGTTTATTAGGTACAGCAAATATGTCAGGATAAAAGATAACTTTTAATAGAGAAATAGTATAAAATATAATATATACAGTATAGTGCTGCCATCAAATAGAAAAAAGCTGGCTTTCAATCTGAGTACTGATTGATGTAGTAGAAAGTCAACATTCTAATAAACTATTCAACAGATACATCAAGGTTGCTCTGGTAATAGGGGTAATAAATAAAATACATTGGGCCAAAAGGACACCCACAATGGCAAGTTAGAACTAGCAAGTCGTCTATAATCGGCCCAATATAAGGAGGATCTAGTTCTGCATAAATATAGCGACTGGACTAATTCCTAATAATCTGTACATATAGTCTCTTCCCACCAGCCTCAGGAACAGATTCGCATAGGCAGGCGCACATGGACTGCCCATAGCGGAGCCCCTGAGCTGGTGATAGAAAAAAAATTCCTTGTCAAGCAGAAGCAAAGCAACCTCAAAATAAACTATAATTATGTATGGTACATATCTGCTGTACCTAATATTATTTATCTGTGAGAGTGTTATCTGTGTGGTTTAATGTCTGCATTTTTTGCTGGTTTGATACCTTCTATTAATGTTTACTAGTGCTTCGTCCTGCTACTAATCAGTATTGTGGTTCCTGTATGGTCCATAGTGTGATGATGGTTGGTAACAACAACTTCAATCATCTCCTTGCCATTGTTAAGGACATACTGCCAGTTGCAGTTTCATGCGATACACGTGTGTGACTTGAGGCTAACCTGACAATGCAAGGGAACACTGTACTAATCTTGGTGACATATTTATGTTCTGACAGCAGTTCTGGTCCTGTCGATTTTTCCAGGAATGTCGTCATGTACTGATGATGGTGATTGTGACGTATTCATGTACTGATGGTGGTTCTTGTGATGTACTGTAGTTATGTATTGACGGTGGTTCTGGTGATATATTCATGTGCTGACGGTGGATTTGGTAATGTACTCATGTATTGATGGTGGTTCTGGTGATGTATTTATGTGCTTATAATGGTTCTGGTAATGTAGTTGTGTACTGATGATGGTTCTGGTAAATTATCAATGTAGATGTTGTAATCTTTAATTTATTAGACATGATTCATGATCATTATAGGTTCAGTGTGGGGGATTGATAACACAACTATCTGAATTAGACCAAATTTTTCAGCTGAACAATTGTTTAACTAATGCCCCATACATTGTAGACAGATGTCTGATCATTCAGCAGGCAGTTATCTCGCACCACTTCTGATCACTTTGCCAAGCACTCCAGAGCATCTCTGGAAGCTTATCATTTAGAGAGCATAAGGATCTTCAGCTCTAAAAAGGTACTGCCACACTAAACGTTCCCGCTAACGATCACGATAACGACGCTATCGTTGGTGTGATCGTTTTAAGGTCGCTAGTAGCGGCCAAACTGGACGATCTCATTAACGACGCATCAGCGGTTAGCGATTTCTTTAACGACTTTGGCGGTCGTTGGGACGTGCCACACTGCATGTACTGTGAAAGATCACGACCTCGATAGGCGTGACTGAGCGCAACCTTTTGCACGCCCCTCATCACAGATTGGTGGTCACTATTTATCTCATAGATATTTATCACAGCTCTCCCGCTTTGTGATTGGATGACCGCGTCATAAAAGACGACGTATCAGCACTCCTCTCCATTGCTCTCGAGCAGAAGCTGTTCTTTCAAATCTCCAGCATCGTTCCAGTGTGTCCTGCTAGCCTTTGTAGCTACTACGATCCAGTTTGCGCCACTATTGCGGTTGCTGCGTTCCAGTCTACGGCGTTGGGTTTTTTGGCGATCCAGTCTGTGGCGTTATATCCTCTGCGATCCAGTTTGTGACGCTATTTTGTTTCCCTATTTTCTTTTTTTTTTCAAAAATCACAAACAAGTTTTGTAAGGTAGGTATTTTTTTTGTCACATTTAATTTTTATTTTTTTCTTTAATTTTACAGATCCATTTTTAGATCTCTGCTGTTGTTAACCATTGTCGTCCATCAATTTTTTTTTTTGCCATTGTTTTGTTCAGGCACGCCCACAATTTTATGATCCCAGCTCTGTCAATGTTTGCTACTGCTGCGCCCACAACCACCAATTTGTGATCCCTGCTGTTTTTTGCGTAATTGTTCATCTATGATTTTTTTATTTTTTTTGCCACTGTTTTGTTCTGGCACGACCACCACCACCATTTTATGATCCCAGCTCTGTCAATGTTTACTCCAGCTGCGCCCCCAAAACCACCATTTTATGTTCCCTGCTGTGTTCTATGTTGTAGGCTATGTAAGCATTTTATTTAACCATTCTGCCGTTCTCACATAATCATTTTTTTATTACAGATGACTGATAAGCAGGATTTTTTGCGGGAGTTTATCGAGCTGTACCGCTCAATGCCGTGCCTGTGGAAAATAAAGTCGGCTGATTACTGTAACAGGCTTAAAAAGAAGGACGCGTACCAAAAACTGGTGGAGCTCTGCAAGAACCGTTACCCAGATGAACCGGCGGATGAGTCATCGGTGAAAAAACGCATTCAGGCCCTCCGCACAGTGTACAAAAAAGAGCTCAATAAAGTTATAAATTCTACCAAATCTGGAGCGGGGGCCGAAGATGTTTATGTCCCCCAACTGTGGTATTTTGATCTGTTCGCTTTCACAAGGGACCAAGAAGTACCCAGACAAGGGACATCCATGTCGGATCTAGACCCGGTGATCCAGCCGGACACCCCTGTCATACATGTAAGTACCTTTGTATTACAACACATTTTAATGTACATGCCAAAGTGGACTTAAATTTAAAAAATATAATTGTGAAATGTAGATAAAATGGCAGAATATATCCCTTCATGTACTGATAATTTATCTAGCTCAACGGTTGAGGCCTATCCATTTACAAGTGTCATTTTCACATTTTTGCTGTTTTTGGGTGTTATAGTGTGAAGATAAATTTCTTTGCTCTTAACAAGTGTCGTTTTCACATTTTTGTTGTATATGGATGTTATAGTGTGAAGATAAATTTCTTTGTCTTTACAAGTGTCGTTTTCACATTTTTGCTGTATATGGGTGTTATAGTGTGAAGATTAATTTCTTTGTCTTTGTGATTTACCATTTGTTTTTTGTTCATGCAGGACACAGAAGAGGCTGTCTCCACACCTCCAACTGAACAAGACAGCATGCCGTTGATCCAAGATGAAGTAGTCGAGCCACCATCCTCATCTGTGCGGAGGCGGCTTTCACTTTCAGGAAGGGAAAGGAAGGCTCCCACCTCAGCTCCCACCTCGGCTACTCCTGAATTGGTGGAAATTGCGAAAAAAGTGCTTACGGCAGAAAAAGACCAAACTAAAATAACTGGGTTTGCTCACTTCGCTAATGAGAAGCTCCCTACACTGGATCCTGTACAGTGGATTCATGCAGAGAGACTCATGTTTGAGGTACTGACTGAAGCGTCTTTTGGAAACCTGGATAACAGATATGTCGTCATGCCAAGACCGCAGTACCCGGACTACTCATGGCCGCACAATCCTGTGCCGAACCCAATTGGGCAAAATCCTGCAAACCCAAACGTTGGTGCTCCCCCTTATTTTTATTCACCGCAGAGGCAGCATGGTAATGGCAACGATCCATCTTACCAGCAGTTTTAGTTTTTAAAATGTTTTACAAAAGTTTTTTTTGTTGTTTATATATTTTTACATTGATACCTTTTTTAATAAAAATATTATTTATCTAATGAATTGTGGTCTTTTCTTATGTGATGTCAACTATTAAAATGTTGTATTTTTATTACATCTACTTGTCACACATGGGGTCATGGGAGTACCAGCTATCATAGGTGTTCCATCATAGGGTAAAAATGAATTGAAAAAAATTTCAAAAATTAACATTTCTTTTAAAGGCCCCTGGTCACACTAGCGCTAAAACCTTATACTAAAAAATAATACACCACACCTGCGTAGATTAACGTAAAATAGAAAATATATATTGTTTTCATATATATATATATATTTTTTTTTTAAATAAATCAAATTTAAATAAAAACAAAAACAGTAACATAATAAAATAAAAAATTATATACAAAACATTAATAAAATAAAAATAATTAACAAAAAAAAAATTAATGAGGGCCCCGGAGTCCAGGAAATACCCTCTCCAGCATCACCCCGTGTTGATGCAGAGCTCCCATGGCACGTTGCAGCTCTGCCACCGCTGTCTGCATGGCTCCCACCGCGCTGCTCATTGCCGCCATCAGCCGGCGGTGTGACAGAAACAGGTCCTGGGCAGTTGGGATTTCTGTGGAGGTAAAGGTAACAGTTAACCAGGGAATTCTGTTGAAACATCAACATGTACATGTTATGTTTGTTAACACTTACGGTTTTCCTCAGAGGAACCGCTGACCGCCCACCCAGAACCTGTTGCTCCGCCGGCTAGGGAAAAAAAGAAAAAAAAATTATATCATAACAGTCATTACACATAAGACCTTACAAAGTTCTCAAACTTGTCTGAAGCTTATATAATGTGCGTTAATTACCTGATGGGGAGCCTGCATCCGTGTGACGGGATGATGCTGGAGAGAAGGCAACGTCTGGGGAAGGGCTGGAACCCACCGAGTCACGAGGGGGGTTGCTGCCGGTGAAAGGGTTGAAGGGTTGGAGAGGTTTGGTGATGATGGTGGTGGAGGGGTAGCCGGGGAAGGAGATGGAGGTGGAGGGGTAACTGGGGACGGTGGAGCCGCAGCAGCTGGTGAAGGTGGTGCTGTAAATAAAATATACAATTCAGTCAAATAATCCTTCAACTAACCCCGTTACTGCCAGTACTTCCATCTATGCCTGTAAACCCCCTCACGACTGGTACTCCCTTCACTGCCTGCCCTATCACTGCTGGTACTCCCATCGCTACTGGTCCTCCTGTTACTGCCAGTACTTCTATCTATGCCTGTAAACCCCCTCACGACTGGTACTCCCTTCACTGCCTGCCCTATCACTGCTGGTACTCCCATCGCTACTGGTCCTCCCGTTACTGCCAGTACTTCCATCTATGCCTGTAAACCCCCTCACGACTGGTACTCCCTTCACTGCCTGCCCTATCACTGCTGGTACTCCCATCGCTAGTGGTCCTCCCGTTACTGCCAGTACTTCCATCTATGCCTGTAAACCCCCTCACGACTGGTACTCCCTTCACTGCCTGCCCTATCACTGCTGGTACTCCCATCACTACTGGTCCTCCCGTTACTGCCAGTACTTCCATCTATGCCTGTAAACCCCCCTCACGACTGGTACTCCCTTCACTGCCTTGCCCCATCACTGCCGGTACTCCCATCACTGCGGGTGCATTGATATAGGTAGATAAGGCTACTTTCACACTTGCGTTTTTTTGCGCAGTGCAACTTGCGCTATCGGACGCATGCGCAATGTTCCCCTATCTTTAACATGGCGGGCGCAGGGTCTAGCGCTTGCACGCGTTCATGTGCGTTTGTCGTGTGCTGCGCATTTTCCCGGTGTGCGCCCATACGCGCTAGACGCTACATGTTGCATTTTTTTTTTTCGGTCAAAAAAGACAGAGATGATTGAGACAGAGATGATGGAGACAGATGATAGAGCCAGAGATGATGGAGACAGAGATGATAGAGCCAGAGATGATGGAGACAGAGATGATAGAAATGTGACACATAGACAACGCATGCGCCAAAAAAACGCAAACGCATGCAAAAACGCATGAAATCACAGACAAACGCGGCGTTTTTTTGTCGAAATGCGCATGCAGATGCGACTAAATATCACAGCGTTTATAAGCGTTTGCATGCGTTTTTTTAATGCGCTTCATGTGCGCTCGAAACGCAGCGCAAAAAAACGCAAGTGTGAAAGTAGCCTAACCCACAAAACATAACCACTCCAGATACCCTCATCAATACTCACTCAGAGGCCTGCGGAGCTGGGCCCGGATGCTGGCGACCCTATCGCGTGAGCGGTATCGCAGGTCCGCCAGCTTCTTACGGATCTGTTGTCTGGTCCGCCGTACATGAAATCTCCTCTCCAGGCCCCGCCGGATTCTCTGCAGGCATACCCTTTTGTGGCGCATTGGATGCGCCACAGGTAGCCTGCAGAAGTAATCCCAACTGTCCGTTTTTTTAATTAAAAAACGGATCTCCTCGTCCGTCCACTTAGGCCCTCGCTGTCTAGCCGCCGCCATTGCCGCCATCACAAACAACACCGCATTGGGCGACGCCAGCGCCATGACGTCACAGCGTGCGCACATTACGTGCGGCCGCATTCGCGACGCAAAACGGTATTGCGATTGCAAAGTGACCGCAGCAGCCATACGCCCAGCCAAGCACAGATATGAGATGCTGTTGCGATCGCAAAACAACGGTTCCAAGCTAGGCGATCACAATGGCGTCTCATATCTTTATGGCTGGGGCTCGAGAATCTTTACCTTTGCAATCACAATGGCTTTGCATATCTGTATGCATATCTGCATAGCTGGAGCTCGTGACAAGTCACATTGCGATCACAATGGCGTCGCATATCTGTATGGTTGGGGCTCGATAATCTTCACCTTTGCAATCACAATGGCTTTTTGCATATCTGTATGCATATCTGCATAGCTGGAGCTCGTGACAATAGTCACATTGCGATCACAATGGCGTCGCATATCTGTATGGTTGGGGCTCGATAATCTTCACCTTTGCAATCACAATGGCTTTTTGCATATCTGTATGCATATCTGTATAGCTGGAGCTCGTGACAATAGTCACATTGCGATCGCAATGGCGTTGCATATCTGTGAATAGCTGTGATTCCCTGGTGAATGTTGACCTTTACCTCCCAAGAATTTTTAAATATATGTATAACAATTTTTTAATCTTTCATATATGACTAAAATATATATATTATATATTTAAACTTTATATATGCAGCTGTGGTGTATTATCTGTTATATTTAATTATAATGTTTGAACGCTAGTGAGACCATAGGCCCTTAAAATAATTGTAAATATTTGAAACTTTTTTCTTAATTTTTTTAACAATTAACTCCTATGACTGATGGTACTCCCATGACCCCGTGTGTGACAAGTAGATACAATGTAAAACAAAAAATAGACAACTAAAAAGCCTTTGAAAAGATTTTAAAAACTGCAGCTGCAGGAAACATGTCTCTTTGCCATCCCCATTACTCCCTCCCCACATCTCACCCATCATTAGCCCTTCTCCCATATAGGTAAAATAATTGAAAAAAAACACAAATGCATTTTTAAAATAATTTTTTTTATTATAAAAACATTGTTAAAAAAAGGCAAAAGTCAAACATTATCAAAATCAAACTAGACCTGATGCTGCCAACTCACTGCACCAGGCCCATTAAAGTAATGGCAGTACTTGTCTCTGCTGGCCTTCGCATTGTCCTTGCTCCTGCCTTGATTGACAGGTTGAAGGCCTGCAATAGCGGGATCATTCTCACGCCATTCTCCGAGCACCACGTCACCATTGCTGTCCGAGTCCATGAAGCCTGGCGGACTGTAAGGCCAACACCACTGAGTCTATAGATTCCAGCTTCATGTTGATTGGTGTGTGGAAAACCCTGAAGCGGTTGGCCATTATGCCAAAGGCATTCTCCACTACGCGCCGTGCCCTAGACAGTCTGTAATTAAAAATCCGCCTTTCCCCTGTCAAAGTCTTTTGTGGGTACGGTTTCACAAGATGCTCATGAAGGGGGAAGGCTTCATCGCCCACAAAAACAAAGTTTAGGTTGGCGGTGGTGTCCATGTTGGTTGGCAAGTTAAGTTTATTATTAAACAACCGTTCACCAAAAGTTGTGTGCTCCAAAACGCCACCGTCAGAAACCCTTCCGTTAATGCCAACATCAACGTCAATAAATTCATAATTGGCATTAACAAGGGCCATGAGGATCGTGCTGAAGTAGCCCTTGTAATTATGAAAAAAGGATCCGCTTTTGGCTGGTTGCGTGATTCGCACATGTTTGCCATCCAAGGCACCACCACAGTTTGGGAACTGCCAAATCCTTTCAAATCAGAGGCAATAATTTGCCATTCCGCCACTGATTTGGGAAAAGGCATGTAGCTCCATAAACTGTGGACGATGGCGTTGCATGTCTCCGGAATTAGTTCTCCAAGCAGCGACCGAGAAATTGCAGCAGAAAATTGCAAATCCTTCATTGAACGTCCGGTTGCCAGAAATCGCAGCGTTACTGCCAAACGTTCCTCTGCTGAAACAGCTGCACGTATCCGTGTATCCTGCCGTTCAATGAGTGGCCTCACACATTCCAGTAGGAGCTTGAATGAATCCTCCGACATCCGTAGATAATTCCGGAAATCCTGCGGATTCTTCTCCTGCAACTCCCTCACTAGATGCATGTGGGAGAATTTGGACCTCTGCTCCAGCCATTCCCTGGTCCACATGCGACGCTTTCGCTTGGAGCGCCTCTCTTCCACCTGCGCCTCTTCTTGACGATCTGCCTCCATTGACAGTGCAACTGCCACAATCATACGCTCCGCGGTGGACAGGTTCATTATGTGCAACCTGTACGGTAAAGAAGAGAAAAGTTAATTACTAATTAATTACTATTAATAAAGTGTTTAAACAAAATAAAATAAAGAATAGAATAAAAAATATATATAAAAAAAAAAAAAATTTTACTTTTCAGTTAACATTTAAAATACAGTTTACAAATGTCTAAAATGGTGGGGGGGTGTAAAATATATAATGCAGACGAAAAAAAAAATAAATAAGGTCAGGGGTGTAAAATAAATAAAGCAGACCAAAAAAAAAAATAAATAAGGTTAAAAACCATTATCAAACAACATCACAAACAATATGTACCTTGAATCCAAATATCCCGAAGATCCAAATCCAAATGGGGATGGATGGTGCTCTAGCGACTCAGACAGGATCGTAAAAACCAACCACTGCGCCACAAACAGGATCGCAAAACTCCGACACACGATACTATCCTCGCAACAATGCAAAAAGAGACCCATAAAGTGCTCTGGAAACAATGGATGGGGGCGCAGTTATTAAAGCTGAGGTGATGTTGTGTGGTCACCAATCGGAGCTGAAGGGCGTTAACGAAAGAAAACAAAGTCCCGCCTGCGCCGCTGACTAATGCGTCATCAACGAGGTCGCACATCGTTCACAAAAGGTGCCAAACACAGCGATTCAGGCTCACCAGCAGGACGCCAACGATCAAAATACGGTCCAGAACTCTAGTGAACGATCAACGAGATCACAGCAGGGGCCACATCGTTGCTACATGCCACACACAACGACGTCGCTAACTAGATCGCTAAATAGTGACGTATTTTAGCGATCTCGTTAACGATCTTGTTTAGTGTGGCATACCCTTTAATCAGATATGCTGGATCCTTATCTCCCCAGACATCATCAATCAGGATCACCTATACACATTAGACTGTCATTTTAACCTGTCGATACTGGCAGATTCAGATAATTTTAGTCTGTGTATGGGGGGATTAATTACTAGGGTATGGGCTCAAAATGGCTTCTGTGAATTTAATGAGTTTTTCAGGCACAAGACGCTTCAGGACACACCGGCATCTCATGTGCTAAAGCTACTTTTTTGCCTCTTTTCAGTCATCTTTTGCAACCTCTTTTGGTGACCGGTTTTTAATTTAATTGTTTTAAATAAACTAGTGAGCAGCTTCCAAGTTTAAGTCACCTGAGGAATGGTCAGGTCACTTCGTTCAACCACTTTGCATCTTTGGAAACCTGATGTAGTTAAAAGAAGCTCAAAAGATTGAACGTATGATAAGCAAGTACTTTTTACACTGCAGCGCATATATTCAGTCTTTTTAGAGTTTATTTAAGACTTTTTCAGGTGGGTAATAGAGCAGGTCCCAACAAGCTTGTACAAAAAGAATTTTAAGAGGCTCCAAATGTGCACGATAATTTATAAATTGCTGACACAAATCTCACACATTTCAATGTTGATTTACAGATTATCCAAGGAACATTTGTGGTAGGTTCTATAAAGCAATGTGAACATCATAAAAATATAAAGGTTCCTATATCACCACACAATCTCTCAATGAATGCACGTCTTCAATTGTTTGTTTGCATAATTAAGAATATTCTAAGAAATTAATATTACACACTTCTCAGTTTCAGATCGCGTTCATTCACAGCTTGTGGTTGTGATGCAAGTCAAAAAAAAGCTGTGTACGTGTCTATGGCCAGGTGTGTGTGTTTATCGTACCACATCAAGTGCCATTTCTTTAGAAATCAGATGGTTTAGGTTCCCAAAAGGACACAAATGTTACCACTAATGTCATAATTTCTTGTGATAAGTCGCCACATAACCCACAGCAGTGTCACCAATTTCTCATTGTGAAACACATCATTTCACAATTCTCGGCCATAAAGTCCTTTACGGTCCTGCAGATTTTTTTTATCAAGTTCTACAGAATATGACACCCTGAGAAGATGTCTTAAAAAACTGCAGGTAATGATAGGTTTACAAAAAAAGTCATATGTGTATTTTTAGGATTTTCACAGGCGACTGCTTAGACAACAGTATTCCCCGCTATCGTAAAAATTAGAATGTTTTTCTATGTTTGAAATACTGATAGTGGGCTCCCACTCAGCACCCCTGCTAATCAGATAATTAATGGGCGAGCACAGCAGTCTCTTCCCTTTTTATCTGCATGCCTTCTACATAGCATTTGCTCTGTTGGTTGTCACGCAATAAGGTGGCGCATGTGGTTCGTGGACCCACTGTGCCATGGGCAGGACTTACCTAGGAGGGGCGTAGCTAAGCGGATGCCTGGTGTTCACAGGAGATCTTGATGGTGGAGTCAGACTTGAACTGCAGGTAGATGCCAGAAACCACTCCTAGAAAGTCCCTGCTACTGCAGCTGCTGACCTCAAGGGTCAGGTATGCTGGCACGGACTGGGCTTGGAATAACTTGGCAACACAGCATAAGGACTCTGTTCAGAGTGCACAGTTTCTGGATCCTCTAGCAGATCGGATACTGACACTTAGTCACAGACAGGGCTGGATTCGGATTCTTGAACATGCTCCAACAGTACACACTCTGAAACTCTAACCAGGACTGACACATATTCAGGTTCTAGTACTGACAGAATGGTGACAAGTGCGGTGCGGATTCAGGGTTCAGGTACCGCTGGAGGAGCTTCAGGGTTCAGATATCGCTGGAGGGGCTTCAGGGTTCAGTTACCACTGGATGCGGTTTCGGGGTCCAGGTACCGCCGGATGCTGTTTCAAGCACTGGCTACACAAGGACCAGGGATTCGGATTCAGGCACTGGCTACACAAGGACCAGGAATTCGGTTCAGGCTGTGGCTACACAGGGACCAGAGGATTCAGGTACCGGGACTGGAACCTGGCAACTCACTAGTTGCTCAAACTCTCTAATTGCCTTTTATACAAGATGCCTCCCATCTATTGGCTGGGGACATTTACAGCCTACATGCGCTGCCCATTTAAGAGCAGGGGAGCACGCACACGCTAGGCATGCCACCGGGGGGCTGTACAGTGTGCACAAACAGCAAGAAGCAGGGTATGTGCAGAGAGACAGAAGTGACCGCACAGAAGCTGAACCCGTCGTGGGACTAATGGATTAAAAGCATCTTTGTTGAAAGGTGAGGAATTTTGTTGTTTGTTTTCTTTACCTCTTTTGCAGATGAGGGCATCGAGGGAATGGGCGAGGTCGTAAGTATGGTTTAACTAAGAATATTAAAGGAGTCTGTGTCTTTCTGTCAATTAAAGGACTTTTTCTGGGTGTCTGTGTTTTCTTACAATGTGACTATGGGATTAGTAATGGGGGAGTCTAATTGATGCCTCTCCATTACTAACCTTGGGTCTTGATGTCACCAGTCAATACAAAGGTGACATCAACCCCCCAACTATTACCCCACTTGCCACTGCTACAGGGCAAGTGGGAGGAGCGAGGCTAAGCGCCAGAATTGGCGCATATTTTCTGGGGTGGCTGAGAGCTGATGCTTTTAGCCAGGGGGCCAGCATCCATGGCCCCTTAATAGGCTATTAATATCAGCCTACAGCTGTATGCATAGCCTTTGCTGGTTATTAATTATAGGGGGACCCCATGTCTTATTTTTGGGGACCCCATTTTAATAGCCAGCAAAGCCTAAGCATACAGTTGTGAGCTGATATTAATAGCCTGGGAAGCCCCTTTCCCAGGCTATAAACATCTGCCCCCAGCTGTCGGCTTTCCCTTTGCTGGTTACGAAAATTGTGCGGGAGCCCACGCCATTTTTTTCCGAAAAATATTATATTACATACATGTACAGTTATTTGCACACACAATGTACTAATTGTATTTGTCACTGACATCTATATATCTACTGTAGTGAAGCGGTAGAACACTTATGCAATGATGTGGCAGTGACCCAGCAAAGTTCCAAACAAAAGTCTCTTTAATGCTTAAACTCACAAAACACGATATGCTCCGGTTCACAACCGGGCACATATACTCCGGATTACAGTCACTAAACACGCCAGTCCACGTCTGACCAGTTGCCGTGGGCGACTGCACCGCCATGTTAATGTTCTACTCACAGTTTTACATAGTACACAATATCCTTAGGATTGCAGCCGGGAACCATATCCTCCAGTTTGCTGTCTCTAAACAAGCCAATCCTCCTCTTGAGACCAATTGCCGTGGGCGACTGCACCGCTGTGTATTCTGTGGGTGCCAGGCTATTCAGCTGCCTTGACGGTTTGGCTCTGCCTGCCTGTGTTGCCTCACATAGGTGGAGCTCTGCAAAGACAACTGCTCTGCACTCTAACAAACACCAACTGACTCTGGCCCTGACACACTCAAACCCTATACTGCAGGTTTTTTAACTAGCAACCTGTGGCCATGGGCGACATGGAAAACCAGAGCTGGCAAATAAACGCACTGCAACGCTACCATCTGTAGTCTATTTCAAAACACCAAAACCCAGAGCAGGTTTTCCCTAAATCTGCCTTGGACAACTAGCAAGTCCAAGACTTATACTCACTTTAGTCTGCATTGCAACAACAGCTACACCTGTGACTGCAATGCACTCTCATGGCCTCAATATGCCTCCGTGCGCATCCTGGGGGGAACACACAGCGTGCCCTGGTCCCTACATGTGACACCGGTCACTGCCTCACACTACCTATTCTATTTGTATTTACTGTATGTAATCCATCTCTTCTATCCTGTCGGCTCCTGCTGTGATTTTACAGAACATGGCAGATGAATTACTGGCTTTTCTTCTATCTATCTATGCAATATAATTACATATATATATATATATATGTGTGCCACTGAAATCTATATAAGTATTCTATATGTATTCTATTACAACCTGTCAGTGTGATTTTACTGTATGCGGCACATGAATTGCCGGCTTTTCAAATGACACCAGTGCGTAAAAATCGAGTGCTGTGCGATTTTTTATCTCGCACCCATAGGCTTGCATTGGCGAATCTTGGTGACAATCGCAGCATGCTGCGATTTTACATGCATGCTGAATATGCCCGAGAAAATAAACAGTGATGTGAGCTGCCTCATAGATTAACACTGGTCAGAGAGCTATGCAATGTTTTCTCGCATCGCACTCGTCCGTATTCTACGGTAGTGTGACCCCAGCCTTACACTTGGTATTGCAGCTTTATCTCATTGACTTCAATAGAATAATGTTGCAATATTCAATATAGCAGGTACTATGTAATGAGTATGCAATTAAACAGAAAAGAGGCTGCAATACTTGATGAATGCTCCTGACCCTTTAAACAGGTGATGGGTGAGGATGCCTTAAGTCAGTCAACTGAGAACTGTAACTCCCCTATTTAGGTGAAGCATCTGCATATGGCCACTTCATGGTGTCAGGGTGTTTGGGCTCTGTGGCCCCTTCATTTTTGAACATTTTAAGGGTGTTAAAAATTGTGATTTAAAATCTAAACAAGCTACCGTACATCATACATGTAAGTTGGTAGCGGGTGTATGGAGTTGGCTCATGGGATGAGCTCAAGTCATAATGGGCAGATAATGGCTGTGTGTTTTAGCCAATTCCTGCCTCTAACAATCATATATGTGATATCGCCGCATTCAAAAAAGTCTGATCTATAAAGATATAAAAATAATTAACCAGATCGGTAAACGGAAAAAAATTCAAGAACGCCAAAATGAAGTAATAAGCGACCAAAATAGTATCGATAAAAACATCTCACTCAGAAAAAAATAAGCCATCACACAGCCCCGTCGACAGATAATTGAAAACTTTATTGGTCTCGGAAAATAGCGACCCAACCCCCGAAATAAAATTTTTATCTAAAACTTTGGATTTTTTTTCACCACTAAAATAATTTAAAAAAACTTGACATGTTTGTCATCGCGGTAATCGTACTGATGAGGAGAATCATATCGCAAGGTAATTTTTACCACAAAATGTATGCCATAAAAACACTTCTCAAAAAATAATGTCAAAATTGCGCCTTTTTCACAATTTCACTACGCTTAGAATTTTTTTGCTGTTTTCCAGTACATTACATGGTAAAATCGTGCAACTCGTACCACAAAAAACAGCCCTCATACGTCTATATGGATAGAAGAATAAAATAGTTATGGCTCCTGGGAAGTAGGGGAGGAAAGAAACAGAAATTGGCCACATTGGCAAGGGGTTAAAGGATGACGTGTCGGCGTGCCAAACCTGTCTGTTTCAGTAAATGCTCTCCATAAAATAACAATTCAGGAGCATCTTTTCTTATATGTTTTCTAGGTACCTTCAGAATCCTACTTTTAACCACATTATAAGGCTTTGTTCACATCAACGTAGACTTTCTTGCTTTCTTTTCTAGAAAGAGTAATGAAAATAATAGCACTGCAAGATCTGTCGCAAAACCGACCCCAATGGTGGTCTTACAAGCCCTAATCACTAATACCAAATGCCAAGATTCCACCATGGTGTCCATCATTTCATGGGAAAAAATAGCTGCAGAACTGTATTTTGTTGTACATTTTCTGTATTTTTCATACCCATTGTATCTTACTGACCCTTTCACATGCACTATTTATTTTGCAGACCAGTCCGAAATAAAATTAGGCATTTACAGATTTTTTTGCATGTGTTACCCTGATGGTAAAAATAGCCACAAACTGGGTTCAAATCCCACCAAGGACAACATCTACAAGGAGTTTGTATGTTCCCCCTGTGTTTGGATGGGTTTCCTCCGGGTTCTCAGGTTTCCTCCCAAACACATACTGATAGGGAATCTAGATTGTGAGCCCTAATGGGGACAGTGATGATGATGTATGTAAAGTGATGTGGAATTAATGGCGCTGTATAAGTGAGTAAAAATAAACACATAATAAAACAAGATCTAGCACACTGATAAAAAATAGAAAAACACGCCTTTTGGAGAGGGAAGGAATTCACACCAGATGATCAATTTTCAGGTATTTTTTGCTACTTGCAGCAGTAGCCACTATGAATCCCACAATACCGTAATATAGACTTGAATTAGTAGAAATAAAGTGTATCGTCATTAGACAGATGCTGCTTACCCCTGTGATGAAGGTGCTGGACCTCGGATGTAATTTTGCAAGGCAGGAACACTGTGTGCTATTTTCACAATTAGTTCCTCACTAAATGGCAAAAAAATAAAGCATCCAAAAAATGAATAATATAATAATATATCACATTACATTAGCTTATATCACTTAATAGAAAAAGAAAACAATAGAGATAATAAAAATGACTAAAAAAGACGAAAATACACTCCTAATAATTGAAATTACAGCACCAAGGAGGAAAAGTCATGGAATTATGGAAATCACAGGATCGATAGACATGTTAATGATATGCACATAATGAAAGTATGGAAATAAAACCCCTTCACCACCTTGCGATTTTCTGTTTTTGCATTTTTGTTTTTTTCCTCTCCTTCTTCCCAGAGCCATAACACCATTGAATTTTCATATAGTGCACTGGAAAATGGGAATTTTTTTCATCATTTTCATACCATTAAAATGTCTGTCCGTCCTTTAATTTCTATAATTTCACAACTTTTCCTTCTTGATTTTTTAATTTCAATGTTGGGAAATGCAATGAAAAAGCCCACTGTACCTATTTATACAGTGCCTTGAAAAAGTATTCATACTTTGTTAACGTTTCAACATTTTTTCATAGTACACCCACAAACTTAAATTTAAATTTTAACTGTATTTTATTGGGATTTTATGTGATACACCAACACTAAGTAGCAAGAATTTGTGAATTGTAAAGGAAATGATACATGATTTTCTAAATATTTTAAAAATCTGAAAATTGGGACGTGCATTTGTATTCTGCCCCCTGTGGTCTAATACTCTTAAATAAAATCCAATTGCCTTCAGAAGTCAAATAATTAGTAAATTGAGTCCACCTGGGTGTAATTTATTCTCAGTATAACTACAGATGTTCTGTGAAGGCCTCAGAGGTTTGTTTGAGAACATCATAGGTCTACACAGGAACTGTAGTTTTACATTTTAGTTTTTGTAGGAACAAATTGGTAACTTACAATGTCCCAACAGTACGAAGCAAAGATAATGCCCTGCAAATATAGATAATGGTGCCTCAATCATTACCACTTGAAGATGCATTTAGCTAAAAGCAGGCGTCATTACATTGACAGTGATCTCTTGATAAGGAGGCTCGTTAGTGCTAGATATTTTATCAAAAATATTTTGCAAGTTATTTAATTTTTCTTTCAGACATTTTTGGGACATGAAACAAATACTACAGAAGTATTTACATTCTTCATATGTAATATATGTATCACAATTTAGTAAGATGATGTTAAAATAAATATATACACAATTCCTGAGCAACTAATTAAGAAAATAAACCTTTTTTTCCTGAAAACTATATCCATTGGGGCTGAAATTCTAGTGGCAGAAACACAGGCATATTTAAAGAGGTTGTCCACAACTCAACTCCTTCTGAATCGCTATATTTTTACCCAGTAAAATAATAACACTTATACTCACCTCCGGTGCTGGCGCTGTTCCAGTGGTTTGGGTACTGACTCTCACGGTGCTCACATGACATTATTGTGTCATGCAATCCCTGAGACCAAACGGCAATCGCTTCACTCTCCCTTCCCTCGGACAAATCATTCCAGAGGAAGTGAGTGCTTCTGCTCTAGATGTCAATTATGTCCGTAGGAAAGTAAATCCACCGCTGATTGGCTGCAGGGATTGAATGCCATAGCGATGTCACATGAGCCCTGGGAGAGCCAGCGCCGACCCTCAGGGCCGTATTTAGAGTTTGTGATGCCATAGGCACTTTTAGTGCTGCCTCTCTCATTGGTGAGTATTCGCGGCAGATCTGGCAGTTTCTCCACATCTGCCACGTACCGGATCACTTAAGGCAACACTGCGTTTTATTCATTCCCTATGGGGCTTGCGGACATGTGCGGCATTTGCGTTTTTGCCGTAATCCAGCAAATGCTGTACTTGCAGCAAAGGAAAAAAAATGCTGCTAGCAGTGTTTTTTTGTTTCACCGCAAGTGCCGCACATGTACCCAAGTCCCATAGAGATTGAATGAGGCTGAATCTATGTGTATGCCCATGCAGCTCTTTCAAAGACAACTCCAGCAATGGAGCTGCGAGGGCCTCCGGGCTTTGACGAAATGCCGGCGGAGCCCCCCTCGCTGCACAATGAGCCAGAGCCGCTGCCACCCCTGCACAGAGAGCTGCACAGAGCACTGCTCAGGCAGTAGATCTATAATCTACAATGTACAGTCCAGGCAAATCTATAAGCTATAATGTCAAGAGACCAGACCAGAGGCAGAGATATATTACTCCCCCACTCACTTTATTTGGGACTGGGAGCAAACACTGCCAGTGCTGCTGCTGCTGTGTGTGCTCCAGCCTCCAGGCAGAAAAGAGGCTGAGGAGTCTGAGGGAAGTGGTGAGTCACTGACAGAGCCGTGCAGCAGGCAGCGCGCAGGCGGGCAGGAGAACATGTTTACTTTCTGACGCGTACTGCTCTGCTGCTGCGAGTCCCAGGCCAGCAATGTGTGTCCCAGCCAGTTCAGGAGACAGGGCGCCACTGTTCCACCTCAGCCCCACCCCCAGTCAGTCACCCAGTCAGTCACCTTCCTGGCCGGGTATGTAGTTAGGCTGTGCCTGTGAGCAGGGGCGCCTCATGCACAAATCATGTCACTGTCTCTGTCTGTGTGTCAGCAGGGAGGAGGGAGAGTCGGCACCAGCACCATATGTCCTGACAGCCGGTCTGCTGCCTCCTGTCTTCAGGGATGATTATGCATGCACCGCTGGACTAAAAAAAAAAAAAACACCTCTCAGGTGCCGCCCCCCGCAGAGTCCCGCCCTAGGCACGTGCCCTCCAGTGCCTAGTGGCAAATAGGGCCCTGCCAACACTGTGAGTATAAGTGTTATTATTCTCTTGGGGGGGAAACATAGGAATCGAGAAAGGGTTGTGTCACGGGGTTACAGCAACAGAGAGGAGTCAGAAAACTGCAGTGTCTGATTGCTCTTACTCCTGCACTGAAAAGAAGCATTTCACCTTATTTTTAAATGGTGTTAATTTATTTTGGCAAAACAGGGGTTAATCGGCCATGTTGGTAGTTCTGGGAGTCTGAGCTCTCAGCTGAGTTTGGTTAGCCTCTCCTATCCCTATATAATCTGGGTCCTGATTGAAATACATTGTCAAAGCTAGCTTATGCTGCATGGCTTGGAGGAGAGCAGTTTATATGGGAAGGAGTTTGGAGGAGTTATCTGTGACTGTTGCATGGGTTTGTAAGTGTGATAATTCTTTTCCCTGCTCTTACTTTGTTTTTCCCCTTCTTACGCTCCCCGATGCATTCCTCTGTTTTATGTGAGTGAATATTTGTATGCCTGGTATTTTCAGTTACCCTTGTTCGTCTTGCCTTGTTCGTCTGGTTGGTGTACTATGGTGCACGGCAGCTCCCCTCTTCCCTGGGTGGGGGAAGGGAACAGACAGGGGTTTATTCAGGAGATAAGGTAAGGGTGGAGGCCCCGGCATCTTCACCTTCAAAAGTATTCTGGGAAATAGGGCAAGCTAGGGCACCCCCTGGTGTTAGGGACAGGGAAGGAGCCCCTGGTCCCGGGTCACCCGACAGCTGAGTCATGACACATTGCTCAAATAGTTGACAACCCTTTTAAGTGTCAGCTACTTTTATTCCCCCGTACATGCCACTATCTGATGCAACATGGAAGCGGGGATTAAGAGGAAACAAATGGTACTTTGAACTTAGGCAGGAAGCACTGAGCTGGCATACAACAAATGTACAATAATGGAAAATGGTGAGCTTTGCATGTCACTGCAGACTTTGCTTAGTATTGCACAAAGTGATGTCAGTTTTGTCAAGCTGTTTGGTAATGGAAATTTAATCCAAAATAATCCAAGAGTATGGTCACCGGGGTACCTGCACTGTTTTTGAAGAAAAAGACGCTTGATGAAGATGCTGGCAGCGTTTTTTCTTAACCATTTTCTTTGACGTCTATTGCACCATTTTTGCAGCAACTTTGCTGTTGGCTTTTTAATGTTTAAATGTCATTTATAAAACAGTGGTGGAAGCCGCCTTAAGAATGGCCAGGTCACTTTCTTTAGCAGCTTCACAGCTTTCGATGCCTGAAGACGATAAGGGAAGTGAAATAAGATGGAACATATGCACAGCAAGTCGTTTTCACATTGCAATGCAAATGCTCATTCTTTTTTTATGTTCTTTTTAGAGCTTTCCAGGTAGGTTACAGGGAAATCTGCCAGAAGAATACATAATGTGCACATGCCCTTATACAGTCATGGACAAAAGTTTTGAGAATGACACAAATATTAATTTTTACAAAGTCTACTGCTTCACTTTTTCTAATGGCAATTTGCATATACTCCAGAATGTTATAAAGAGTGATCAGCATTAACAGCAATTACTTGCAAAGTCAATATTTGGCTAGAAAATTAACTTTATCCCCCAAAACACATTTCAACATCATTGCAGCCCAGCCTTAAAAGGACCAGCTAACCTCTTTTCAGTGATTGCTCCATTAACACAGGTGTGGGTGTTGATGAGGACATGGCTGGAGATCAATCTGTCATGATTAAGTAAGAATGACACCACTGGACACTTTAAAAGAAGGCTGGTGCTTGGCATCATTGTTTCTCTTCTGTTAACCATGGTTATCTCTAAAGAAACACGTGCAGTCATCATTGCAATGCACAAAAATGGCCTAACAGGGAAGAGTATCACAGCTAGAAAGATTGCACCTCAGTCAACAATCTATCGCATCATCAAGAACTTCAAGGAGAGAGGTTCCATTGTTGCCAAAAAGGCTCAAGGGCGCCCAAGAAAGACCAGCAAGCACCAGAACCGTCTCTTAAAAGTGTTTCAGCTGCAGGATCGGGCTACCAGCAGTGCAGAGCTTGCTCAGGAATGGCAGCAGGCAGGTGTGAGTGCATCTGCACGCACTGTGAGGCGGAGACCTTTGGAGCAAGGCCTGGTCTCAAGGAGGGCAGCAAAGAAGCCACTTCTCTCCAGAAAAAACATCATGGACAGACTGATATTCTGCAAAAGGTACAGGCAGTGGACTGCTGAGGACTGGGGTAAAGTTATTTTCTCTGATGAATCCCCTTTTCGATTGTTTGGGACATCAGGAAAACGCCTCATTCGGAGAAGACAAGGTGAGCGCTACCACCAGTCTTGTCTCATGCCAACTGTTAAGCATCCTGAAACCATTCATGTGTGGGGTTGCTTCTCAGCCAAGGGAATCGGCTCTCTCACAGTCTTGCCTAAAAACACAGCCATGAATAAAGAATGGTACCAGAATGTCCTCCAAGAGCAACTGCTTCTCCCAACCCTCCAAGAGCAGTTTGGCGATCAACAATGCCTTTTCCAGCATGATGGAGCACCTTGCCATAAAGCAAAGGTGATAAATAAATGGCTCAGGGAACAAAACATAGAGATTTTGGGTCCATGGCCTGGAAACTCCCCAGATCTTAATCCCATTGAGAACTTGTGGTCAATCATCAAGAGACGGGTGGACAAACAAAAACCTAAAAATTCTGACAAAATGAAAGCATTGATTGTGCAAGAATGGACTGCTATCAGTCAGGATTTGGTCCAGAAGTTGATTGAGATCATGCCAGGGAGAATTGCAGAGGTCCTGAAGAAGAAGGGTCAACACTGCAAATATTGACTTGCTGCATTAACTCATTCTAACTGTCAATATAAGCTTTTGTTACTCATATGTTTGCAATTATATTTCTGTCTGTGATAAAAACATCTGTCAAACACACATAAAAACCAGAGGGCAGCAGATCATGTGAAAATATAATATTTGTGTCATTCTCAAAACTTTTGGCCATGACTGTAGTTCTGATGTCAACACTGTCGGTTTGGAAATGCGTAGTGAATGTTGCATCTGAACATAGTTTGCACATAATGTGTGCTTCAGATTCTTGCAATCTTGTGGATGCAAATGATCCATTGCTTCACCACTAGGCTATTGTTGCATGGACTTCACAAGAACAACATGTAAAAGGAATTCAATGTAAATCCGGTAGAACCAATAGAACTGTTCTTGGACAGGTGGCATCCTGAGACAGCAAAATATTACAAATCACTATTTGGTGTTAATCTTAATGCACACACTTCTGGCCATCTGAGAAAAAAAAAATTTTGGCACCATATACCCCCTAGAAATATCAACCTCTAGATGCTTTGGGTAGAATATATTTATATCAGGAATTCTATGAACAGAAAGAATTAACCACACTGTGTGACTTTGCTACTTTCAGTCTGAATCTGTAACCACCATATTTTACTGTAGGTATGATGTTCCTTTTCTGAAATGCTGTGTTACTTCTACACCAGATGTAATGGGACATACACCTTTCAAAAAGTTCAACTTTTGTCTCTTTAGTCCACAGAGTATTCTCCCAAAGGTCTTGAGGATCATCAAGGTGTTTTCTGGCAAAACTGAGATGAGCCTTTATGTTCTTATTGTTCAGCAGTGGTTTTCATCTTGAAACTTTGCCATGCAGGCAATTTTTCCCCAGTCTCTCTCTTATGGTGGAGTCATGAACACTGTCCTTAACTGAGGAGCGTGAGGCCTTCAGTTCTTTGGATGTTGTTGTGGGGTCTTTTGTGACCTCTTGGATGAGTTGTCACTGCGCTTTTGTGGTAATTTTGGTTGACTGGCCACTCCTGGGAAGCTTCACCACTGTTCCATGTTTTTGCCATTTGTGGATAATGGCTCTCACTGTGGTTAGCTGGAGTCCTAATGCTTTAGAAATGGCTTTATAACCTTTTCCAGTCTGATAGATCTCAAATAGTTTATTTCTCATTTGTTCCAGAATTTTTTTGGATAGTGGCATGATGTCTAGCTTTTGATAGCCTTTTGGGCTACTTCACGTTGCAGGCAGGTCCTATTGAAGTGATTTATTGATTGTGAACAGGTGTGGCAGTAATCAGGTCTGCATGTGGATAGGGAATTTTAACTCAGCTTCCCAAACACAGTTAATTTATGTTTTAAGGGGAGGAGGGGGGCAATCACTTTTATTCACACAGGGCCCTGTAGGTTTGGATATCTTTTTCCCTTAATAATACAGACCTTCATTTATAAGCTGCATTTTGCGATTACTTGTGTTATCTTTGTCTAATATTTACATTTGTATGGTGATCTGAAACATTTAAGTGTGACTAACATGCAAAACAATAGGAAATCAGTAAGGGGGCTTTTCACACAACTGTGTGTGTATATATATATATATAAATATATATATATTGTGGTGTAGTGACCCCTGATGCAGCTAGGGGGCACTGTGTATGCTCCTCGGGATATGCATGGAGGCATGATTTGTGTTGTGGTAAAGGACCTGTGATGAGGTCATGACCAGGTGACCTAACCATGTGATCCTGACCTCATCTGTGGGTGGGGTTACACCTATGTTAAGACGTGTGCTTTGCACCTGAGAGAGAGTGTGTGGGAGTCTGCCAGTGTGGACAGGCTTCCATGTGTCCAAGGCAGGACATTACAGAGAGGACTCTGTGACTGAAGAGCGAGGCTCCAGGCAGGAGCTGAAGCATTGAAGAGCTGTATTATATGTTACCATATGGTTTATGATGTAATAAACCTAAGGACTTTTTGCATAAGATCGAGTCTCCTGAATTACCTCTGAAGCAGCCGAGTGAGTGAAACCTTACAATTGGTGGATGGAATGCTGGCAGCGGCCCAAGGAGCACATGTTCCAGGACTGGGAATGAGGAATCAGAGGAGGAACGGACGGTCTGTGAAAACCGTGAGTGTGACCAGTGGTCACGAATAAACTGTGTTCATGTTTATGTGGTGCCTCTGATATGAGGTATCTGAAGACGCTGTTAAGCAGTGGTGACAGACAGGAGTCTGTGTTATGTTGACCGGGGTAATTGAAAATGGAGAAAAAGCATGCTGAGAGGATATCTCTAAGAGGAGGTGTCCGGAAACCTGCGTGGCCAACAGGTAACAGACAGGAGTCTGTGGTGTACTGACGGGTCAGTGAGAGATTGTTTTGTCTTTGTGGGATGCCTCTATGAAAAGGAGGTATCCGGAAACCTGCGTGATCAACAGGTAACAGACAGGAGTCTGTGGTGTACTGACGGGTCAGTGAGAGATTGTTTTGTCCTTGTGGGATGCCTCTATGAAAAGGAGGTATCCGGAAACCTGCGTGATCAACAGGTAACAGACAGGAGTCTGTGGTGTACTGATGGGTCAGTGAGACTGTTGTTTTTTCCTTTGTGGGATGCCTCTATGAGAAAGGAGGTATCCGGATATCTCTGTGGCCAAGAGAGTGACAGACAGGAGTCTGTGTTGTGCTGACGGGTGTCACGGGTGTGTCGCGGCGGAGATCGTCGCGATTACACACCCTGACTTCGCACAGCTGAGTTTCTGGTGCTGGGTGTTTTTCGGCACTGAGGGAGTTAATTCTTTCTCTCTCGGTGCTGGGCTGACCAGCCTCGCCCAGCTGCGATTGATGTTTTGTTAATTAGCTTCCTTCATATACCTGCTGGTCTGCTGGGGAAGTTGCCGGTGAAAGCATTCATTCAGACCAGCAGAGCGGATCGTTTCTGAGAAGACTTAAGCTAAGAGTGCCTGTTGTGGTTTTTCCTCTCCTCGCTTATTGTTTATCTCCTTAACCTTTTGTGTTCCTCTGTAGTGGAAGTGTTGTATGCAAAGGCTGTGTTTTCTTTACCCCTTGTCTGTCTCGTTTGTCTTAGACTGTGTGTAAGCTGTGACTGCCCATTCCCTGTGGTGGTAATCAGGGTCCTTCTCAGGACTAGATTACAGTGGTCAGGGATCTACAGGAGACAGGGTTACGCTGGCGGCCTGGACCTCTGTACCATTAACAGTACCTCCAGGTAGAGGGACTAGTCAGGACCCCAGTTCAGGGTCAGCATAGACCCGGTCCACCTCTATCCAGAGACAGCGTGACAAGTACACAGTATTGACCCACAATACATAGGATATTATGTCAGGTAAGACATTGCTGGCAGATGCTATGTATACATGTTGATTTTCTCTATTATATGAAATTTAGAATGATGTCACATTAGATATAGGTTGCTATCTTTGAATATATCTGTTATACGTCGTGACATTTTCACCGGCCAATCTAAAGATTCTCCCCAGCCACCATGGATCCAGTAGCCCATTTAGCTCAGCAGTTGCAGAGTTTGTCCATGGAGCTGACGGACGTTAAATCCAAGGTTTTGTACCCCCGGGAGCAAACCAGATTTGAACCTAAAGTAGCTCTCCCGGACAGGTTCACTGGTGGGCGGGACAAGTTTTTTACTTTCCGGGAAGCATGTAAATTGTATTTTCGGCTGCGGCTGCAGTCGTCGGGAAGTGAGGATCAGAGGGTGGGAATTGTCATCTCGCTCTTACAAGGGGACCCTCAATCCTGGGCGTTCTCTCTCCCCCGGGCTCCCCGGCTCTCCAGTCAGTGGACCGATTTTTTACAGCCCTGGGTCTGGTATATGATGACCCGGATCGGGTCTCCCTTGCTGAAATGAAGTTACGTAGGATACAGCAGGGAGATCGTCCGGCGGAAGAATTTTCTTCAGAGTTCCGTAGGTGGGCCACGGATACTCAGTGGAATGACCCGGCTCTTAAGAGCCAGTTTTGTCAAGGTTTATCTGACAAATTAAAAGATGTGTTGGCTCAGTATGATTCTCCCCCGTCACTGGAGGCCGCTATGGCTCTTGCTATTCGCATTGATAGACGGCTTCGGGAGAGGTGTGGGGTAACTCCGCCCCCTGTGATGACTCCACCTCCTTCTAAAGTCCCTAATATTGAGGTTCCCCTGGTTTGTTCCGAGGAACCTATGCAGTTGGGAGGGACATCATTCCGAGGGAGGGGATCGGCGGTGCGCCGCAAAACAAGAAGGTGTTTCTTCTGCGGGAGAGAGGGACATTTTATTGAGGGGTGTCCATCCCGTACTGTACTGAGCAAGAAGTCGCCAGAAAACTATTAATCCCAGGTTGTGTGGTGGACGACAATCTGGGAGTATGTATTTCGTCCCCAAGTCCGTCTCAGTTTCTCGTACCAGCGGAGGTGGTGGTAGGTACGAGAACTGAGAGGATTTCTGTTCTTCTGGATAGTGGGGCCGCGGCTAATCTGGTGGACGCTCGGTTTGCCCAGGTTCAAGGTATGCAACTGAGTGTATTGGCCAAACCTATCCCTATATTCTCTATTGACGCCAGGCCTCTCGGTCAAGGTAGCTTTGTGCAAGCCGTGCATAACATAGACTTTCGAGTGGGGGCAATACATAAAGAACTATTGTCTTGTTATGTGTTGGAGGGCCTTCCCACTCCTATTGTGTTGGGACTTCCTTGGTTAACTAAACATAACCCAGTTATTAATTGGCAATCCAGAGAGATAAGCCAGTGGGGTGAATTTTGCAATAGTAACTGCATGAACACGGTCATCGGTACGGTCGTGCCTAGAACCTTACCTCCTTTTCTGGAGGACTTTGAGGATGTGTTTTCAGAGGAAGGGTGTCAAGAATTACCTCCTCATCGCGCATATGACTGTGCTATAAAATTGCTTCCTGATGCTAAGTTACCAAAATCTAGGTTATATAACCTTTCTGGTCCTGAGAGGCAAGCTATGAAGGATTACATTTCGGAAAGTCTGGCCAAGGGGCATATTAGACCTTCATCTTCCCCAGTGGCCGCGGGGTTCTTCTTTGTGAAGAAAAAAGATGGAGGCCTACGCCCTTGCCTGGATTTCCTTGAGCTTAATCGGATTACGGTCCGAGATCCGTATCCGCTCCCACTTATTCCTGATCTCTTCAATGAGATTGTGGGCGCCAAATGGTTCTCTAAGTTGGATCTCAGGGGGGCGTATAATCTGATTAGGATAAAGGAGGGGGCTGAGTGGAAGACGGCGTTTAACACTCCGGAGGGACATTATGAGAACCTTGTCATGCCTTTTGGTCTGACTACTGCCCCGGCGGTGTTTCAACATTTTGTTAATGACATCTTTCGCCACCTAGTGGGACAGTTTGTTGTCATTTATCTAGATGACATCTTAATTTACTCGCCGGATCTTGTGTCTCATCAGAAGCATGTGAGACAAGTGTTGCAGATCTTGCGAGATAATAAACTGTACGCCAAATGGGAGAAGTGTGTATTCGCTGTACAAGAACTTCAGTTTTTAGGATTCTTGGTGTCAGCCTCCGGTTTCCGTATGGACCCTGGGAAAGTGAAGGCTGTGCTTGAATGGGATCGGCCAGAGGATCTTAAAGCACTGCAGCGTTTCCTGGGGTTTGCTAACTACTACCGGAAATTTATTCGTAATTTCTCATCTGTTGTCAAACCTCTCACTGACATGACAAAAAAAGGGACGGATTTTTCTAGGTGGTCTGACAAAGCTTGTCAAGCATTTTCCTCCTTGAAAAAATGTTTTGCTTCAGCACCCATACTCATCCAACCTGATGCATCACAACCGTTCATTGTGGAGGTAGACGAATCTGACGTAGGAGTGGGTGCGGTATTATCTCAAGGTCCGTCCCCTGGTAAATGGCATCCGTGCGCTTTCTTCTCAAAAAATTGTCGTCCACCGAGAGGAATTATGATGTCGGCAATAGGGAACTCTTGGCCATTAAGTTGGCTTTTGAAGAGTGGCGTCACTTTTTGGAGGGGGCAGTCCACCCGGTCACCGTCATTACTGATCACAAGAACCTGCTGTATTTAGAGTCTGCAAAACGTCTGAATTCCAGACAAGCTAGATGGTCGTTGTTTTTTACCAGGTTTAATTTTGTCGTCACATATCGTCCTGGGTCAAAAAATGTAAAGGCTGATGCCTTATCTCGTAGTTTCCCGGGGGCCGGGAAGACGGATGACCCGGTTCCTATTCTTCAGGAGGGAGTTGTGGTGTCGGCTGTATGCTCTGAGCTT
The DNA here is from genome assembly GCA_033576555.1 of Oophaga sylvatica. NCBI lineage: Eukaryota > Metazoa > Chordata > Amphibia > Anura > Dendrobatidae > Oophaga > Oophaga sylvatica. Next base: position 159,100,371 of record JARQOD010000007.1, on the reverse strand, counting down.
GAGGAGGAGGTATTGGAGGCTCAGGGGGACGCCCCTGTAGGACCTCCAGGGAAACTGTTTGTTCCAGATCAGTTAAGACAAAAGGTTATCGAGGCACATCATAATTCTGCTTTGGCAGGACACCCAGGGAGTAAAGCAACTGTAGATCTCGTTTCTCGCCGGTTTTGGTGGCCTAACTTAAATAAAGAGGTGGTAACTTTTGTCGCGTCCTGTGGGGTATGTGCGCGCTCTAAGACCCCACATACCCGTCCGTCTGGGGCCCTTTTACCGTTGAAAATCCCGGAGCGTCCATGGACCCATCTGTCTATGGACTTCATTACGGACCTTCCTCCGTCTTCAGGTAAAACTGTCATACTAGTTGTAGTTGACAGGTTCAGCAAAATGGCACATTTTATTGCTCTTCCTGCTCTTCCTAATGCTAAAACTCTGGCGCAGGTGTTCATTGGGGAGATTGTGAGACTTCACGGGTTGCCTTCCGATATGGTGTCGGATCGGGGGTCTCAGTTTGTGTCCAAATTCTGGAAGGCATTTTGTTCTCGTCGGGGATGCAGTTGTCATTTTCTTCGGCTTTTCATCCGCAGACCAATGGTCAGACAGAGCGTCTGAATCAGAGCTTAGAGACATATCTCCGGTGTTTTGTCTCGGAGAACCAGGAGGACTGGTCTTCTTTCTTGCCTCTGGCAGAGTTCGCTCTTAACAATAGGTGGAGCGAGTCCACTGGTAAGTCCCCGTTTTTTGGGGCATATGGTTTTCACCCCCAGTTTTGTACTTTCAATGGGGGGGGCTCTTCTGGGGTTCCTGAGGAGGAACGATTTTCGTCGTCACTTGCTTCAGTGTGGAGAGGAGTGCTTAATAATCTGAGCACTATGGGGAACCGATACAAACGTATGGCTGATAGGAGGAGAGTGTCTGGTCCGGACCTAAGTGTGAACGATCTGGTATGGTTGTCTACCAAGAATATAAAACTTAAGGTTCCCTCCTGGAAACTCGGTCCCAGATTCATCGGGCCATACAGGATCAGTTCGATAGTTAATCCGGTGGCTTTCCGTCTTGACCTCCCTCCTACATTTAAAATCCACAATATGTTCCACAAATCGTTGCTTAAGAGGTACGTGGCACCAGTTATACCGTCACCTCTACCTCCTCCTCCAGTGGTGGTCAATGGTAATTTGGAGTTTCAGGTATCGAAGATCATTGACTCACGTCTGAATCGCCGGTCCCTTCAGTACCTTGTTCATTGGAGGGGGTATGGTCCTGAGGAGAGGATGTGGGTTTCTGCGTCGGATATTAACGCAGACCGTTTGGTTCGGGCCTTCCACACTACTCACCCAGATAGACCAGGCCCTGAGGGTCCAGAGGCCCCTCGTAGAAGGGGGGGTACTGTCACGGGTGTGTCGCGGCGGAGATCGTCGCGATTACACACCCTGACTTCGCACAGCTGAGTTTCTGGTGCTGGGTGTTTTTCGGCACTGAGGGAGTTAATTCTTTCTCTCTCGGTGCTGGGCTGACCAGCCTCGCCCAGCTGCGATTGATGTTTTGTTAATTAGCTTCCTTCATATACCTGCTGGTCTGCTGGGGAAGTTGCCGGTGAAAGCATTCATTCAGACCAGCAGAGCGGATCGTTTCTGAGAAGACTTAAGCTAAGAGTGCCTGTTGTGGTTTTTCCTCTCCTCGCTTATTGTTTATCTCCTTAACCTTTTGTGTTCCTCTGTAGTGGAAGTGTTGTATGAAAGGCTGTGTTTTCTTTACCCCTTGTCTGTCTCGTTTGTCTTAGACTGTGTGTAAGCTGTGACCTGCCCATTCCCTGTGGTGGTAATCAGGGTCCTTCTCAGGACTAGATTACAGTGGTCAGGGATCTACAGGAGACAGGGTTACGCTGGCGGCCTGGACCTCTGTACCATTAACAGTACCTCCAGGTAGAGGGACTAGTCAGGACCCCAGTTCAGGGTCAGCACAGACCCCGGTCCACCTCTATCCAGAGACAGCGTGACAAGTACACAGTATTGACCCACAATACATAGGATATTATGTCAGGTAAGACATTGCTGGCAGATACTATGTATACATGTTGATTTTCTCTATTATATGAAATTTAGAATGATGTCACATTAGATATAGGTTGCTATCTTTGAATATATCTGTTATACGTCGTGACATTGGGTCAGTGAGAAACTGTTTTTTTTTCTGGAACACGTGTGAGGTGTTTGCTGTGGCTCAGAGGAGTCATGAAGGTGACAAGTGGCTGGCTGTGACTCGTGGGGTCACGAAGGTGACAAGCGGCAAGACAGCGCAGCGTGCAGAGACTTGTGGTAGCAGGAGCTACAGTGACTGTTGCAGCAAGAAGTTCTGCAGCAGCCGGAGCTGCAGTAACAGCCACAGCAGCTTAGGAGTAGCATCTGGAGGTGCTGGTTGTTGGTGGCTGCAACGGAAGCAGTGGCAGAACCAGCAGGAGCTGGTGTGGGAAAAAAGGACAGTGTGAACCGAGGCACACGAACTCTTAAAGGGCCAGTACACGCCCTAAGTGAAAGTCACTATTTAAGGGTACTGTGTGGACTGGGGCCTGTAAGAGCCGTGGTGTGTACCCCAGTGATGGGTGGTGTCCCAAAAGGGGGGCGGCAACCCAAAACAGGGATGGTTACCCAAAAGGGGGCGGAGTCCCAAAAGGGGGCGGTAACCCAAATTGAGATGGTGGCCCGAAAGGGGGTGGAGTCTCAAAAGGGGGTGGTAGCCCAAATCAGTAAAGTTGCCCAAAAGGGGCGGAGTCCCAAAAGGGGGCGGTAACCCAAATTGAGACGGTGGCCCGAAAGGGGGTGGAGTCTCAAAAGGGGGTGGTAGCCCAAATCAGTAAAGTGGCCCGAAAGGGGGCAGAGTCCCATAAGGGGGTGGCAACCCAAAAGGGGATGGTGGCCCAAAAGTGGGTGGAGATTCCAAAAGGGTGTTATGCTGGTATACCACCGAACTTAGTGTACCCCTACAAGAGGAAGCGGGACTTCACGTTATTTGAAAAGGCATGGGAAATTGATAAAGTGTGTTGTTGTTCAGAGGAGGGAGCCCCATCACAGCAGGTGGCTGTAGTGGTTCCTTGTCGTGTGATGTGTGAAAAGAAGGTAACACCTAATAGCGATAGTCCAGAGTTCGAGGTGACCAGAAGAAAGTGTGGGTCAGACCAACTCAGGGACTTGGACGTGACAAGACGTGTGACCGTGAGAAACGGTATAGCTCCAGGAAAGGGGCCAGAGACCTGTCTAAGTGGGGACGTGCTGTTCCAGGATGACAGGGGGAGTGGGAGTGACTCCTATGCAGACTGTGACTCGACCGCAAGGGAAAGTGAGTGCAGTAAGCTGGAGCTCTCTGAAGTTACCGAGAGTCGTGAGACAGTGGAAACTGGGGATGCAGGAACGGGCGGAACTCTGGAGAGGCAGAGTGTGTGTGGGCAAGAGTGCCCAGCTGAAAATGTAATTAAAGAGGTGATGGTGAGACATGTGCTGGCTGGGAGAGAGCAGGACCATGAGATGGAGCTGTTTGAGGAAACAGTGAAAGAGACATTCGGACGAGAAAGGGTCCTGAGACAAATGATTGAGCACAAAGTGGAGGAGCTGGAGAAGGAAGTCTCTAAGCTCAGAGATCGTCTGTCAGCGTGTAAGAGTATGAACAAGGCTCTATGGAGAGAGACGGTGGTGCTCAGAGAGGCCCAAGAGAAACATCAGCAGGAGTGTCGCTGCTTGGCAGAAGAGCGAGATGAAGTTCTCCGAGAGCTCAAGATGGAGGAGGAGACTGGTGCCCAGCTCCAGAAATCTATGGAAGAAGAAATCCAGCAAGGGAAGTGCCATGCAGATGGGCACACAAGGGAGAGCGATGTCTTGGAAAACTGTACTAATGCTCAGGACGAGGAGGTCCAACAGGCTGTCCAAGAAGGTGACGGGTCGGGTTTCAAGTGTGTAATAGAGATACCCGAAGACCTGCGAGAAGTATGTGCCAGTGAGGAGGTGCATGAGGCCTTTAGAAAAGCGGTAGAAGCATCTAGTGTGAACTGGGTGCCAGAGATGAAACAGTTAGTCATACTGTCGACTAGGGAAGTCACAATGAAGCGAGTGGCTATCCTGAGGGACATGCACCTACATTGTCTCCGCACTAAGCAAATGATCCTGTTGAGAAATCACGAAGCCGCTCGACGTTTGGAGCAAGCAAGAAAGGCTCAAAATCGGCTTGGATGGGTGGAAGACATTGTTCAAGTGCCCAGAGGTCTGGTGAAGAAGGTCATCGGAAGACTCGGGAAAGTGATGCAGGAGATGGTGAATAAGTCCGGTGTGACGAGAGTCAGGATTACGGCTGATGACGAACTCCAGGTCAGGGGTGAAGATGGGATGGTTCCGTTCCTCGTTGTCGGATCCAGGGAGAGCCTTGGGAATATCCGGATGCTCCTGGAGTATCGTGTGTCCTACCTGAGAGAAGTAGAGCAACTACGACTTGAGAGGGACCAGGTCAACATGAACCTGCAGAAAATAGAAAGAAGATGGCCTCCACCTTCAACCCGTGGTATTGAGAGGAGAAGAGATAGAAGTAGTGATGCCTCAGTTAGCTCAGTGATGAGTGACTTAAGCAGGAGAACCTATAGTGGAAAAAATGAAAAGGACGCAGACCAGACAGGACGTATGGGTGCAAGTGAATTGCGACGCCGTACTGACCGCTGGGGAGGCGGGTGGTCTGACAGAGGGCCCGACTTAGCCAGACGGTTTGACTGGCAGAGACGACCGAGAAGGATCTCTGGTCGGGTAATAAGTGTTCAACCCCACAAGTTTGAACAGAGGGGGGAGGTATGTGGTGTAGTGACCCCTGATGCAGCTAGGGGGCACTGTGTATGCTCCTCGGGATATGCATGGAGGCATGATTTGTGTTGTGGTAAAGGACCTGTGATGAGGTCATGAGTCTGCCAGTGTGGACAGGCTTCCATGTGTCCAAGGCAGTCCAAGGCAGGACATTACAGAGAGGACTCTGTGACTGAAGAGCGAGGCTCCAGGCAGGAGCTGAAGCATTGAAGAGCTGTATTATATGTTACCATATGGTTTATGATGTAATAAACCTAAGGACTTTTTGCATAAGATCGAGTCTCCTGAATTACCTCTGAAGCAGCCGAGTGAGTGAAACCTTACAATATATATATATATATATATATATATATATATATATACACACACACTGCTCAAAAAAATAAAGAGAACACTTAAACAACAGAATATAACTCCAAGTAAATCAAACTTCTGTGAAATCAAACTGTCCACTTAGGAAGCAACACTGGTTGACAATCAATTTCACATGCTGTTGTGCAAATGGAATAGACAACAGATGGAAATTATTGGAAATTATCAAGACACACTCAATAAAGGAGTGGTTCTGCAGGTGGGGACCACAGACCACATCTCAGTACCAATGCTTTCTGGCTGATGTTTTGTTCAATTTTGAATGTTGGTTGAGCTTTCACACTCGTGGTAGCATGAGACGGACTCTACGACCCATACAAGTGGCTCAGGTAATGCAGCTCATCCAAGATGGCACATCAATGCGAGCTGTGGCAAGAAGGTTTGCTGTGTCTGTCAGCGTAGTGTCCAGAGGCTGGAGGCGCTACCACGAGACAGGCCAGTACACCAGGAGAAGTGGAGGGGACCGTAGGAGGGCAACAACTCAGCAGCATTGCCGCTACCTCCTCCTTTGTGCAAGGATGAACAGGAGGAGCACTGCCAGAGCCCTGCAAAATGACCTCCAGCAGGCCACAAATGTGCATGTGTCTGCACAAACGGTTAGAAACCGACTCCATGAGGATGGTCTGAGTGCCCGACGTCCACAGATGGGGGATGTGCTCACAGCCCAACACCGTGCAGGATTCTTGGCATTTGCCACAGAACATCATGATTGGCAAATTCGCCACTGGCGCCCTGTGCTCTTCACAGATGAAAGCAGGTTCACACTGAGCACATGTGACAGACGTGACAGAGTCTGGAGACGCCGTGGAGAGCGATCTGCTTCCTGCAACATCCTTCAACATGACTGGTTTGGCAGTGGGTCAGTAATGGTGTGGGGTGGCATTTCTTTGGAGGGCCGCATAGCCCTCCATGTGCTCGCCAGAGGTAGCCTGACTGCCATTAGGTACCAAGATGAGATCCTCAGACCCCTTGTGCTGCATATGCTGGTGCGGTTGGCCCTGGGTTCCTCCTAATGTACGACAATGCCAGACCTCATGTGGCTGGAGTGTGTCAGCAATTCCTGCAAAATGAAGGTATTGAAGCTATGGACTGGCCCGCCCATTCCCCAGACCTGAATCCGGCTGAGCACATCTGGGACATCATGTCTCGCTCCATCCACCAACGTCATGTGACGTTTCACTACAGACTGTCCAGGAGTTGGCGGATGCTTTAGTCCAGGTCTGGGAGGAGATCCCTCAGGAGAAAATCTGCCGCCTCATAAGGAGCATACCCAGGTGCTGAAGGGAGGTCATACAGGCACATGGAGGCCACACACACTCTACTGAGCATCATTTCCTTGCCTTAAGGCATTATCACTGAAGTTGGATCAGCCTGCAATTTGATTTTCCACTTTGATTTTTAGTATCATTCCAAATCCAGACCTCCATGGGATATTAATTTTGATTTACACTGATTATTTTTATGTTTTATTGCTCTCAACACATTCCACTATATAATGAATAAAGATTTACAACTGGAATATTTCATCCAGTGATATGTAGGATGTGGGATTTTAGTGTTCCCTTTATTTTTTGAGCAGTGTATATATAATTTGTACATAGATTATATAATATGTACATGAAACTTAAGCAGGATGTGTGGAGAGGTAAATTTGTGCCTTGAAGGTTTCACTGTACAGTCCAACTTATTTCCACAATGGCTTCCAATAAGGTCAAAACTCTTGACATTAACGTAATTGTGAACGAACTAGGACTCTATTATGGATTACATGTATCATGATGGACAAGTGAGAATGGCACTTTATCATTTTCATGTGGCACTAAAGTACATTTTTTACACTACTGTTTTAACCTTTTCTTGCCGTTTTAGATTATGGTCACAACAGCATTTGTACAATAGGTGCATGGTATGACAAAACAGAATTCATGTTACTAAAATACAAAACTAGTAACGGATATCGGATTTGCACATTTATAAACATTTACTGAGAAGATAAAAAGGAACAGAAAACAGAAAAGGTTAGCGGACTAATATGAAAAGATTATAGGGAAATAATAATAATAATCTTTATTTATATAGCGCCAACATATTCCGCAGCGCTTTACAGTTTAACAGTTTCAAAACACAAGTCATAAGTAACAATGTTAACAATACAATCATTAAAGCAAAATAAGATGACCCTGCTTGTGAGAGCTTACAATCTACAATGAGGTGGGGGAGATACAAAGTACAAGAGAAAATGGGAAACAAAAAATACATAGTCAGCTCACCCTTCTGTGAAATCTTCATTAGACAGCTGGTGCTCAGCACGGTTCCATGAAGCAAACGTACTTGGGAAGAAAAAAAAAAAAAAAAAACAGCGAGAAGGTTGCAGTCTAAAAGATAACCTTTAATCCATTAGGTTAAAACATAAGTGGCACAGGATTGTCGGGCATGGGAAAAACACTTCAAAAACAGATGACGCGTTTCGACTTAGCAGTCTTCATCAAGATCTATGATGAAGACTGCTAAGTCGAAACGCGTCATCTGTTTTTGAAGTGTTTTTCCCATGCCCGACAATCCTGTGCCACTTATGTTTTAACCTAATGGATTAAAGGTTATCTTTTAGACTGCAACCTTCTCGCTGTTTTTTTTTTTTTTTTCCCAGATACAAAGTACAGGTATGTATATACAATGGTGTATTTACAATGATGGTCCAGCAATCCTAAGGAAGTGAGGGATGGATGGAGATAGTGAATGGGCTATACACGCACACTTACACATAGAATGACTGATTAGTGAACGTGATAGGCCGCTCTGAACAAATGTTTTTTGAGGGAGCGCCTGAAACCATGAAATTGTGGATAGTCCTAATTTCTTGGGGTAGAGCATTCCAGAGGATTGGCGCAACACGGGAGAAGTCTTGGAGTGGAAGGAACGGATTAGTGCAGAGCTTAGTCGAAAGTTGTTTGCAGAGCGCAGCAGTCGGTTAGGCCGATGGATAGAGATGAGGGAGGAGATGTAGGGGGTTGCTGCACTGTGGAGAGCTTTGTGGGTGAGAAAAAGTACTTTGAATTGTATCCTGTAATGAATGGGCAGCCAACGTAAGGACTGGCGAAGAGCTGACGCGTCCGAGTACCGATTAGCCAGATGGATGACCCTGGCTGCTGCATTCAGTATGGACTGTAGAGGGGATAGTCGAGTAACGGGGAGGCCAGTTAATAGAGAGTTGCAGTAGTCCAGGCGGGAGTGGATCAATGCTACAGTGAGGGTTTTTGTTGTTTCCATAGTGAGAAAAGGGCGGATTCTAGAGATGTTCTTTAGGTGTAGGCGGCAAGAGCGGGCAAGAGATTGTATATGGGAGGTGAAGGAGAGATTGGTGTCAAACATAACACCCAGACAGCGAGCCTGCTGCCGGGGTGTTATTATGGTGCCGTCCACGGAGAGGGAAATGTCAGATTTAGGGAGGTTAGTAGACGGCGGGAGCAGAAGAAGTTCAGTTTTGGAGAGGTTGAGTTTCAGATAGAGAGTGGACATGATGTTGGAGACTGCGGACAGACAATCGGTGGCGTTCTGTAGTACAGCGGGGGTAAGGTCAGGGGATGACATGTATAATTGTGTGTCATCAGCATAAAGATGGTACTGAAAGCCAAATCTGCTGATGGTCTGTCCAATTGGGGCCGTGTAGAGAGAGAAGAGAAGGGGCCAAGGACTGAGCCCTGAGGTACCCCGACAGCGAGAGGAAGAGGCGATGACGTGGAGTCAGAGAACAAAACACTGAAGGAGCGGTCAGAAAGATAGGAAGAGAACCAGGAGAGAGCAGTGTCCTTAATGCCTAGTGACTGGAGCCTAGAGAGTAGGAGACGGTGGTCAACCGTGTCGAAAGCTGCAGAAAGGTCGAGAAGAATGAGCAGAGAGTGGTCACCATTACATTTTGCTGTCAGAAGGTCGTTGGTCACTTTGATGAGTGCAGTTTCTGTCGAATGTAGGGGGCGGAAGCCGGACTGTGAAGGGTCTAGGAGGGAGTGAGTGGAGAGGTAACGGGTAAGGCGGGAGTAGACCAGGCGTTCCAAAAGTTTAGAGATGAAGGGAGATTGGAGACTGGTCTGTAGTTGTTTGTGCAGGAAGGGTCGAGAGCGGGTTTCTTTAGTAGTGGAGTAACGATGGAGTGTTTGAAGGAGGATGGGAAAATGCTAGAGGAGAATGAGAGATTAAAGATTGTAGTTTGGTGAGTTGTGACAACTGGAGAGAGAGACTGGAGGAGATGTGAGGGAATGGGGTCGGTAGAGCATGTAGTCAGACGAGAGGAAGAGAGGAGTCTGGAGACTTCTTCTTCTGTGATGGGATCAAATGTGAAAAGTGAGCCAGGGGAAATGCAGGGAGGGATGAGAGTCACAATACTTGGTGGTTGAGAGCAGATTTCCTGACGGATATTATCTATTTTTTTCTATAAAGTGGGAGGCCAGGTCATCAGCACAAATGTCTGTGACAGGGGCTTTGGCCCAAAGATGCAAAATAATTACCAGAATAGGGAGCCTTCATTTCTGACCTTATTTCAATGCAAAACTTTTATACTATAGGGAACTTGTCATGTGAAAAAATGATATTAACCCCTTTTTGACATTGGGGCGTAATAGTACGCCGATGTCGGATTCCCCCTGTTTGGTGCGTGCTCCGGCGCTAAGCCCGAACCTTTCAGGGCACTTGTCAGCTGATATATACAGCTGACATGTGCCTGCAACATCCGTGGGTGGAATCGCGATTCATCCGCGGTTAACTAGTTAAATGCCGCTGTCAATCTCTGACAGTTGCATTTAACTCGCGTTTACCGGAAGCTCGTCACTAAACCCACCCATCGGTGACCCCGTCTCGTGATCGCGGGTCACCAATGGGTCGACGTGACAATCAGAGGTCTCCAGCAGAACCTCTATGATTGTCAAAACGAGATTGCTATGAGCACCACCCGGTCAGTGCTCATTGCAAGTGAGCGTTTCTGCTACACACAGGCGATTTGATCATCATCTGTGTGTAGCACAGGCGATCAGACAACTGCAGCTTCTAGTCTCCCATGGAGACTATTGAAGCATGCATAAAGTAAAAACATATGTTTTTAAAAATATTTAAAAAATTAAAAAAATATAAAAGGTCAAATCACACCCCATTCAAAATAAAACAATAAAAAAATCAAATATACACATATTTGGTAACGCTGCATTCAGAATCGCCTAATCTATCAATAGAAAAAAAATTGTTAAATGGCATAACAAGAAAGAAATTAAACGCCAGAATTACGTTTTTTTGGTCACCGCAACATTGCAAAAAAAATATAATAACGGGCGATCAAAAGATCATAAAGGCACCCAACCCGAGATCACAAAAAATGAAGACGCTATGGGTCTCGGAAAATGGCGCCATTTTAAAAAAAAATGTTATTCCAAGTTTGGATTTTTTTTTCACCACTTAATTAAGAAAGAACCTAGAGATGTTTGGTGTCTATGAACTCGTAATGACCTGGAGAATCATAATGGCAGGTCAGATTTAGCATTTAGTGAACATTGTAAAAAAACAAAGAAAAAAAAAACCTGTGGAATTGCACTTTTTTTTTACAATTTCACCACGCTTGGAATTTTTTTTCCCATTTTCCAGTACATGACATGTTAAAACCAATGCTGTAATTCAAAAGTACAAATTGTCCCACAAAAAACAAGCCCTCACATTGCCATTTTGACAGAAAAATTAAAAAGTTATAGCTCTGGGAATAAGGGGAGCAAAAAACTAAAATGCAAAAATGAAAATACCTCCGGTCATGAAGGGGTTAAAGTGAACCTGTCATGTGTAAAAATGCTATTAACCTGCGTATTTGGGGTTAACCTGTATATCACTTTATTCCATATTAAGAGATGAGACACAGCACAGGTGAGGCTAAAAGTGAGGGCGTCTAAAAAGTAAGCATAAAATACACTGCATGATAATTACATATAGATTATATACCCTGCATGTTCGTTGCCTACTTAAAGGGGGTATCTGTGACTTTAAAAAAAAAGCATGTAGTTGCTAACAGAGGCAACTACCTGCCTGTTGTACCCGGCGCCGGTCAGCGACTGCTCATGCCGGAGATTCAGCTGCTCCATCTCAATAGAGCAGCAGTTTATTTTCCTGTTGACAGGTCGGGACTACTGGCGTCATGCAGATAGACAGCTGGCCTCCCCCCAATTAGGCAGCGGAGAACCAGCTGTCAAAAGGAAGAGAAACAGCTGCTCTACTGACAGGGAGCAGCTGAATCTCTGGCAGGAGCAGTCAACCACATGACTTTTTTTTCTAAAGTCCCGGATATCCTCTTTAAAGGTATACGAGATATGTGGAAATCATAAGAAACATTAGATTACAGAGTTCAGGTACCAAATAAAGACAAGGAATAGCAAAAGAAGTCGGTAAATATGGGAAGTATGAAGTGGAACAGATCAACTGGAAATCTAAGGCCGGCGTCACACTGGCGACAGAATCGGACGACTGCAATGCGATGAAAAATCGCATTGCAGTCGGACCTATGTTAATCTATGGAGCAGCTCCCAGTATCAGATTTTTTGTGGTCCGTTTTAAACGTCCGTGTACAATCGCAGCATGCTGCGATTGTCACCGATTGTGGGTCGACAATCGCCAATGCAAGTCTATGGGAGCGATGAAAAATCGGATTACAAACGGACCACACTGTGTGACTTGCGATGAAATCGCATCGGTGTCCTTTAGAAAAGCCGGCAATTCATCCCCGGCTATACTGTAAAATCACACTGACAGCTTTAATAAAGACTAGAAAGAATAGATATACACACATAGAATACATATATATATATATATATATATATATATATAATATAATAATTGTGACATCTATATATATAGTGTATTTGTGTTAAATTTCAGACATGTAGGGGTTAATTAAAGGTGTAAATTCGTTGACAAAAAAATGCGTGGGCTCCCGCTGTATTTTCTCCACCAGACAGACAAAGCAAGCGAGTGGGGGCAGATAATAACAGCCTAGGGAGGGTACTTATTTTTTGTGCCCCCCCTGGCTACTAACATCTGCCCCCAGACACCCCAGAAAGGGCAAATCTATAATTAGATTCGCCCTTTCTGGCACTTTGCCCGTCTATTCCCATTGCCCTGTAGCGGTGGCGAATGGGTTAATAATCTCACTTTAATGTCACCTTAGTATTGAAAGGTGACCTTAAGCCAGGTTAATAATTGAGAGCTGTCAATTAGACAACTATCAATTATTAATCCTATTGAAGTAAATAAAAAAACACACACACACTTTAAGAATAAATAATTTTAATGAAATAAAAACACATTTTTTTGACCATATTTTATTTTACACTTAATCCGTGCGAAGCCATTGATCTCCTAAAATAAAGAAAAAAAAATAAAACAACATTATTCTTACCTATTCCGCCGATCTGTCACGTCCCACGCTGTAATCCTTCACAAAGGGTTAACTAGCTTTGAGCCAAGCAGTGCAAGTAATCCTGCATGCTCAGCTCAAAGCTCCTGAATGAATAAGTTCCTCTCCTGGCGACAGGAGAGGATGTGTTTAATGAATGAAGCTTAATTGATTGTATCCACTTTCCCTTTAGGTCAGGTCACTAAAGTTAAATTGCCAATAAATCAATTAAGCTCCATTCATGAATCTATTCCTCTACTTTCGCTGGGAGAGGAACTTATTCATTCAGGGGGTTACAGCTAGGAGACAGAATTATCTCCCTGCTAACTGTAACCTCTTAACCCTTTCTGATGGATTACAGTGTGGGACCTGACTGTACATCGGATTGGTAAGAATCATTTTGCTTTTTTATGTTATTTTTATTACAGGAAATGGTTTTAGCAGGAAAATAAAATATTGTCAAAAACTGTGTGATTATTTCATTAAACTTCTTTTTTATTAAACTGTGTGTGTTTGATTTTTCTATCATACAATAGGATTAATAATTGATAGTTGTCTAATTGACAGCTCTCAATTATTAACCTGCCTTAAGGTCACCTTTCAATACTAAGGTGACATTAAGGTGAGATTATTAACCCATTCGCCACCGCTACAGGGCAATGGGAATAGACGGGCAAAGTGCCAGAAAGGGCGAATCTAATTATAGATTTGCCCTTTCTGGGGTGTCTGGGGGCAGATGTTAGTAGCCAGGGGGAGCACAAAAAATGTACCCTCCCTAGGCTGTTATTATCTGCCCCCACTCGCTTTGCTTTGTCTGTCTGGTGGAGAAAATACAGCGGGAGCCCACGCATTTTTTTTCAACGAAATTACACCTTTAATTAACCCCTACATGTCTGAAATTTTGCACAAATACACTCATGTAATTGTAAGTTCTAAACAAATATCAAAATACAGGAAATGACATGGTTAACTGTGTGGAAACAATGTATCATTTCATGTCGGCTTCTGTGATTTCACAAAAGCCGGCAATTGAATTAGCGGCTATAACAGTATGTAGAAGTCTAGGAACTATAAATATATGTATATATATGTCACAATGACATGTATATATATATATATATATATATATATATATATATGTGTTCTATGTGTATATATCTATTCTTTTTTTTGTGATTGAAATACTATTCTTTTGGATCCATTATATGTCAGTTTTGCAAGCCTGCGAGAAAATCTCGCAAGTCGGATGAAAATCGGATGTTACAAGGTACACACACATGCGACTAAATCGCATCTTTGAAGGAAAATCGGATGCCAGAAGGATGTGTGATGTTTGCATTTTGATCCGACAATCGACCGTCTAAAACTGACCGATTTTTTGTCGTTGTGTGTGACGCCGGCCTAAGAGCCAAATACACCACCCATGAATAGAAACAGTACATAGACTACAATCAAAGTAGACACAGCTGTATTATAGCACTCCATTGATAAATGTGGACTTATAACCACTACAAAGGGAGCCAGGGATTTTGCTGCATCTCATTTTTCAACAAGAGGAATTTAGGAGAACAAAAAGTCAAAAAAGTATCTCATAAAAATAGTTTTATTAATATCATATGCTAACAAAGTTTTTTTTACCAAAAATACAAATACATATTCATACATAATATATATAGATTTTGATGATATGATCCACCAAACAAAGTAACATGCAAGGATACCAGGGGTTCCTACTAAAAACGCCACATCATGTGAATGGAATGCAAGCTAATAATAGTAAATCAATCTGAGGGCTCCTAAAAGGTGCTACATCATGTGTATGGAGCGCAAGTTAATTACAACTAAGGTCCAGAGGCATTGAATATAGCCATTCCCATATTGGGTGTATAGGCTCAATTTCTCTGCTTCAAAGATACAGATAACACTCAGTATGCGCTCCCTATGCAAGCATTGTCAGCCACAAGAACAAGATTAAGGCATATAGTTAAATATAAACGGTAACATTACCCATTTCCAGTAGGTTGTAACAGACCACAAGGTATCCAGAGACCCTGACGCGCGTTTCGTGAGCTCTAGGCTCACTTCCCTTTGAGGAAGCCTAGAGCTCACGAAACGCGCGTCAGTAATGGCCGGAGCAGAGCCTCCCTCCCCTCAAGAAAGAGGCGTGGGCGGAGGCCGGCATGACGGGGGTTTGGAGGGGTTTAAAATGAGGGAGGAACATTTAAATAAGGGGGGGAGTGGTTGGGGGGGTTTATAAGGCAGTGATGGGGCGGTCCCAGGGCAGTTCCTGTCTTGCCCCATCAGTAGTAAGACGCAGTACAACTTACCATGTCTGCAAACGCGGCGATCGAGCGCCTCAGGGCCGTGGCCTCGTCGCAGCCTCCTGGATGGCTGGAAGCGCAGGTGGCGATTATCGTTCAGGGAGCTTCTGGTCCGTCGTCTGGGGCATCGCAAAGGGAGAGGCGGCCAAGAAGGGTGAGGCCTCCTGAAAGACTGTCGCCGGATCAGGCTCCTCAGGCCTCGCGTCGGCGCAGGAGCCCCTCACGGGCCCCTCCAGGCCGGGCGGCGCGCGGAGCTCGCGTTAGCAGGCCTCGGCCTGGGAGGAATCCACCAAGCCAGCGAGGCCCTGCGGCGGTAACTTCTCCTCCGCCGAGTGCACGTCGGGGGGCGGAGTCTTTGCGCGCCGGCCGTCAAGCGAGAGCTGCGTCCTCGGGAGGTCGCAGTGGTGAGCGATCCTTTTTGCGGCCTGTTTCAGATCGCAGCGCGGGTGCGTCGGCGTTGGTGTCTCCAAGCGCCGGGCGTCGTGGAAGATCTGCGTCCTCGGGGGGTCGCAAGTGCTGAGTCACCTGCTGTGCGACCTGCTTCCAATCGCACTGCGGGTGCGTCGTCTTTGGAGCCGGTATGTCCCGGGCGTCGCGGGAGAATTGCGTCTTCGGGAGGTCGCAGTGGCGAGGGACCTTCTGGGCGGCCCGCCTCAGGAAGCATCGGTGATGCGTCGTCGTTGGAGCTGCTAAGCGATGGGCGTTTTTTGAGAGCTGCGTCAGCGGGCGGTCGCAGTTGCGATCGGCTTGCATTGCAATCTGTTCCGGATGGTCATGCAAGTGCGTTGTCAAATTACGGAACGGCCGGCTCATCAGACCAGCAATTTTCCCCCCTTGGTGACGGCGGGGTTCCAGGTTCGTCGGGGGGTCACAGCGGCAGTTTTACTGCACTGCGGCCTGCCTCTGTGGACGGCTTCAGAATTTCGGCGGCCGTGGCATCGGTCGGCACGGGTCAGCAGCTTGGTTTGGCTGCTGCTGCTAATCCATCGTCGGGTGCTGCTGCGACCCAGTCTTCAATGTTGTTTCAGGATCAGCGGGCTGGATCCCCAATGGGGTTTAGGCCTTCTTCATCTGGAAGTCACGGAGCGGTTTTCGGACGTCAGGAGCAGGTCAGCGGAGTCGTGGTGTCAGATCAAGGCGGTGGCGACGCACCTTTGGAACCAGGTTATCCGGCTGGAGGGCTCACAGCTCCCTCGCAGCCCGGTGAGTATAATTCTATGTTAAGCGTTGGTCATTCATTTTTGTCTTCTTCACCGTTTGGGGTAGCTCGGCCGGGAGTTAGTAATAGTGTTGGGGGGTGGCCGAGGTAGCCGGGGTTACGGATATGCTGGTAGATGTGCGGAATTTGCTATCCCGATTAGAGAAGGGTATAAGTTCTCCGTCTCCAGTGACGGCGTGGGTTGGATCACAGGTTGGGGGGCAGATAGTGGCGAGCGTGTCGGAACAGGAAGGGCTTAGTGCTGAACCGGTGTCTGTGTCGGTGCAGACAGAAAAGGAAAAGGAGTGTCGGGTGCGTTTAGATGATAGGGCTCACGGGGAGGTATATGTTTGTTTTGAGGGCCCCTTGGGGGCTCATTTGAAGAAGGAAGTTAAGGAGCGTATTTGGAAGGATGAGTACGTTGAAATATTCTCATTGTTGCCTTTGGAGAAGTTTAATTTGGATAAAAGTAAAAAGGAAGATAGTAAGAAGGAGGAGGAGGAGAAACGGAGGTGGCGATTAATTCCTCAGACGTTCGTCAACTGGCAACAAGCGTTTGCTATTTTAGCAAGTGTTATCGGGGAGAAAGCTTCAGACAACTGCTCGGCTTTGTTTTGTTATTTTGATGCTATCGGGGAGGCGCATAGGGTGTATGGGGGACTGGCTTGGCTGCGGTATGATGAGCAGTTCAGGCAAAGGAAGGCCGTGCGTCCGGCGATTCGTTGGGATCAGAAGGACATTGGTCTGTGGATGAGAGTCATTGCACAGAATAAGTTTGGGCATTCCTTTCTCGGGGGAACTGGGGGCGCCGGCCAGAGCGGAAATACAGCTGGGGCAGCGGAGGAAGTGGTCAAGGCCAAGGAGGTGGGAACAAATTTGGGGTGTGCTGGCAGTTTAATGACGGCCAGTGTAAGTTTGGGGCGGGGTGTAAATTTAAGCATGTCTGCTCCAATTGCAATGGCGCCTCTCATGGAGCGTCTAAGTGTTTTAAAAAAGGGAAGCAGAAGCCTGGGGGTGGTAATTCCCAAGGGAGAGACTCCGGTGAGTTTGGAAAAGATGGTCCCTTATCTAAATAGATACGGTGACAGGGAAAAGGCGACGTTACTGTTCAATGGTTTTAAGGATGGTTTTGTTATCCCGCATCCTCCGTTTGTTATCCCGCGGGTACTTAAGAATTTGCATTCGGCTTTATTGCATAAGGAGGTGGTCAGTGAGAAATTGGCAAAAGAGGTTTTGTTGGGTCGTATGGCGGGCCCTTTCTCGTCGCCACCTTTTTCAGGACTTAGTGGTTTCCCCGTTGGGCGTTGTTCCCAAGAAGGAGCCGAACAAGTTTCGGCTTATTCAGCATCTTTCTTACCCACGGGGGAGGTCGGTGAACGATGGCATTGATCCGGAAATTTGTTCGGTTATTTATTCCTCTTTTGACGAGGCTGCGCGGTGGGTGAGGAAGTGTGGTCGAGGGGCCCTTATGGCTAAGACTGACATTGAATCTGCTTTTCGACTTTTGCCAGTTCATCCTGATAGTTTGAAGCTGCTGGGTTGTTTTTGGGAGGGGGAGTTCTTTGTGGACAGATGTTTGCCGATGGGCTGTTCCTTATCATGTGCTTATTTTGAGGCTTTTAGTTCTTTTTTGGAGTGGGTGGTGCGAGAGGTGTCTGGTTGTGAATCTGTTATTCATTATTTGGACGATTTTCTGTGTGTAGGCCCAGCAAATTCTTCATGCTGCCATGGGATCTTGAAAACTGTTGAGTGGGTGGCGGAGCATTTTGGGGTTCCTTTGGCGCCAGGCAAAACTGAGGGCCCATCTTCTTGTTTGTGTTTTTTGGGAATAGTCATCGACACGGTGGCATGGGAGTTCAGATTGCCCGAGGAAAAGTTGTTGGCTTTACGGGCTGAAGTAGGTAGAGCGCGCCGGGTGAAGAAGTTGTCGTTGCGTGATTTGCAGTCGTTGCTAGGGAAGTTGAACTTCGCATGTCGAGTGATGCCGATGGGGCGAGTTTTTTCACGTAGGCTGGCTAGCGCTACGGCAGGGATAAAAGCCCCTCATCACTTCATACGTTTGTCTGGGGAACTTAAGGCGGATTTGGCAGTTTGGGATTCCTTCTTAGAAGGATATAACGGGCGCTCTTTGGTCATGGCCGAGGTTGTTGGGAGTGATGTGTTGGAGTTGTTTACGGACGCGGCCGGAGGGGTTGGTTTTGGAGCCTATTTCAGGGGCAATGGTGTGCGTCTCGTTGGCCTGCAGAGTGGGTGGCTGAGGGCTTAGTTCGGAACATAACATTATTGGAAATTTTTCCAATTCTGGTGGCGGTGCATTTATGGGGAAGTGAGTTCCGTGATCGCAGGGTGCGTTTTAATTGTGACAACATGGGAGTTGTTTGCGCGATTAATGGGCTTACTGCGTCCTCTCCTCCTGTCGTGCGAGTTTTGCAACGTTTGGTCTTGTTATGTTTGGAATTGAATGCACACGTGACGGCGACGCACGTGCCGGGTGTGAAGAATGACATAGCTGATTCTCTTTCTCGTTCACAGTGGGATCGTTTTCGCTCATTGGCCCCGGAAGCGGAGTGCGAGGGTCTAGCCTACCCGGAGGAGTTGTGGAAGGTGGTTTACGGTCTGCAGAGTCTCTGATTAGGGCATCGTTGGCTCCAAAAACTTGGGCGGCTTATCGGGCAGTGTGGCGTAACTGGGAAGAGTTTTTAATGACAATTCCAGTTCTGGGGATGGGGTGGATTTACAAAGGGCCTTACTGGCTTGGTTGGGGCAAGGGGCGAGGGAAGGATGGTCTTGTGCCAAAGTGTCGCGGGTTTTAGCAGCACTATCTTTTGGGTTTCGTTTGCGGGGGATTAGCGATGTGTCAAAGACCTTTTTGGTGCAGCAGGCGGCAAAGGGTTTTCGTCGAAATAAGGGGTTGGGTGATACGAGGCGCCCGGTATCCTTCGCTTTGCTAGAGCGATTGGGTTTTATTTTGGACACGACGTGTTCTTCTCGTTTTGAAGTTCTGTTATTCCGTCTGGCTTTTTCGTTGGCATTCTTTGGGGCTTTGCGGGTAGGTGAGCTGGTTTCGGGTAATAGACAGGCGGCGGGGGTTTGTTGGCTAAGGATGTATTATTGACGGCGGGTGGTGTTGAGTTTTGGCTGCGTAAATCCAAGACGGATCAAGAGGGGAGGGGCCGTCGGGTAGTGTTGGGTATTGTATCAGGGTACCCGATGTGTCCAGTGTTATGTTTGCAGTGTTTTTGGGAGTTGGGCCCCGGGTTGGGGGGCTCATTGTTGTGCCATGCCGATGGCGGTAGCCTGTCCAGGTATCAGTTCAACGCCATTTTCAAAAAGTCCATTCGAGCATTAGGTCTCGATGATTCTCGTTTTGGGACGCATTCATTCCGGATTGGGGCGGCGACTGAGGCGGCAGGTAGGGGGTTGGACGCGGCATCAATACAACGTATTGGGCGTTGGAAGTCTAATCGATTTAGGAGTTATATTAGGCCTTGATTTTTCGAGGTGGTATTTGATTGTTCTGAGGGCCTGCGTGGGAAGTTTGGAGTTGGTTAAGGGTGATCTTTTGGGATGTTTAGTGTTATTTTCTCATTTCAGGTTCCCTTCCTATGCTGATTTGGATTTTTGGTCACTCCTTCGTCCACTGGGGAGCGTTGAGAGCCGACGTCAGGACTGATGGTCGGCAACTGGGATTTCCCCGGTCTATGGCGGTAGTGCGATGGCTCGGTTTTCGAGGAATGCAGTGGAGAAGGGTGTTGCCCGAAATTCATGCGTGCGCCCGCTTGGACCGTGCTCCCGATGTTTTGGTACTCCATGTCGGGGGGAATGATCTTGCGGTGCGTCCTTTTCGTGAGTTAGTGCGAGATATCAAGCAGGATTGCTTGCGGTTATGGGTGTTGTATCCGGGGGTCATTTTAGTTTGGTCTGACATTGTGCCACGCAGACGTTGGAGGAACATGAGGTCTCTGGTTAAAATCAATAAGGCCAGGATAAAGGTTAACAGGGCTGTGTCTTCATTCATGGCTCGGAATGGTAATGTGTCGGTGCGGCATTTGGATTTGGAGAAGGGGGAGGGGGATTTTTGGTTGGCCGATGGGGTTCATCTGAATGCTGTTGGTTCAGATATGTGGGCACTAGGTATTCAGGAAGGTATTGAAAGGGCCATGGCTTTGCGGTCTTAGGGGGTCTCGGGCCATTGAGGTTTTCAATGGGCCCTCGTTGTGGCGGCTCAAGGGGGTGGGGAGAGAGTCCTTGAAGTTGGTGGAAATTGGTTTGTGGGGACTCTGTTTAGGGTCTCCACTGTTTGAAGTTATGTGGTGGTGATCTGGTGAATGGTGGAAGGGGAGTTCACACGGAGTGGGCGGATCCCCAGGTGGTTGGGTGAACAGCACACCTCAATGGTGGTGCTCCCGAGCCTGTGGGGTAACGGCTGGGAGTAAGAGGTGGGATGTTGTTCACAGGATATTGGTTTAATTCACCATGATCTTTGTAGCTTCAAGGACTCCTCCCTGATGTGTTATTGGTATATATATATATATTGTTATATATATATTGTTATATATTGTTATTTATTGTTATTGTTGTTTGTACTTAAATAAAGGCTGCTGTGGCCATACATATTCCAAAGAATTACTGTAATTCGTTATTGGGGTATGGATAACTGGGGTATATTGATAAGGGTAAAGGGGGGCTCAGTTCTAGAGTCCTGGGTTTCGTACGAGTAAACAACTCGACTATACCAACGTCAAGGGTCTCTGGATACCTTGTGGTCTGTTACAACCTACTGGAAATGGACCCAAACAGAAAAACTTCACAAAAGGCAAAATACAAAAAATAAATGAAACTTTATTGAAACAACCGACATAAAATATAAAACGGCAGATATCACAAGAAACAGGAAGAAAAGGAGGTGGGTAAACCTGCACATGCACAGCAGCAACGTACATGCATACAATAGATATAAACAGGTAACACAAAAATGTAGAAATATCAAAAAATTGCATGCATATAATACTTCTATGTCACAATGCACTATGGGCACAAAATATATATATATATATATATATATATATATATATATATATATATATGTGGCTAGATAAAAATACTAATATACATATAACCACTGTATCTAATAGGGGGCACAAAAATTATAGCACCAATGGCATTAAAATCAAGCCTGAAAGTAAGGCAAAGTGCAAACACCCCAAGTATGAAAGAGCAGGTATAGCAGTAAGCATAGCCTACAACAAAGTGCCAATGGTACAAGTATAGTAAATAGAACGTGCTAGGACATAATTACCTATAAGCTGCTGCAGGGAACCCACCACACCCGACGCGCGTTTCGCATGGAAATGCTTCGTCCAGGGGTAATGTTACCGTTTATATTTAACTCTATGCCTTAATCTTGTTCTTGTGGCTGACAATGCTTGCATAGGGAGCGCATACTGAGTGTTCTCTGTATCTTTGAAGCAGAGAAATTGAGCCTATACACCCAATATGGGAATGGCTATATTCAATGCCTCTGGACCTTAGTTGTAATTAACTTGCGCTCCATACACATGATGTAGCACCTTTTAGGAGCCCTCAGATTGATTACTATTATTAGCTTGCATTTCATTCACATTATGTGGCGTTTTTAGTAGGAACCCCTGGTATCCTTGCATGTTACTTTGTTTGGTGGATCATATCATCAAAATCTATATATATTATGTATGAATATGTATTTGTATTTTTGGTAAAAAAAACTTTTTCAGCATATGATATTAATAAAACTATTTTTATGAGATACTTTTTTGACTTTTTGTTCTCCTAAATTTCTCATTGATCTATTTAAGTCTGCATCCAATTGTATTATTATTTTGGGCTTCTAATATATCAAGTCATTTTTTAACAAGTTGTTTAGATTTAGGCCGGGATCACACATGCGAGGAATACAGCCGAGTCTCGCATGGTAATACCCGGCACTACCGCCGGCACTCAGGAGTGGTGCGTGCGGCCGCATAGCAATACATGGAGCCGCACGCTCTGCTCCCGAGGCCGGCGGCAGTGCCGGGTATTATTATGCGAGACTCGGCCGTATTCCTCGCATGTGTGATCCCGACCTTAGTGTAATAAAGTGATGTATTCTTCCAATCTGCATCTTTTTGTCATGTTGCTGTTTCTTAGGGCTCGTGCAGATGACCGTATAACTCTGTGTGCATCATTTTGATGGATAGCACTAGTCTCCATGTTATTCTATGGGGCTGTGCACATTTTAAATTTTTTTCCTCATACCAAGTCAGTCCGAGGAAAAAAAAAATCACAGCACGCACGATCTTCCTCCGATATCGGATGACTACTCAACCATTCACATCTATGGTTCCATGGAAAACATTGGACAACGCTCGGACGACATCTAAGTGCAGTCCGATTTTTACGGACAGACCGAATGGAAAAGATGGAGAAACTTTTTTTTTTTTTAAATTCTCCACATCCGAGAAAATGGGATCACACTCTTATCAAACTCTATACAGAGTCTGATTGTCGTGTGATCAGCATAATTGGACCAATTTTCTCGAACAAGAGAAAAACAGTCGTCTGCACCTGGCCTTATACAGTAGTGACGCTCACAGGTCCTGTTATATGGGTTGTGGCTGTAGAGGTTTAAACAGTAAAATATGGGGGAAAAAAACACATTTTTTTATCTGTCATACAAATAAATTAAAAAAACTAAATTTATTTGTTATCGCTCCAAAAAATAAAATATTTATAAAAAATAAAATAAAAATAAAATATTTTTTTTAAAAAAAAAATAAATAAAAAAAAAAAATAAAAAATTACATTTTTGAAACCATCTGCAAGCAAAATAGAAAATGACTTATTGCATTAGGAATAATTCCCTTTTGATTTTCCAATAACAGCTGCATCAACAGAAAGAATAAACTTTAGCAGTGCGCTCAGTGGCGTAGCGTGGGGGGGGCGGGGGGGGCGGTCCGCCCCAGGCGGCACATGTGTGGGGGCGGCACAGCGCAGCAGCATTTCCTTCCTATCCTCTGTGGGAGAAGCGCGGAGGCACAATTCAGCAGCCCCGCGCCTACATGGGACAACTGCGGAGGCTGCAGGCCTGCAGGAATCTGTATAAGAAGGACCTGCTCGGACACTTCGGTTGTGGACGCCGCTGTGCTGAGGAGCCGGTAAGGAAGCGCTGCTGTTGTTATAGGACGGAGACTGCGGTGAGAGGCGCGGGGTCATGTGATGGAGGGGAGGCCGTCCCGTCCTCCATCTCTGCCTGTGGCTCATGCTGCATCCTGCTTACGGTGTCCAGAGCTAGGCGCTGATTCCTGCTGATCTCTGACAGGTTATTTAGCTAGTGAGAATGTGAGGGAGAGGTCTAATTATTGGAGCAGTTTCCCATAGCAACCAACCAGATTGTAGTTCTTGGAAAATGAAAAGTCAGCTGATTGATTGCTATGGGAAACTGTTACCTATTTCACACTGAGGGTGAGTTTCCACGATCAGGAAACACTGCGTGTTTGGCGCTGTGCACTGGCGCAGCACCAAACACGCAGCGTCCAGATGTTACAGCATAGTGGAGGGGATTTCAAGAAATCCCGTCTCCACTATGCGTAACAACACGCAGGCGGAAGACCTGCATTTACGGACATGCGGCGCGTCTTTTCAGACCGCAGCATGTCCTAGCGTATTGCGGCGACGGTGCGTCGCCGCAACGGAATTTAACACAGGGCTATGTAGCCCTGCGTTATTTCCGGAGGTGTTCCGGAGGTGTCCTGAACACCTCCGGAAATAACGTGCGTCAGAAAGGGGGCGGGGCTTAGACGGAGCGGAGTTTCCACTCCGTCATATACGCTGTGTTTCCTGATGGTGGAAATACAGCCTAAATGTGCTGCCCCCGGATATTCCGCCCGTGCGCTGCCCTCTCACCTCCGCCCGTGCGCTGCCCTCTCGCCTCTGCCCGTGCGCTGCCCTCTCGCCTCCGCCCGTGCGCTGTCCTCTCGCACTGTTTCATTATTGTTGATACGCCCCTTGATGTTGCGAAATGTGGTTAAAGGGGTTTTCAGGAAAGTGGACTCCAGATGGATGCTTCCGGATTATCAACGACCAAAGGGGCGGCAAATTTTTCGACCGCCCCGGGCGCCACAAACAGTTGCTACGCCACTGAGTGCGCTGGTACTGTCAGCCATGTCCATGTAACATTGGCTGGTAGCAGTGTGACTCTAAGCACAGAATGAAAACACTGACCTCTGCTGGTGGGATCTGACATTAGCAGACAATGAAATGTTGCTGCCCTTATCGCTGTGAAGCATCAGGGCTCCTCCAATATCTGTGCTTGTTAAAACTGCTTGCATCAGCACCTGAATAAAAAGACAGAAGTGTTAGTATCCAGTGTACGATATGTGAGTGTAAGTAACCAGTGGTGGGACAGCTGTATGGCGGGCATTATGTGCTATACTGTACGGATATTATCCCTTTCACGACATCCGCCATACATGTACGGCGCAAGTCGGTAGTGGGTGTATGGATTGGGCTCACCCCATACTCAGCATGTTACTGCCAGGACCTGCCCCTAACCACCGCGGCTGGAAGGTAGCCCCGCCCATAATTGTTAACCTGTTAAATGCCTCTGTCAAACTCTGACAGCGGCATTTACCACTCGCCGGCATGGGGACGAGTCATTCCATGCACCTATCGGCACTCTGATGATGTGATCGTGGGTTGATGATGGGTTGCTATGACAGCCGGGGGTCTGCTGAAGACCAGTGTGCCTGTGGCTTCAAAGGAGACCGTGATTTTTGTCATGTACAGCAATACTGTGGTATCGCTGTATATGGCACCATCGATCAGATAATGGCAGGTTCAAGTCCCCTAAGGGGACTAACAAAAACAGGGAAAAGTAAAAAAAAAAATTAAAGAATATGAAAAAAATAAAAAAAACATAACAATTTAAATCAACCACCTTTCCCTCCATTAAATATATTTTAAAAAAATACACATATTTGGTATCGCCACATTCAGAAAACTCCAATCTATCTAAATATAAAAATAATTAACCCGATCGGTAAACGGCGTAAATGGAAAAAAAACACAATAATGCCAAAATTAAATTTTTTTGGTTGCGGCTATTTCACAAAAAATGCTGTAACAAGTGATCAATATATCATGTCTATCCGAAAATAGTATCGGTAAAAACGTCTTGTCCTGCAAAACATATGCCATCATACAGCTCCATAGCCCAAAAAAATAAAAACGTTACGGGTCTCGGAAAATAGCGACACAACCCAAAACATTTTTTTTTTACAAACTTCTGAATTTTTTCATCAGTAAAATAATAAAAAAAAAGGACATGTTTGGTATCGCCGTAAGTGTACTGATGAGCAGAATCATACTGCGAGGTCATTGTTACCGCAAAACATATACTGTAAAAGAATTCCCCAAAAAAGTGTCAGAATGGCATTTATGGGCCTCGTACACAGCGGTGCGTGCAGAATCCATTTATGTTGATGGCACATTCATCAGTCAATGAATTACCTGCACTGAGTTTGGCACTGACCAGGCGACCAGCGTAGGCACCGAATGCTTCACTCCCGCAGCGATGCCAATGTTATGACTAAGATCCATAAAGGATTTTATTTCGACCCTTAATTTTTTCTTATCAGATATTAAATCCATGGTACCATTGACTTTATTTCCTATAGAGGCAAAAACAAGAACTTGATCAGTGACATAAAGAGGCGTGGAGTTCCCCCTGCACAGTTTTTCTCAAGGGCTCATTCAGACTTGCGATTTTCACGTAAGGCCGGCGTCACACTGCCGAGTTTGATATTTCTATGCCGCCGCACACTCGGGTCCGAGAGCGGGCGGCCGTGCCGGGTGTTGATGCGAGAAAGTCGTGCGACTAACTCGCATCAAACTCGCTAGTGTGACGCCGGCCTAAGAGTCATATCTGTATTTTTCACCTGTGATAGTCTATTGGGCCATTCACATGTCACTTGGTCCACAGAAAATCGTGGAGGTGTGTCCAATATTGAGGGTAGGATCAAAATTGGCAGTGCAAGTCAATGGGCCCGTGAAATAATTGGACCACACTCGCGTGACATCCAAGCTTGGTCCATATTTCACGGACTGTCAAAGTAGAGACGGTGGAGAATTTTTATTTTTTTTACTACTCCATGTATGAGAAAAATAGATGACACTGGGACCACACTCTGATCAAAATAATCAAGCCATTTTTCTCGCACATTGAGTACTAAAAAAACAAACAAATTCTCCACCTTCTCCACTTTGACAGTCCGTGAAATATGGGACAAGCTCGGATGTCACCTGAGTGCGGTCCAATTATTTGACTTGCACTGCCAATTTTCTCGTATGTGGAAATATTGGACAAGTGAATGAGGCCCTATAGAGCTGAAAACTTACATATCAGACCAGTTTAGAACAGATTACTCCTACCACTGTGTATGGTATAAGAGATCCTATAACATGTAAGGAGTTATGTTTTCAAAACAGCGAAGGTTCCTTTATATATTGTGCCAAGTCCTGCTCACTCGCAAAGTGGCCCACCGGAGGATTCTCCTGCTCTCCTGTGGTCCGGTCCGAGTCTGATTACAGCCATGTTTGTTTCACTATAAAATGGTTCAGAGCAAACATACTTTGGAGCAGTAGCTGAGCTAACAAGGATGACCAATACAAGAGGCTTTTCCCTGCCCCGCTCCCTAGACAGACTTCCTATGAGTGTGTATAGGCGGAATGTTTTCTCTGGAATAGTGCAGAAAAACATACAGGTTTGCAAAGGAGCCAGTCCATGATTCATGCAGCGTGAAGCAATAAGCTGACAGGTTCCATTTATATTATCATTAATTGTATTTATATAAAACTAGAAAGTCCCCTGATTACATTACTGGAGATCCCACAGTAAAGAGAATTTGCATTAGTAAAGGCAAATCATGAAGCTGCTATGGGAAGGGGGTGTAGGTACAGGGGGCCTGCATCATACTGAATGATTTCCTTACTGGAATGGGTGGTGGGAACCTATGCAGGGATTCCCAAAGCAAGGGCCCTACAGGCAAATATTACTGGAATAAACCTAAAAGATCATGGGAAGGGGATGGAGGCAAAAAGTCATCAAGTCTACTGATGTTTATGGGTGTGGTAGAGTCAATCAGCACCAGTAAGGGGTCTCATTTTCAAAAATCTGTCCAATGGAAATACAATTTCCTTTAATATATTTTAAATATAAAAATATATAACACATAATAATTCACTTGAATGAATAACAATGCATTGCTGGAAAAATATAATATTACAGGTCATGGGTGCTAGTTTCTGTGATGGGGCGTTGATCCAAGGAACCAGTCTGGAACATATTTGGAGTTCGGAAGGAATTTTTCCCCTAATATGGGGCAATTAGCATCTACCTTGGGGTTTTTGCCTTCCACTGGATCAACATATTAGACTTATACAGCAGGTGAAACTTGATGGACTTCCATCGTCATACCTTTTTTTTCTTTACTATGGGTCCCCCAGCCTCATAGCAAGACTAATATAAAGTCACAGTTATACAGTGCATTAAATATATTTTACAGGTCCAAGTCAATCAGTCCATTCTTCTCATTGGACGCATATAAACTGGTAAAGACAACACTAAATGGTCTCAATTCACAACTGTCTCAATCAATTCCTCCATCAGCCGAGTGCAGCCACTCTCCCATTAACCTACACACCTTCTTTAGCCAAAACTCCTATCAGATGGATTACGTTAGGAAATCCGTATTTGAGAAAAGAGTTGAAGTTATGGGCACTCTTGAAGAGGATCGTGTTATTCTTTGGTGAGGATAGAGAAGCCACGGAGCACATAAAAGCATTCTGCGATGTTGTGGCCTCCACAGATACCGCCTGCTTGCCATTGATTGCTTGTATGTCCAGTGAAGTCTAAAAGACAAATATCCGTCATCTCATTGCTTTCATGATCAGGCTTCAGAATTACGGTAATGGGAACCTGTCGCCAGGCTTTCCCCATATAAAGTACAGCCATCACCTCTAAGCCTCTGCTGTCTGTATGTCTCCAATTCACTATGGAGGGCACGAAAAAGGCTCTTATTATATTCACAGATGGTCCAAAGGGCATATTTGGTTGTTGACCTGGTGCCTCCTCTTCTCACGATCGCTCGACTCTTTCCCTACTTCATGTGTATGATGCATCCAACGTCATCCGCAAAGTGTCCTCCATCGTGCTCCTGCGCATGTGCAGGGAAAGGGCAAAGATCGCCGATGACCTTTAGGTTAAGCCGGCGCATGCGCAATACAATACACAGCTCTATCCTCGGCAGGGCAGAGAGAAGTACACCGGGGCAGGAGCGCGATGGAGGACACTGAATGGATGACGTAGGAGGCATCATCCCCGTGAAGCAGGGGAGAAGGACGGCGATCGCAAGAAGAGATGAGGAACCGGATCAAGACCAAATACGCCCACTGGATTGGACCGTGTCATCTTTTAGCATAATAAAGGAAATTTTTGAGCCATTGAGAGCAGATTGGGGACAAATATAGAGCATTATAGAATGCGGTAACTGAAAGCTTAAAGATGTGGGCCTTACTTATATGGGGAGAACCTGATGACAGGTTCCCTTTAAATAAATGAGATAATGCTTGAAGCATTTCTTGTATCCCCCATTTCTTATTCCTACTTGATAAATTAGTAACAAATTAGTTATAGACAAGCCCACCTCCAAACTGACTATGAAGAGAACCAGTGATGGAATTAGTAAAGTATCTTTTCTTCTGCTTAGTTGGAATCAAGGCATATATAGTAAACAGTGTATGTGTGTAGCCCTGGTACACAATACCAGGAGGATGAGTGGAGAGGTAAAGGTTAAGTGTTCTTCATGTCATCATGTACCTTCAAACACGCCCAGTAGGGGTGTGGAAGGGAGAGATTTAGTTAGTCAGTGTCCGGACTTCAGAGTGAGAAGTCAGTAGGAGAGTGTGTCCAGACTTAGGAGAGACAAGACGTCTTAGGGACTCTGCTCTATCTTCAGCTTAAAATTGTGGAGTCTAGTATAGGTACTTTAACGTACCCGAGTCTAGTCAAAGCTGTGCCCACTGGAGACAGGCTGAAATATCTCCTGAGAACTGAGCAAGTCGAAGGGCAAAAGTGGAAGAAAGCAAGGAAGTGCTATAGGTGAAGAATACCTGCACGAATCTACCGGTTACTGGGGACCGAAGGATCATCTTTGTTTCAAGCAAGGTGATAAGATAGCCAGAAATCTACCGGACCCTAGGTCGCGGCGGATAAGCCCATATAGTCAGTACGTAACTGGGGTCAGAGGAAGTGAGGACCGTGAGTCAGTGCACGACAATATAGGAAATCATCTTTCTCACCAAAAGGCTCCAACCACAACACTGATCGGGTAGAACAGCTAAAGATAAGCTGGAATTATAGAGAGGACTACGCTTCAGGCTGGTCGTACTCAGCTTCATTGGAGTTAAAGGAGGCCCCTAACTTGCTTAACCGTTTGCCTCAAAGCTCATCCTCCATCAACCCCATCAGCCTCCCTGGGACCTGCTTTACCATTCTGCAAGTAAAGGTATGGAAAGACTTTGACTGTGTGAGACTGAGTTATTACTGCATGCCTGCACAATCCCTACCTAACTACCGACCTGAGGGAAGAGTCCCACCTGTAGGGGACCCGACATCTAGCTGCCTCACCATCCCCTCAGAGATCTATAGCAGCGCTGGTACAAATTACCAGAATACTACAGGTGGCGTCACGAACTGTATATAGTTATCCCCTGTAAATATTCCCAACAACAACATACGCCAGACCGCCCGGGCCACAGACCGAGCCACAGCTACCTGTGACAAAATCCCCATAGACTTCTACGGGCTCGGCTCTGAGTACCCCATTGCCCTGGTAACCCACAATTGTGGTGGCGGGTCGACACAACTACTTGGCGTCACGAACAGGATACGAAACTCGCAGAATTGCGAGCCCTGCGTGCCTATGTAACTGTTTGAGTGAAAAGGACTGTTGCTGTTGTTTGGCGCCAAATACCGCCATATTTGCCGCCAGATTCGCGCCTAAAGCGTTGGAGAAGAAGGAGGGCGTACCTGAAAGAGCGCGCAAAGTCTTGGACACGCCCCCGGCTCTGACTCATCGGAAGGTCCTGCGACAGGAAGTGAACGCTCTGGCATCGGAGCGCCTGCGACGAAGGTCCTATTCCCACTGCGGTGCCTGTGAAGTAGCAGCGTCTGAAACCGGTAGGCTCCGTTTAACCAAGGGGGCGCTAAGATGTCACAACAACCGGCTGACACTGCGGCCCCAGCCGGAGGGCTTAATCCCGCACCGTCTGGTATTGTAGCGCCAGATGGGGGCGCAGGCCCAGCACCTAGTCCGGTAGTCCCGATCATGCCACTAACGCTTCCATATATGCCTGGGGCGAAATGGCTTCCCCAGTACAGCGGTGAGCCAGGCACATTATCAGGCTTCAAGCGGAAGTTAAGCAGCCTATTGGAAATGTACTCCATGCCTGAGAAACAAAAAGCTGCTGTGTTAATAGGGCAGTTAACTGGCGCTGCTGAGAGGGAAGTGGAGACTTGGGATACCGTTGATCTGGAGTCGGTACCTGCGATTTTTCTTAAACTAAATGCCATATTTGAAGACCGCACAGAAACGGATCTCCGGATGGCCTTCTATCACTGTTCACAGCAGCCAGGTGACAGCATCCGGGACTATGCTTGCCGATTGCAAGGAGCCCTGAAAGCACTCAAGCAAATTAACAATTTAAATGCTCTCCATGAGAATAAAATGTTGAAAGAACAGTTTATACAGGGATTGAGATCCCCAGAGGAACGCAGAACTGTAAATTGGTGGTCCTTAGATCATCCGGATGCTACCTTTGATGCCCTAAAGGACATGGCAATAAAAGGGCTGCGGCCCCTGGGCAAACCTGAGGTGGCCACTCAACATCATCAGGGTGAAGTCACTCCGGAACCGGCAGTAACCCCCTGTTCCCCGCTAGTGGCTGAAGCCAAAGCGCAGGTGACACCTCCTAGTGAATTGGAATGTCTGCGCTCAGAGGTGCGCCAGCTGACTAAAAATCTGGCTGCTGTTATGAGTGCCCTGCAACTGCGGAAAGAAGAGGAAGGAAAAATCTTGCTAGCGGACTGCCCAGAAGACGTCCCGTGGATGCACCGGAGAAGAAAGAAGACGTCGCCCCCCCGGAGGAGGACCACGCCACCCCCAGGAGCAACCTCTGATCAACACCCTTCTCGTCGAGAGATCGTCTGTTTTCGCTGCAACCGAAAAGGTCATTGGTCTCCACAGTGTCCTTTAAACGGGCAGAACCTGGGTCCAAGGGCCAACACCCAGGAGAATACTCGCCAGGCCCCCTAGACTGGAACCGCAGGTATGTGGGCGGGCGACCCTACCTGTCCATTATTTTAGATGGGATTGCTGTTCCAGCATTGCTAGACACTGGGTCTCAAGTCACCCTCATACCTGATGCCCTATATACCAAGTACTGGTCAATGGACGATCTTAAACCCCCGAGCCTTGACTTTACCGTGTATGCTTCTAATGGTCTTCCTGTAGAAGTACTTGGAACAAAATGTGTAGATGTAAAGGTGGGAAGAGAGGAGTTGAAAGACCAGGGACTTCTGGTAGTGAAGACTGTAAATGAGGAGAATGGTCTAAATATAATATTGGGTACTAATGTTATTGGTAATTGTTTGGAAGAAGTAGTGTTCTTGCTCCAACAGCTCGCTGAGATTGCCCGACCAAGGCAGAGAGGAGTCATCCAAAGAGAGATCCGGGCCCTGGTGTGTCAGCAGCAAGCGAAGCTTACCGACGGCGAAATTGGTAATGTACGGGTCACTGACTCAGTTCCTATTGTGATACCCCCAATGAGTGAAATGATCATTTGGTGCAGGGCAGCCATAGGTCTGA
This sequence comes from Oophaga sylvatica, assembly GCA_033576555.1. Taxonomy (NCBI): domain Eukaryota; kingdom Metazoa; phylum Chordata; class Amphibia; order Anura; family Dendrobatidae; genus Oophaga; species Oophaga sylvatica. Next base: position 159,068,296 of record JARQOD010000007.1, on the reverse strand, counting down.
GAGGACAGAATTACCAAGCTGTAGTAGAACCCCACCATTCAGAACATAGACCTACACTTATGACTGCTAGAGGAGTAGTAGAAGTGGTGAATGGGAGAGTACCTGTACGGCTTCTCAATTGGGGAGATGATGAGGTAAATTTACCCCGTTATGCAACCATTGCTAAACTTCATGCTGTCGACAATAATTCCATTCTCCCGGCTGAGTCCTTAGACTCCTGTCAAATAGAGGAGGACAATGACCCAGCAACTCAGGTGGCGGAATGGTGTCAGCAGCTCCATGTTGGGACGGACACCACTCCCGCTCACCAGAAGCAAGGGGTATTACGGGTGGTGCAAGAGTACGCCCAAGTGTTTAGCAAAAATCCACTTGATTTTGGGATCATTAAGGGAGTACAACATCATATCCCTACAGGCAATCATCCTCCCATCAAAGAGCGGTATAGGCCCATACCTCCAGCTCATTATCAGAAGGCTAAAGAAATGTTGAATGATATGAAGAAAGCTGGGGTGATAAGGGATAGTTGTAGTCCCTGGGCAGCCCCTCTAGTTCTGGTTAAAAAGAAAGATGGTAGTATGAGAATGTGTGTGGATTACAGGCAGGTGAACCGCATAACACACAAGGATGCATACCCGCTACCACGCATAGAGGAATCATTAGCTGCTCTGAAAACGGCTAACTACTTTTCTACCCTTGATCTGACTAGTGGTTACTGGCAAGTGGCTGTGGCTGAGGAGGATCGTGAGAAAACGGCTTTCACCACCCCAATGGGGCTCTGTGAGTTCGACAGAATGCCGTTTGGGCTCAGTAGTGCCCCAGGAACATTTCAGAGAGTGATGGAAAACTGTCTGGGACATCTCAATTTTGAAACCGTGCTGCTATACCTAGACGACGTTATCGTGTATTCCAAGACATATGAGGACCATCTGAAGCACCTGGCAGAAGTGTTTGAGTCCCTGTCCAGGTACGGGATGAAGTTGAAACCCTCAAAATGCCATCTACTCAAGCAGAAGGTACAATACTTGGGGCACATCGTCAGTTCGGAAGGAGTAGCGCCGGACCCAGAGAAAGTCACTGCCATCCAGAAGTGGCCGGAGCCGAAGAACCTTAAGGAAGTGCGACAGTTCCTGGGACTAACGGGTTACTACAGGAGATTCGTGAAAGATTACACGAAGAAGGCAGCTCCTTTACAGGACCTCCTGGTAGGACAATCCTTAAAGAGCAGAAACCCTCCCTTTAATTGGGGTAAGGAACAGGCTGAAGCATTCCAAAAGATGAAAGAGATCCTGACAGGTGATGAGATCTTAACCTATCCTGATTACAGCCAACCGTTCCTGTTGTACACCGACGCCAGTAATGAAGGGTTGGGAGCCGTTCTCAGTCAGAAGCAGAATGGACAAGAAAAAGTCATCGCATATGCTAGCAGAAAACTCAGGCCAACTGAAAGGAATCCGGAAAATTATAGCAGCTTCAAGCTAGAGTTTCTGGCGCTGGTCTGGGCCATTACTGAAAGATTTAAGCACTATCTGGCCTCCAATAAGTTCACGGCGTACACAGACAACAACCCGTTAACGCACCTGGAAACCGCCAAGCTGGGTGCCATGGAGCAGCGATGGATGGCCCGGTTGTCCAATTATCAGTTTACTATCAAGTACCGGGCAGGTCGAAAGAATGCTAATGCTGATGCGTTGTCCCGTATGCCGCATGACTCTGATACGGAAGAAGAATCGGACGACCTGGAAGAAATTGAGCTACCCGCGTTCCATCGAAATGGGGTAGTCCACGAGCATCAAGTCCACAGAAAGCAAAATGGTGCCACATTAAATCCTTTACCCCATCACAGCTGGAAAGAGACTCAGGACAGTGATCCAGTGGTCAGCCACATCAAGGAGTTGTTAAAGCAAGAAGGCTCCTCCTTGGAAAAGGATGCACCTATGCCCGCCAAGCTCCTGTGGAACGAGAGAAGCAGTTGTTCCTGTACCGTGAGAAGTTGTGCAGAAGATACGTCAACCCCAGAACCCATGAAATGGTCTGGCAAATCGTGGTCCCAAAGACAGACGTCCCAATGGTGTTGGAAGCGTACCACGATCAAGCAGGACACTTTGGCTGGAGGAAGCTGGAGACCCTGTTGAGATGCCGGTTCTACTGGGTAGGGATGCGCAGCTCTGTCGAGAGGTGGTGTCGGAACTGTGGACCCTGTGGTCTCAGAAGAAAGGACTACGGTAGTCAAAAGGCCCCCCTGCAACCTATCCGGACGACTCGTCCCCTGGAGATTGTGGCCCTGGACCACGTCAAATTGTCGCCGAGTAGATCTGGATACTCATACGCCTTGACCATGGTGGACCATTACTCCAGATTTCTGGTAGTCGTTCCAGTGAAAGACCAGACCGCAGTGACGGCCGCGAAGACCTTTCAAGCAAGCTTCTGCAGACCGCATGGGTATCCCGAGCAAGTCTTAACCGATCAGGGACCTGCTTTTGAAGCCGATTTATTCAGGAATTCTGTCATATGTACGGGTGCAAGAAAATAAGAACAACACCATATCACCCTCAAACCAACGGTCTTTGTGAAAAGATGAACCATATTGTCCTTGACTTGTTGAGATCCATACCGTTGGAAGACAGGAATCGATGGCCGGATTTACTACCTGATTTGGTTGATTTGTATAATCATATACCTGTAAGCTCAACTAACTGCACTCCAGCCTATCTGATGAGAGCAAGGCCTGGAAAACTACCAATGGATCTAGAACTTGGAGTGGTAGAACCGGAGGCAGACGACGCTGTTGAAAACTGGGACGTCAATCGGCAAGAGCAATACAGAAGAGTACAAATCTGTGTAGAGGAAAGTCTAAATAAGGCACGGGAGAAACAGGAAAATGTTTACAACCGAAATGCTCCTGCCAAGCCTCTGATGCCTGGAGAGGTAGTATTAAAAAGAAAAAGAAAGATGCATAAACTGGATAATCAGTGGGAGCAAGAACCCTACGTCATACAAGATTCTAAGTACGACAACGGAAAAGTTTGTGTCGTCAGTAAAGACGGAGGAAAAACAATAACCACTGTGTCTAGAGACCATTTGAAACTATGTCCGGAACCCTTGAAACGTTGCGACAAGAACCCTGTCTTCAATCAAAGAGAAAGAAAGGAAGAGGTCCTACACACCGATCTGGGAGATTTTCCTGCGGATTGGCCCCGACTGGGAGATGCTGTGATAATTCCAGTGTTGCAGTTTTATAAGCCACAAGAGGACGTTTTACCTCCAGTTGTGCCTGTAGTGCCAGTTGAACCCGCTCAGGAGTTACCCCTTCCAGCAACACCTCAACCTGTAGAACCTCAAGATGGATCATCTGAAGCAGCGCCCCATACTATGGGATCTCCTGGTGAAGCTGACTCACACCGCCCAGCCATCAGTACGCTTGCCAGATCCATAGAAAGGTTAAGGCAGTTCTATGGTTTACCGTTTCATAGTGCAGACAGATCGCAAATTGATTTACCTGAAACTACACCACGTAGGTCAGAGAGAATCACAAAAGGGAAATTACCCATTAGATATCAGCAATAGTTATGACGAACTGATGTAAATATATTGTGAAAAGTCTATATATATAAATGTGTTTTTCCCTATCAAGCTTCGTTTACAATGGACTCAGAGGCTGAGGACTGAGCCAGCCCAAAAACTGTATCCTGTAAATAGTTGCACTAAAGTGCCTTCTTAATGGTTTCACATGAAACCTTGACTCACCTCTGAACCAAAAACCCGTGTGGTGTGGCACTGAGTGAGGTCTGCACTTGGATGTCCTGCAGCCCACCCAGGACCCACGTTGAAGGTTTGGTGCGGGTCCTTCACAAGTATCTTGTATATCTATTTATTGAAAATGCTATTTGATACTACTTGTATTTTTCTATCAAGTTTGTAACGTTCAAAGTAGTCTTACCTCCCGGATGGGAAGATGTTATTGTTCCAAATGTTATTGCATAAACAAAATTTTTCTGTCTTTTGTATTTCACAGCCCGGGAGTGCTGTCGTTTACCATGGGGGAATGTGTAGCCCTGGTACACAATACCAGGAGGATGAGTGGAGAGGTAAAGGTTAAGTGTTCTTCATGTCATCATGTACCTTCAAACACGCCCAGTAGGGGTGTGGAAGGGAGAGATTTAGTTAGTCAGTGTCCGGACTTCAGAGTGAGAAGTCAGTAGGAGAGTGTGTCCAGACTTAGGAGAGACAAGACGTCTTAGGGACTCTGCTCTATCTTCAGCTTAAAATTGTGGAGTCTAGTATAGGTACTTTAACGTACCCGAGTCTAGTCAAAGCTGTGCCCACTGGAGACAGGCTGAAATATCTCCTGAGAACTGAGCAAGTCGAAGGGCAAAAGTGGAAGAAAGCAAGGAAGTGCTATAGGTGAAGAATACCTGCACGAATCTACCGGTTACTGGGGACCGAAGGATCATCTTTGTTTCAAGCAAGGTGATAAGATAGCCAGAAATCTACCGGACCCTAGGTCGCGGCGGATAAGCCCATATAGTCAGTACGTAACTGGGGTCAGAGGAAGTGAGGACCGTGAGTCAGTGCACGACAATATAGGAAATCATCTTCTCACCAAAAGGCTCCAACCACAACACTGATCGGGTAGAACAGCTAAAGATAAGCTGGAATTATAGAGAGGACTACGCTTCAGGCTGGTCGTACTCAGCTTCATTGGAGTTAAAGGAGGCCCCTAACTTGCTTAACCGTTTGCCTCAAAGCTCATCCTCCATCAACCCCATCAGCCTCCCTGGGACCTGCTTTACCATTCTGCAAGTAAAGGTATGGAAAGACTTTGACTGTGTGAGACTGAGTTATTACTGCATGCCTGCACAATCCCTACCTAACTACCGACCTGAGGAAGAGTCCCACCTGTAGGGGACCCGACATCTAGCTGCCTCACCATCCCCTCAGAGATCTATAGCAGCGCTGGTACAAATTACCAGAATACTACAGGTGGCGTCACGAACTGTATATAGTTATCCCCTGTAAATATTCCCAACAACAACATACGCCAGACCGCCCGGGCCACAGACCGAGCCACAGCTACCTGTGACAAAATCCCCATAGACTTCTACGGGGTCGGCTCTGAGTACCCCATTGCCCTGGTAACCCACAATTGTGGTGGCGGGTCGACACATATGGAGGTGGTATACCACAGCTCCATTCTCTGTATAGTGGCCATTCTCGGGTACTGCATCTCAGCTCCTATTGAAGTGAATGGGCCTTTGTTATCAAAGCATTCATGGTCTTGCAGCATAACCCAATTGTGTGAGAGTTTAAATTCCCAGACAGGATCACATCACAGACAGGGGATAGTTTCTTGTCTGTGATCTGAAACTTGCACAATTGGGCGATACAATGATATAAGTGCAGTCTCCTCCAGGATTTTCTGACTGAAAGCAATCACCACCTTAAATTGGTAAGGTTTTGGACAGACGATAAATGGTCAGTTCTTGATTAAAGGAATCCATCAGAAGGTTTTTCCTACCTCATCTGAGAGCAGCATGATGCAAACAAAGTGACCCTGAATTCAGCGATGTATCACTTAGATTACTGGGTGCAGCCGTTCTGGCACAGTCAGAATTTTTAGATTTAGCAATACAGCAGAGCTGAGGAAGCTAGCCCCACCCACATCAGGCTCTGTGTATGCAATGTCCATAGACATTGAGGTGTCTATCACAGGAGGGGGCGTAACCAGGAGGCGCACACTGCTCTAGTCCAATAATGATAAGCAATCATTACAAGTAAACAGGAGGAGCTTGATAAGAGAGCCATCACTGAAATCTGTAATTTAACCCCTACAGCATGCAGTCTTAAGATTACATAGCAAAAACCTGCTGACAGATTCCCTTTAAAATCCATCCCATGATTCTAAGTAAAGCAATTCAAGAAAGATGGGCAAACATTCCTCCACATGAATGGAATACGACAGTATTGGAAAGTGTTTGGGTGCAGCTAAAAATGATACAGACAAGAATTTAGTTTGGGGGGGGCACTATTTTTTTTTAATAGTCGGTTGTGTTTAATAGCTTTTTCCCTCATTCATGATACAATTTAAAGCAGTATTCTGGCATTGCTAGGGTTGACTTTGTCTTAAATGGAGCCTGACAGCGGATACATGGTGACCAATCCATGATGAGCCTGTCTCAGGCACTGGCTGTAAGATATTAGCTGGGTATGTTTGATTCTGAAATGCTGCGGCGTTTCAGAGAAAAAATACACTCAAAAATCCACCAGGAAACAAACTGAATGGGAGACTAGTCAGAAAGGCGGCATCTCCCAGCCAGTTGCTGACAGTTCTCTTCCTATATACTAACAAAGGGAGAGAACTGTCACTCAAGGGAGCAGGTGGCAAGAAGCAGCTGGGACCCTCCTTTCCGACTAGTTTCCCGTACAGCTTGGTACCTGGTGGCTTTTAAACTTTGTTAGTCTCTGAAATTAGTCCGCTTTTCATAGTCAAACCTATATGGCTGAAACCATGTAGCTAGTTTTTGATACATGTTGCCCAAATTTGAGCACCTTGTATCAGCTGTTCCCCAGGTTCGGTGTAAATCAAGGATAGGGTGTCTATTTACATCAAAAGTCACATAAGATGACACCAGAGGTGACTGGCAGCTTACTCCCCTCTCCCCATTAGAACACATGCTCTTCTGAACCCAACATGCATGTGCATGGGAGCGAGGGGTCAGGAGAAGTGGCTGTTGGCTGATCAAGCATTCTTCTGACAACTATTGATGGTGTACCTAAACATGAGGTCAGATATGCCCCGGTATACAAATATAAACTTTTCTACATATCTCGATACATCACCTGTATTGAGGCAGAAACTCCATTGCGCAGCAGCCACGGCCATTGTGCCGGACGGCCGCGGTCAGATTACAGCTTGTCTCATTGCTCTTTATTCGCACCGTGGTGTTTAGGGCGTGGGCCCATAGTAAGTGGCAAGACTCATATTTCTATTTTCCTGAAGTTCCATATCAGCCTGAGAATAAAATAAAGTTCTGTATTACTGAGAACCCAAGGGACAAGGTTTTTTCCTCGAAACGATGGGTAATTATAATAAATAATAAACCATTGACTTATTGGATACAATTAATAATAGCCATAGGTTCTGGGAATTTTTAAGTGTTCACGAAGACAGAACAGTTCTGAGAAATGCAGCCAGATGCCATTATGAGTAACTGAAGTGTAGCAGCTTTTAGGAAATTTGGGAAAACCTAAATGCTTAGGGTTGCGTGCACAGTCGGCCTATATTCCGAGTATACGAGCATGTCAAGTGATTATATTTGGAAAATCTCAAGCATTTACAGTCACAATGATTAGCATGTTCATGTCTCATAAGAAGATATTAGTGGAGACTAACTGTAATCGTTCTTTTATTAACAAAAAAAATAATAATAATAATAAGTTAATGTCATGCCACATAATAGATGACCCACTCCTGCCCCCTACTGGAAACAATGACCTATTTGTGCTATATTAATACATAATATAGGATATGGTGTTGGTCTGGAATAGGAAATAACTTACCCTAATTTCCATTTTATCTTCAAGCAGGAACTTTTTTAGTGTTTCCAGATTATGTGTTATCTTATACCTAAAGGTCACATGTTCCTCTTTCTGAAGAAAGTTCACTTCTTCACTAATCTATTATCACAAAATTCAAGAAAAAAAAAAAAAGAGTCAACGCACTGCTACTCGTGTACTGAACTGCGACGTTTGCTCAACAATCCTTTTTACTACAAATTCCTTGATCATTGCTCACCAATTTAAAAACGTACCCGAAGAGGCACATAGCTTGATGCACAACGGCGAGTCAAAAATACAAAACTGAAGCTTTTCACAATCCCTAAGGACAAGCTTAAAAAAAAATCACACAAAAAAAAAAACCTTTCAACTCAGATCGATCAAAAGCACTAGCAAAGCAGGAGACCCCCATGATAAAGGGGGGAACCACAGGGCAAAAGCTGAGGACCCTTTACATGGTTTGCAAGTTTTGCTTTTTTGGACAAATATCACCAAAATACCTCTTTATTTTTATGAATCATTTTTAGTGCCATTTTTGCATTTTTTTTTGCAGAATGCAGCCGGGCACTTTTGTTGTTGGGGTGAAGGGGGCGTCTGTTTTGTGGGGTGCCCTTTAAAGTGCTGGCACACGCATGATCCAAAAAATATGGCGTAAACAATAAGCAAAAGCCTGACACTGTGCCCTACATACCTGTGTGACGGGCCCCAACAAGCCTCATCTGTGTGCATGTTAAACTGGGCACCCCCTCCCCCATTTTGGTAGATGTTGAGGGGTATTTCATTAATTTTGGCACCTTGCTGCCTCCATTTTTAAAACGGGGGGTGTCCTGCATCCTTCTAGTCATTGTATAGATCGGATTGGGTAAGGCGTTTTTTTTGTAAAATTTTCTTCATCTACAACCCTTAAAAAGCATAGTATGATTTTCAATTTTATTACACACCCGTTTTCGCATGTGTTGTTCATATGGCACTCATACCTCAATCTGCTTTCACATAGTATCTTACTATCAATTCTACTACCAACATGGTGAGATTATATTTTTAAAGAAAATTTCTAACGGATTTCCACCCCAACTATACAAATATGTATGTAGCTCCTTCAAAACAATTAAGCAAAAACCTTTTATGGTCGGTCCCCCCCCTGTACGGAAATCAGCACTTAAATTGTATTTAAAATGAGACGAAGGCTATTCAGGTCTGAAGCCCCTTCACCCCACTCTATTCCCCCTATTTATGGCCCTCTTCCTGCTTGACCCATGGCTCCTTTGCCCGAAATCACACAACATGGAGGCGTCATCAGAAAGGGGGAGGCAACACGGGAGGGGGAAAAGGCTGGAGTACGAGGTTTTTTGATCTAGCATAGCTGTAAACATATCAATTCAAACCGGGTTTCTTGGCAAAAGGGGGGGCGGGCGGCCAAGTAAAGGTATTTTTTGGAGTTAGTTTGAAAGAGCTACATGCACAAAAAAATAATTGTTGGGGGAAGGGGGGGTGAAAACCTGCGAAGAAACCCTAAAATAAATGTTTTTAATACCTGTTTTTTTGTCCCAGCTAAGGTGAATTGATCTTTTAAAATTCACTCTTTTTTCTTTTGCAATCCTCATGTCCTGGTGGGGATACCAAGAGTTTTTGCAGGCTGGACATT
>JARQOD010000007.1:158929109-159058997 GCA_033576555.1 Oophaga sylvatica | reverse complement strand
GAAGAAACAATACTACTATAGCAGAGAAACACCAACCCCTATCTATACAGAGAAGCCAATCAATCTATAAAAGACACCAATCAATTAAAGGGGAGACCCAATCACTATTAAGCAAGACAGCCAATCACTACATAGCAGAGACACCCAATCACAAATCATAGCAGAAAACAAGAAAACACTATCTATAGAGAACAGCCAATCACTATCAAAAGGGGGAGAGACACCAATCACTATCTATAGAAGACAGCCAACACTACTATACAAGACAGCCAATCATACTATAGCAAGAAAAACCCAATCCAAAAACCCCCTATACTATACAGAAAACACCAATCACATCTATACAGAGAACCAATCACTACTATAGCGAGACACCCAATCACTATCTTAGCAGAGGCGCCAATCACTATCAAGCAAGCAGCCAATCACTTCATAGGAGACACCAAATCACATCTATAGAAGACAGCCAATCACTATCTATAGCAAGAAACCATCATATCTATACAGGAACACCAATACTACTATAGCAGAGACCCAATCACTATTTAGCAAAAGAAAAACCAATCACTATCTAAGAAGACAGCCAATCAAATCTATAGCAGAAAACACCCAATCACTATCTATGGGCAGAGAAAAGCCAATCACATCTATACAGAGAAAACCCAAAATCACTATCAAGGGGGAACACCAAATCCTATCTATAGCAAGAAAAACCAATCACTTCTATACCCAAAAAGGGAAAGGGACACCAATCACTATCTAAGCGAAGAAAACCAATCATATCTAAGCAGAGAAAAACCAATCACTATCAAGGGGAAAGACACCCAATCACTACTTAGCAGAGAGAAAACCCAATCACTTCTTAGCAGAGACAGCCAATCACTATCTATAGCAGAGACAGCCAATCACTATCTATAGCAGAGGACAAGCCAATCACTATCTATAGCAGAGACAGCCAATCACTATCTATAGCAAGAGACAGCCAATCACTATCTATAGCAGAGACAGCCAATCACTATCTATAGCAGAGAGCAACCAATCACTATCTATAGCAGAGAGACAACCAATCACTATCTTATAAGCAGCAAACTACATGCAGAGCCAATCACTATCTATAGCAGAGACACCAATCACTATCTATAGCAGAGACAGCCAATCACTATCTATAGCAGAGAACAGCCAATCACTATCTATAGCAGAGAGACAGCCAATCACTATCTATAGCAGAGAGACAGCCAATCACTATCTATAGCAGAGAGACAACCAATCACTATCTATAGCAGAGGACACCAATCACTATCTATAGCAGAGACAGCCAATCACTATCTATAGCAGGAGACAACCAATCACTATCTATAGCAGAGAGACAACCAATCACTATCTATAGCAGAGAGACAACCAATCACTATCTATAGCAGAGACAGCCAATCACTATCTATAGCAGAGAGACAGCCAATCACTATCTATAGCAGAGAGACAACCAATCACTATCTATAGCAGAGACAGCCAATCACTATCTATAGCAGAGAGACACAGCACAGATCACTATCTATAGCAGAGAGACAAGCCAATCACTATCTATAGCAGGAGACAGACCAATCACTATCTATAGCAGGAGACAGCCAATCACTATCTATAGCAGAGACACCAATCACTATCTATAGCAGAGAACAGCCAATCACTATCTATAGCAGAGACACAGCCAATCACTATCTATAGCAGAGGAATCACACAGACAGCAATCACTATCTGCAGCAGAGAGACAACCAATCACTATCTATAGCAGAGAGACAACCAATCACTATCTATAGCAGAGACACAGCCAATCACTATCTGCAGCAGAGAGACAACCAATCACTATCTATAGCAGAGAACAGCCAATCACTATCTGCAGCAGAGAGACAACCAATCACTATCTATAGCAGAGAGACACCAATCACTATCTATAGCAGAGAGACAACCAATCATATCTATGCAGAGAGACAGCCAATCACTATCTATAGCAGAGACAGCCAATCACTATCTTAGCAGAGGGACAGCCAATCACTTATCTGCAGAGGACAGGCATCACTATCTAGCAAGACAACCAATCATTATCTGACAGCAGGACACAGCATCACTATCTAGCAGGACAGCCAATCACTATCTGCAGCAGAGACACAGCCAATCACTATCTGCAGCAGGACACAGCCAATCACTATCTGCAGCAGGACACAGCAATCACTATCTGCAGCAGGGACACAGCCAATCACTATCTGCAACAGGGACACAGCCAATCACTATCTGCAGCAGGACACAGCCAATCATTATCTGCACAGACAAGCCAATCACTATCTGCAGCAGGGACACAGCCAATCACTATCTGCAACAGGGACACAGCAATCACTATCTGCAGCAGGGACACAGCCAATCACTATCTGCAGCAGGACACAGCCAATCACTATCTGCAGCAGGGACACAGCCAATCACTATCTGCAGCAGGACACAGCCAATCACTATCTGCACAGACAAGCAATCATACGCAGCAGACACAGCAATCACTATCTGCAGCAGGACACAGCAATCACTATCTGCAGCAGGGACACAGCCAATCACTATCTGCAGCAGGGACACAGCCAATCACTATCTGCAGCAGGGACACAGCCAATCACTATCTGCAAGTCACAGCCAATCACTATCTGCAGCAGGACACAGCAATCACTATCTGCAGCAGGGACACAGCCAATCACTATCTGCACAGAGACACAGCAATCACTATCTGCAGCAGGACACAGCCAATCACTATCTGCAGCAGGATCACAGCCAATCATTATCTGCAGCAGGGACACAGCCAATCACTATCTGCAGCAGAGACACAGCCAATCACTATCTGCAGCAGAGACACAGCCAATCACTATCTGCAACAGGGACACAGCCAATCATTATCTGCACAGGGACACAGCCAATCACTATCTGCAGCAGGATCACAGCCAATCATTATCTGCAGCAGGACACAGCCAATCATTATCAGCAGCAGGGACACAGCCAATCACTATCTGCAGCAGAGACACAGCCAATCACTATCTGCAGCAGAGACACAGCAATCACTATCTGCAACAGGACACAGCCAATCATTATCTGCAGCAGGGACACAGCCAATCACTATCTGCAGCAGGACACAGCCAATCACTATCTGCAGCAGGGACACAGCCAATCATTATCTGCAGCAGGGACACAGCCAATCACTATCTGCAGCAGGACACAGCACAATCACTATCTGCAACAGGGACACAGCCAATCACTTTCTGCAACAGGATCACAGCCAATCACTATCTGCAGCAGGACACAGCCAATCACTATCTGCAGCAGGACACAGACAATCACTATCTGCAACAGAGACACAGCCAATCATTATCTGCAACAGGGACACAGCCAATCACTATCTGCAGCAGGGACACAGCCAATCACTATCTGCAGCAGGGACACAGCCAATCATTATCTGCAGCAGGGACACAGCCAATCACTATCTGCAACAGAGACACAGCCAATCATTATCTGCAACAGGACACAGCCAATCACTATCTGCAGCAGGGACACAGCCAATCACTATCTGCAGCAGGGACACAGCCAATCATTATCTGCAGCAGGGACACAGCCAATCACTATATGCAACAGAGACACAGCCAATCATTATCTGCAACAGGGACACAGCCAATCACTATCTGCAGCAGGGACACAGCCAATCACTATCTGCAGCAGGGACACAGCCAATCATTATCTGCAGCAGGGACACAGCCAATCACTATCTGCAACAGAGACACAGCCAATCACTATCTGCAGCAGGGACACAGCCAATCACTATCTGCAGCAGGGACACAGCCAATCACTATCTGCAGCAGGGACACAGCCAATCATTATCTGCAGCAGGGACACAGCCAATCACTATCTGCAGCAGGGACACAGCCAATCACTATCTGCAACAGGGACACAGCCAATCACTATCTGCAGCAGGGACACAGCCAATCACTATCTGCAGCAGGGACACAGCCAATCACTATCTGCAACAGGATCACAGCCAATCACTATCTGCAGCAGGACACAGCCAATCATTATCAGCAGCAGGGACACAGCCAATCATTATCTGCAACAGGGACACAGCCAATCATGATCTGCAGCAGGGACACAGCCAATCATTATCAGCAGCAGGGACACAGCCAATCACTATCTGCAGCAGGGACACAGCCAATCATGATCTGCAGTAGGGATACAAGGACTTTTCTTGGCCACTAATTTAGTCAACAGTAGACACAAGCAAAGGACACAATCAACTTTGGAGCAGTAGTGATGTGGATTGTTGATGTGAGCATATTTTTTTTTTATTATATAAGGTAATAAACAATGGTTTGAACCCCTTGACAGATTTTTCTTCAGTGGATAACCTTTTTAACAAACAAAATAACTTGGATGGTAAATTATAATCCAGATGTATAACCAGTTTTTCTTCATTTCACCTCTTCATAACCATTATGAGACTATAGGACTTAATGTCCACCCAGGGGAACTTACCACACTTATTGAAAGACATTTTAATGACAATGTATGACGCATAAATCTTAGTGACCTCATTTACACACAGGCACTTCTTTCAGCAGTGCCATAATACTGTGTCCTGACATTTACCATAAATAAACCTTGTGACATTTACCCATCACAAGCCGGGTCATCGAACATATTTCAAACTATAATAAATTATAATTATATGACAATTAATTTTCCAGTAATTTCAAGCAACTCGTACTGCTTAATTGCATTTTATGTGTGAATTATGTATAAACGTAAATTATGTATAAATGTACCCGTAATTAAAATGATCCACTAAACGTACTTCTAAGCAGTATTTATACATAATTTAGGAAACAGCAACTTTGGGGGCTATCAGCATTGGAAAATCTCTTTTACAAGCTCTACTAGAATATCACTTAGCTCAAAAGCACTTAATAGCGCCCATAAAAACTGTAGATGTGAACTTATTTCAAAGGGCACACTGTTATTGTTTAGTTTTCCTAAATTAGGACAAATCATCCACCCATACCCAGTAGTCTAACAACGTGTCCCGCTATACATGACAGGAAATAATGGAGCAAGATTTAAAGCGCTTGTCTCAGGAACACCATTTCTGTTCAGATGGAAGCCGACATGGTGATCATATATTTGTTGTGGGACGTTTTTATTGATAACATTTTGGTGCAGATACGATCTTTTGATTGCCCGTTATTGCATTTTATTGCATTGTAGCAGCAACCAAAAAAACTTATTTCTTGCATTTTGATTTTTTTTCTCATTACACTGTTTAGCGATCGGTTTAATTCTTTTTTTATTTTGATATATCAGGCGATTCTGAATGCGGCGATACTAAATATGTGTATATTTGATTTTTTTATTGTTTCATTTTGAATAGGGCACTTGCCCTCTTCCTTCCCTATGGCACACTTTTTCGTATTTATGGTGAACCCCGCATTTCTTAAAGCATCCAGAATCAACTGTACTTTTGGCAGATGACTAGCTCAGTCAGGACTAAAGACGACAATGTCATCAAGGTACGCTGCGGCATACCCTCGCCTTCTGGAAGGTGGCTGAAGCCCCCTGCAGACCGAAGGGCATCCTGGTGTATTGAAAACATCCATCAGGCATTGAAAAGGCTGTCTTCGCCTTGGCACTCTGGGACATGGGGATCTGCCAAAAGCCCTTTGTCAGGTCGAGGGTTTTACTGTACCTCGCGGGTCCAAGTCTCTCAATCAGTTCGTCCACACAAGGCATCGAGTAAGCATCAAAACTTGAGACTTCATTCAGCCTGTGGTAGTCGTTACAAAACCGCCACTCACTGTCGAGCTTCGGCATGAAAACAATAGGACTCGACCATCCACTTTTCGACTCTTCTATCAACCCGAGGTCTAGCATCCTCTTCACATCATTTGATATCACCTCTCTCCGTATTTCCGGAATTCTATAGAGCCTGAGGTTCACCCTTACATGTGGTTCTGTCAACACATCATGCTCCACCACCTCCTTATGCCCCGAAAACTCTGAGAACAGGTCATGGTTCCGCTGCAACAGCTCCCAACACTGTTGCCTCTGGGACGGTGTCAGGGTCTCAGCAATGGTGACATCGTCCACTGTGACTTTGGGACTGGCAAGGGGTGCCCAGCATTTCTAGGTTCTGCCAGGGTTTGAGCAAGTTCACATGATAGACTTGATGCGGCTTCCTTCGACCTGGCTGGTATACCTTGTAATTCGAGTCGCTCAGTTTTTCCACCACCTCGTATGGGCCTTGCCATTTGGCTAGGAACTTGCCCTCCACCATGGGGATAAGCACTAGCACTCGGTCCCTGGGCTGGAACTCAGCCTCGCTGTGCCTGGAGAAGATGCTCCTTTATGATAGGCATCACTTTCGCCATTCTCTCCTGAGACAAGTTCCTGGGCGATACTCTTAGCTGAGGAGTTCCTTAAGGGTACCAGGTTGCATAGTCCATGACCTCTAGGAAATATTTGTGCCCTTCTGCAGACTTAACTAAAGGACCTACTAGAGCCATAGCAATTCGCTCGAATGGGATCTCCATTAGTAGTAACGGGACTAAAGGACTTCGGAAGTGAGAAGAGGGCGCAGTTATCTGGCAGGTGGGGCAAGACCTACAATAATTCAGGATTTCCCGATAACAACTCGGCCAACAGAACCTCAGCAATGTTCTCTCTGCGTTTTCTTTGCCCCCTGATATTCCCCCAAAACATGTGAATGGGTCATGTCTAGAACCCTCCGCCGATATGGCCCTGGAACCAACAGATGCTCCACTATTTCACCTCCCCTCAGTGTAGTCACTCGATACAACAATTCGCTATTGACTGCAAAGTGTGGGTACCTGGTGTCAGCCTCCGGCTTTTGAGCAACCTCATCAATTACAGAACCATTTTCAAAGGCCCCTTTTAGAGTAAGATCCTGCATTTGAGCAGTCCCTAAATTCTCCTCAGAAACCCCCAGCTCAGAAACCTCAGCCTCACGGGTCACAGTTTCGTTCTCATCACCAGCTAGGACACACAAGGGGAACTCCTCCACCTCTGACTGGGATTCCTCAGAGTTGTGCTGGCTCCTACCTGAGTCACTGGGCACCCCTGCATTTCCCCACAAGTCCCAGAACAGGTTGAAGTTCCGCCCGATTATCACGGGGTATAGTAAGTCTCTGACTACCCCAACCTCATGAAACTCCATACCATGGCTCGTTTTAATCAACACTCTGGCAACAGGGTAGTCTTTGGCATTTTTGTGGATACAGCAGATGCCCATATGTTTACCTGGGATCAACTCGTGGGGAAGCGTGGCCCTTAGCAGGGTCACCAAACTCCCAGAGTCCAAGAGTCCTGACACCAGTACTCTGTTTATGGTCACGGGACATGACTGCAGCCCTTCTCCAGGCTGATAGTCCACACTGCAGGCTGGGTAGGCATAATACAAGCAGCGCCTGCCTAGGCTACAATCCATCTGCTTGGAAGACATAGGACAACAGGCTGTATCCAGGACCATGACACCGCCAGCAGATCAGTTCTTTAACAGCAGCCTTTGGTAGCCCCTCAGCGGCTCCTGGGGACCTCAGACTCCCCCCAGTGGTGGCTCTGTTACCCCTCTTTTTTGACTCGGGTTCCCGCTGGGTAGCCCAGTATGAAGATGTACCACCCTCCGGCTTCAATAGGGACCTCTCGACCACCTGGTACCTTTCTAAGAGGCCCACCAGGTCATATGCATTTCGTTCCGGGGCCTCCCTGGGCAACCTAGGTCTGCACTGGCCTGGGGAGGGAGTGAATAAACCTCTCCATGAACACCTGCTCGACCATCTGGGCTGGTGTGGAGGACTCTGGCAGCAACCATTTCTGGACCAAATGCAAGAAGTCAAACATTTGTGAGCGAGGAGGTTTATCACCATAATATGCCCAGTGGTGAACCCTTTGGGCTCTGACAGACATAGTGACCTTTCTCCATTTTCAGCTTGGCATATCCCTGTGCACTCTGCAATGTCAAATCACAATAGTCCTTCTTGGTCTCACCAGTCAAATAGGGGGCCAGTATCTCTGCCCACTGCTCTGGTGGTAGATTCTTACGCTCCGCCACCCGCTCGAACACAGTCAAAAATGCCTCCAGATCATCCCCTGGGGTCATCTTTTGCATGGCTTGTCTTACTGCTTTCTGGATGCAAGAGTCATCACTTTGATGTGGGGGTAGGGGGAGACTTCTCTGCTATGGACATATGCCACAAGGAGTTCCATCTGCCTTTGTTACTGTTGAATTTGCTGTATTAGGAGTTTATGAGTCTCCTACTGTACCTAGTGCTGCTGCTGGCTCAAAATCAGGTGCTTGATCAGCTCCCACATTTAGTCCGACCGCTGTTCCTTCCCTGTAGCCACCTTCACCCAGAACATACGGTTTATCCACCGCTGCTACCCGTGTTCCTGGAACGTTGTCCGCATTCTCCACCACTTGTGGAAGGTCGTTTCACTTAGCTGCTCCTTGAGGTAGACACAGGCACACGTGTGGTTAAAGTCTCTGGGTGGTTTATTGCATCATAAACCAAAAAAACCAAACTGGTAACAGAAAAACAGCCTTTTTTGCTCAAATGAAAATAAAAAGTACATATAAACTGCTCAGTGCCTCTGGGACAACACATATGGCAACTATCCCAGGAGCTGCACATCTGGAGGCTTCCTCTCCTCCACACAACACAGAGAAAAAAAACTGGCTGGACATATAACTCCCTCCAGCCACACCCTGGAGGTCGAGATATGGTGGGTAGGCATCCTGCCCATCTCTGACCAACCCACCATGAAAGCCAGGCCCATATAACGACTAAATTGCTCTCAGCACATATTATGCTGGAGAAAACACTTATGGCTTTCACATCACGCAGGAAAGCAACCGTTGCAACACATATCTCCCCTCACGTATGGCACCAGTGACCCTGTCACACTATCCATCTATTTACACATATACACTGTATATATATATATGGTGTGTGCACATTCACCAAGGGAATGGAGTGATGGTAGCATCTTGTCTGTCAATATAGAGCAGTACTTCGTGAATTCATGATACCATTAATGAAATGTAACTTCCCTATGCCAACAGCACTCATGCAGCTCAACATAAGGACGCTGCCACCACCATATTTCACTGTAGGCACCATTCATTTTTGTAAATACATGGTGCCTACAGTGAACATGATGGTGGCAGTGTCCTTATCTGGGGTAGCATGAGTGCTGCTGGTGTCAGGGAGCTACATTTCATTGATTGTATCATGAATTCACAGTTATACTGCTTTATATGAAAAGGGAACATGCTCCCATCACTCCATGCCCTTGGTAAATGAGCACTTTTTCAACATGACAATGATCTAACACATCTGTTACATTTCTAAAGAAGAACAGGGTGAAAGTGATTCAGTGGCCAAATATGTCTCCTGATCTGTACTCCATTACATACCTATGGGGAAGTCTGAAGAAACAAGCTGAGCGTCACTCTCCATTCAGCATCCAGGCTTTAAAAGAGGTCATCGTTATTGAAACATGGAAAAAGACAGATGTTGAAATGTGTCGCCAAATTGTTCATTCCATGCCTAGAAGACTTGGTGCTGTTCCTAAAAACCATGGAGGTCATACAAAATACTAGATATACTAGTTTTATGTGCTGTGTGTTCATTTTTGCATCATCTAATTTTTGCAAAATTGAAGATTTTGTAATGAAAGTTACATTATTAACAGGCAATCCCTACATGTATTCAGGCTGTCTAGCAGCCGCAAATCATGCAGCTGCGGCGACAAAAACGAAATCTCCGAGCACGCACAGATACTCGGAAAACCCGAGCAACGAGTATACTCGCTCATCACTACACATCAAGCTTGCTTCTCTTTGAAAACGGAATGTTCAGCAGTGCCATCAGCTTAGTACTTGTAGCAACCAGTGGGAGCCAGTTACACCCATCTGCTGTTCGGAGAAGTTTGTGTCCAAAAAAGTCATACCGACGATTTGGAAACAAGGTCAAGGGGATTAAGTAGAGACAAAAACATAAGAAATGAGGTGCACAAAATTGGCAGCAAGTGCTCTGGACTGATAACTCAAAATTGGAAATATTTGACTGTAACAGAAGGCAATCACATGATGGAGAGTCACATGGTCTGACCTTAAATAGCTGAACTCCAGGGTTAGTCTGGGCTGTTGACGGCCTGGAGCGGAAGACTCCAGGAGAGTGTTTGTGGACATAGTGCTTGTGCAAGGACATTGTTAATCCTGAGTGGGCTGACCCCAACTAATGCAAGGACTGCACGAAGTGCTACCGATTTGTTTCACCGGGATAATTTTTTGCATGACTCGTCTTACCATCTTCAGGATGTACATGTCGTCACCTGGACTTGGGGAGGGGTTGCCGGCCTTCCACAAACCGCCTCTGTCAGCAAGTCAATATGCTGCTAATGTTGCTGATGCATTTGTTGTATAAGAAACTTACTTGTCTCTTGTTGTACCATCTGTTGCTGCTGATGTTGTAGCTGCTGTTGCTGCTGTACTTGTAGCAGATGTTTGAGCAGGTCCTCCATCTTGCCTGACATCTACGCTTGATTATAGCCACCACACATGTTCGCTGGAAATGCTGCCCGCACTTTTAACACCACCTGTGGTAGGTCGGCTCACTCGGCTGCACACGGAGGTAGTCAATGGAACACTGCACCTTTAAGGATGCACTTGGTTTATTACTACAGCATAAACCAAGGTTTTAAGCACAGAAATAAACACGGCCCTCTGGGCAAAACAGTAAAATAAAACAATACGGTAGCACTTCATGCAGTCCTTGCACACTATTGGGGGTCAGCCCACTCAGGATTACCAATGTCTTTACAAAAACACTATGTGCACAAACACTCTCCTGGAGTCTTCCTCTCCAGGCTGTCAACAGCCCAGACTAAAGTACTTTCCACACTAAACAATCCTGGCCTAGCGATGCACTGATACGAGATACTAATGCGATCGACTAGGTCGTTGTTCTATATCGCTAATGCTGGCGACATTACGATGAGTTACGCCGCTATCCCCCGTTATGGATCTTCTTAAAAAGACTTTACGAACAAAAGTACGCTAAACGCTAAAAAAGCCAACAGAATAATACTACCCAGCTGTGAGCGCAGCGATGAAATAGGTCCGACGATTTTACGACGAGCGAGATCATGCGCAGATAGCGTAGCTGAACTCCGCCTCCATGCACAATATCGCTAACGATCGCTATATAGTGAGCGTTTTTAGCTTCCTCAGATAGCGATATTGTTTGTGGCATCCTATAATCTTGAGTTCAGCATTAAAGACCATTGAACTCCATGAATGTGCTATCACATGACCTGACATCACACAGTCCTGTCAGTTGTCTGATGTGAATACGGTGGACCCCCTCCCACCTGCTCTATGGAAGTCCATTAAAAAGAGCCTATAACACAACTATAATAATAAGTAATAAAACAATAATAAAAAATAATAAACTGACCCAACACATAGTATGCTGGAGAAAACGGTTCTGGTTTTATATCACTGATGCCATCATGCGCAATTAGACATATCTCCCCTCCATCACTTCACCAGTGACTCTATTACACTATCTATTTGAGATTGGAGGCTGGAATTGAGGTCTATCTTCCTTCATTGATGAGCCCCACTTTTGTCTTGGATGCAATAATAGCTGGAGATTGGACTGAAGACCACATTAGCAACGCCATGAAGTGGCCATCACAAGAGAACATCACATCAGTCCTACTACCAGGATTATGGTGTTGGGTTTCTTAATGTCTGGTGGACTGACCTTTCTAGTCTTTATTGCAGTTATTTCATCATTTGAATATCAGTAACATATCTATCCATCCCGTAACTTCCATAATTCCATGACTTTTCTTTTTCGGTGTTGCAATTTTAATGTTGGGAGATGTATGATGTAAGGAACCTACAGCTGTTGAAATGGTGTACATGGAAAAACGCAGCCAGTTCCCAGTAGGGTGAGAAGTCGGGGAATGGTTACAGTCACTGCTTACTACACAGTGAGCGCGGATGTAATCACTACCCTGCAGGGTCGGACTGGCCCACCGGAGAACTGGGCTCTGGGGGGCCCTGGCACCTGCTGGCATACAGGGGCCAGTTGCCTAGGGCCCCCGCTGCTCCAGGGGCCCCCAGCCGGTGGCGTGTCGCTAATATTGGCACACCACGCAGCTGCCATGGGGGCCCCGTGCCAGTGGAGCAGCAGCGGGTGACAGGAGGCAGGAGCCCCTGTCCCTGCTGCTAAAGAGAAATGAATATTCACTGCTTCCCACGCCCACATGGGCATGGGAAGCAGTGAATATCATTACTTACCTGTCACACGCTCCAACCGCTGAGCGCCGCTGTGTCCTCTCTTGCTGCGATGTTCAGGCAGAGGGCGCGATGACGTCATTAGTGTGCGCCGCTCCCTCTGCCTCTGCGGCAGCATAAAGGGGCCTATTCAATGCAGCATCTATGGGGGCACAGTCTGTGGAGCATCTATGGGGGCATAATACATGGGCAGTATATGGGGCACAATCTATGGAGCATCTTGTGGGGCATAATACATGGGGCAGCATATGGGCATAATCTCATTTTCCACCCTAGGCTTATACTCGAGTCGATACGTTTTCCCAGTTTTTTGTGGCAAAATTAGGGGGGTCGGCTTATACTCGAGTATATATGGTATCTATCTATTATCTATCTATCTATCTATCTATATACTATCTACTATCTATATATATATATATATATATATAGCATTATACCCTATGAGGGGGGGCAGCATTATCCTCTATGAGGGGGCAGCATTATCCCCTATGAGGGGGCTGCTTTATAATCTATGAGGGAGGCTACCCCAACTCCTGGTACATAATTAAGACATGTACTACCTTATATTATACCCTGATATTAGTGTGTTTTACTGCACAATTGGTGTCTTGTATTTATTTCTATGTAGCTACATAGTGGGCCCCAAGAATGATTTTCTCTGGTGGGCCCAAGGTGTTCCAGTCCGACGCTGCTCCCCTGGAATTTTTTTAACAATTTATTTACGAAATACAAAAGACATAAAATGCCTACTACCTTTTCCAATCTCAACAATAAAATAAAAGGGACTAAGATAGCATACCTAAAGGGTGAAGATCCTCACAAAACATGAGATATTTACCTATAGCACTGAAAAATACATTGATTTTAATTATGATTTATTCATATTACCTGGATAGTTTTGCACTTGTTCTCTGCCACCATTTTCCATTGCAATTTATTGTCCGCATTAATATCTCCTTTAACTTCAATAGAGCAAGTTCCGGACTTCAGTAGGACGTCAACGTTGTAATTTGTCTGTTTGCCAACAGTGATGGAGAGTTTGCTTTCCTCGCTGATTTCTTTAATCATGGGCAGGTTATGTCTAAATATAAATTCGGCTTTTAGTTTTGGCTGGCACTCAGTCTTGATTTGAAACACAGACGTGTTGCCATCTAATGTCAGGGCACAGAGCATCTCGGCTTCACAACCATTAATAACAGCAGAACCATTAATCCGAGCCTGAGACGGAATATTGAGATCCTGTCAAAGCAAATGAAACCACAGGATATTAATCTCCATCACTCATAAAAATAAATGTGTTTGCTTTATTAATTGAATCAAGCTGCCAAATCATACAATTAATGAGGAGGATTGGGTTGAGCTTCCTAGGTTTTGTTGCGTTAAATTGCTTTTACGACGGGATGATGTGAAGGTTGAAGTGGGCGTTATTTTCCTGATAATTAATCCCCACATCAATAATATAAAAGCAGGCAAACTGATTACAAAGCTATCCAAATTATTATAAATGGCAAAACCTGAGACAGAAAGTTTTAAGACCAAGGTTGGATCCACCTTCTTTTATTTCTCCTGCATCGAAATATATAACAAGCCACCAAAATGGCTCTGACTTGTGGACTCCACGAGCTGTCTTAAGATGGCCTATTGTATCTGCCACCAAGATATTATCAGCAGTGCTGCACATTGTAAGATGGGACTTCATGGATTTTTCTAGACCAACCCGTGTATGTTCTATCAAAGTAACATCAGGAGAATTTGGAGGCCAAGTCAATATTTTGAACACTTTGTCATGTTCCTCAAACCAGTCCTGAACAATTTTTACAGTATACCTGTAGGCATTATCCTACTGGAAGAGGCCTTTGACATTGGGGAAAAATGTTACCTTAAAAGGTGCACTTGGTCTGCAACATGTCAAGGTAATGTCAATGCCGAAACCCAAGATTCTTAGCATATGGTTGCCAAAATCATGCTTCTGCCAGCTTGCTTTCTTTACCACATGCATCCTAGGGGCAGCACTTTCCAGGCAAGCAACACACAGCCGTCCACATGTTGTAAGGGAAACGTGATGCTTCAGATGAGGACACGATTGTCCAGTGCTGCTCGGTCAAATTCCAATGGGCACATACTCATTGTAGGTGCTTTTAGCAGTGGACAGGGATCAAAATGCCTTCTAAGTGGTCTGTAGCTATACACCCCTATACATAATAGCTGTGATGTACTGTGCATTCTCACACCTTGTTATCAAACCCAGCAGTAACTTTTTCAGCAATTTTACATTTAAAGGCAACCTATGAAAATGCCATCCAGTCTGCAGGTGCCATGTTATAGAGCAGGAGGAGCTGAGCAGATTGATATATAGTTTTGTGAGAAAAGACTGAGTATAATCTTCAGTTTAGTCATATAAACATCTGCTCTGTCTGGGATTTTTGTCCCGTGGGCGGTCTTATCAGTGATTTTACCATGGGTGCATTTCTCATAGAGTAATCCTGCGGAGCTGCCCAAAGAAACACCCCCGAGGACACCATTGTCAAAAAACAAAACATAAATATTAGAATATGGGGTGCACTAAGTAAAAAGTGTTTATATCTTTGAAACTATATGGCAAATATAAGAAAGAAAAATTACAAGATAGATACTCAGGGGGTCTGCAAGAATAGCATGGCCTCTGTTGACCTGGTGGCAGGTCCTCGTTAAGTTTAGTTAGAAGAGAACATAGGAATAAAACATTGTCACCTTTAACAATTTGCAATCATTTTGAGCCTGTAGGAGCCATTCTGTTTTATTATTGGATCTGACGTCCGCCTTTGCATTCATTTTGCAATTCCCAGAATGAAACAAAATCAAACCGCCAACAGATGATCCAGCTAATGTGGAAAGCTCGATATGGTTTGTAATTGGCAATCCGAGAGTGGTTAGGTAAGGTACAGAATGGTTCACTGTTCCCTGGACAGTGTAAGGGTCACAAATTGTTTTTAACTGCAGTTTGACATCTTTTCCTTCATAGCCAACCCTCATAGAGAGGCCAAAATCACAATGAGTTCTCTGTAACGAGCCATTCATAATCAAGTTCTTTGGGAAATGTAATTTCT
The DNA here is from genome assembly GCA_033576555.1 of Oophaga sylvatica. Taxonomy (NCBI): domain Eukaryota; kingdom Metazoa; phylum Chordata; class Amphibia; order Anura; family Dendrobatidae; genus Oophaga; species Oophaga sylvatica. Next base: position 159,043,517 of record JARQOD010000007.1, on the reverse strand, counting down.
AAAAAAGAAGAAAAATAATACTACTCTTAGCTGCATAACTTGATTATTACATTGCTGTACAGTGAAGAATAAAACTCAGTCACTCGGTGGAGGTCCTCTTTACCTCAAGAAGGCTGCAGGAGTTTAGCACCGAGCTGGTCCAGTTTAGATTTGACGATGAACTTCCATTACTCTCACTCCGAACTTCACAGCTGGCCTTGAAGACACATTTCCCAATTGTTACATCAAGCACTGCGGCATTTTTCCCCTGTCTGATCGCCACAATCCTCATCTTGCCGTCTTTGGCTATCCCAAGGCTTTGAAGTTTAGGTAGGGCGTGTTTAAAGCCGATCTCTATAGTGTTGTGTGGGCCCCAATCAGAGTTGATATTTAGGCGAGCAAATGTGTCACCTGAGGAGGCCAGTCCAAATATGTTGGTCTTGTAACCAGTAGTCAAAAGTGACCCATTGAACGTAGCTTTTACGGGACCTGAAATCTTAACATAGCATGATGTTATTACATTAGATTAGCATATACTATTGTACACAGCAAGGTAAGCACTGTACAATATACTCTTCTCAATGATAAACAATGTAACATAAAGCTTAAAAGAGTGGCCTCAAGTTTGGAAGTTACCCCCTATCTACAGAAAAAGGAATAAGATCCCAATCATTGGGAGGTCCAACTGCTGGGATCCATAGCAAACGTTAGAATTGGGGGTCTAAAGAACCCCGTGTGAATAGGGTGGCGGTCATTTATGAGCACTGCCGCTCCATTCCTTCTTATGGGAGTTTCGATGACAAGCCAAACCCAGTACTTGGCTATTTCTGCTGGTTCCATTAAGAATGAATGGAGTGGTAATGCACATGATCGACTACTGCCCGATTCATGCAGGGCTCTGAACCCTGTTTCTTGAGATCAGTGGCAGTCCTAACGCTCTGACCCCCAAACGATTGGGGAGTTATCCTCTTTTTGACGGATAGGGAATAACTTCCAATCTTGAGAACACCCCTTTAACCTAATAATGATCAAGCACAATACAGGGATGTCATTTGGTCCTGGGATTTAATTCTGTGTCATTGTATATGTAATGTTGCGGTATTATTCTACCAAAATATGACCGTTGGCCAAATAGATGTAAGAGACAACCAGAGGCCCTAAAGAAAAGACAAAACTGGATTGATATATGCTTAGTCTTTCTTTTTCTATATATAATACATAGCAATCAGTGACAGCTTGGGATTCCTATCTGTTCTGCCAGTGACTGATGTCATCACCGGAGGCGTTTTTTTCCCCTGTAACCGGGGCCTCTATAAGTCCTCTGGTTTCAGTAGAAAACTGAAAAATCTCACATTTCTTCTTTTATCACTTTATATCAAATCAAAGTGGGACTCCTGCATCAATATGTTTTTCTATAATAATCTTCCGAGTCACAATCCATCTAGACTTTTTAATTGCTTAAATATTTTTTTATTTACCTCTATGGTTTTCCGTGTTAGTTCCCCATGACAGTGTCCATAAAATAAGTTAGGAGTGAATTCACCATTGCAAATGGCCTACAACATAAGAAGAGAATGAGAAAGACTTACACATTTATCTGCTGCCTAATCAAGATGCAAATCACTGATCGGACTGATAATACAATTCACATTAGCAGCACACTATTATATGGTCCAAGACTGTCAATAATCTCTCAAGACCCCCCCACCCATCCGAGAGGAGCACACACAAAACCCAGAGTATGGATTCAATACAAAGCAGTGGCAAAGAAGTCTATGCTTTCTATTCAATCTGTACCCAGCTCTGTGTATGTCCTCCTGTCTCTTCAGCTGTACACCTCTCAGGGTGGATTTGAGCAATCGGTGGGGGTCTCAAGACCCATATCCCCACCAATCAGCTTGTAATTACAAGTGCACTGAAGTATGTAAAAACATTAGAAATGTTTAGTTACCCTTTAAGGGAACTTTATTTCTTAAGGGGAATCTGCAGCAGATTTTTACTATTTAGTCTGAGAGCATCATTATCTAGGGCAAGAAAGCCTGATTCCAGGGATGTGACACTTATTAGACTGTGTGCTGTATTTCAATGCAAACAGTGGTTTAACACTACAGGACTACAGCTCAGGTGCCAGGCAGTCAGACTAATCTGTGTAAACCTGCCTGCACCACTGATTGGCAGCCTACTCACAATGTACACTGGAAGCAGCCTGTCAGGGGTGTGGGCAGAGTTATACAAAGAGCAGAAGACTTAGCTCTGCTACATCTACATTAGACATTATTCTATGAACACTACACCAAGCAGCCCAGTAAGTAATACTTCCCTGGAATCAGGCTTTCTTGCCCTATGTTATGCTGCTCTCAGATTATATAGTAAAATCCTAATTCCCTTTCATTCATATTATACAAACCGGACCAAGCAAAAGACCACGCTACAATATGTCATCTAACCGCCTGCTACAGGAAAGCATCTTGAAGATCTAGCTGATGTATACATAATTCCGCACAGACAATTCTGCATGTTTCTTGCTCCTACACCAGTGATTCCTGTATATTCCCCCCCTCCCGTATATGTTCATGTCCCCCCCTCCATGTTCCATGTACTTGTTGCAAATTTTTTTTCACGTATACTATACGTACTTATTATAACCTATGCTGCTGTGCACATGTCCATGTTTTTTTACGGATCGTGTGTCCGTGCTAAACCCACACAGATATGTCTTTTTTTTTCGATAGCACGGATGATGAGGGCCAATATAAATCTATGGGTCCATAAAAAACACGTACAGCATACGGATGGCATCCATGCGGTGTCCATGTGTAACATTGCAAAGGATTGGAGAAGCTTTGTAACTTATTTATCCATTTGTTAAAAACACCAATGACACAGTGACGGTAAAAATGGACACACACACCAAACACTGAGTGTAAAAACGGACACACAACCAAACACTAAGTGTAAAAACGGACACACAACCAAACACTGAGTGTAAAAACGGACACACTACCAAACACTGAGTGTAAAAACGGACACACTACCAAACACTGAGTGTAAAAAGGACACACAGACCAAACACTGAGTGTAAAAACGACACACAACCAAACACTGAGTGTAAAAACGGACACACGCACCAAACACTGAGTGTAAAAACAGACACACACACAAACACTGAATGTAAAAACGGACACACAGACCAAACACTGAGTGTAAAAACGACACACTCACCAAACACTGAGTGTAAAAACGGACACACAATCACCAAACACTGAGTGTAAAAATGACACACAGACCAAACACTGAGTGTAAAAACAGACACACCAGACCAAACACTGAGTGTAAAAACGACACACCACCAAACACTGAGTGTAAAAACAGACACAATCACCAAACACTGAGTGTAAAAACGACACACAGACCAAACACTGAGTGTAAAAACAGACACACTCACCAAACACTGAGTGTAAAAACGGACACACAGACCAAACACTGAGTGTAAAAAACAGACACACACCCCCCAAACACTGAGTGTAAAAACGGACACACAGACCAAACACTGAGTGTAAAAACAGACACACATCACCAAACACTGAGTGTAAAAACGGACACACAGACCAAACACTGAGTGTAAAAACAGACACACATCACCAAACACTGAGTGTAAAAACGGACACACAGACCAAACACTGAGTGTAAAAACGACACACAGACCAAACACTGAGTGTAAAAACGGACACACAGACCAAACACTGAGTGTAAAAACAGACACACAGACCAAACACTGAGTGTAAAAACGGACACCAGACCAAACACTGAATGTAAAAACGGACACACAGACCAAACACTGAGTGTAAAAACGACACACAGACCAAACACTGAGTGTAAAAACGGACACACAGACCAAAGACTGAGTGTAAAACGGACACACAACCAAACACGAGTGTAAAAACGGACACACAGACCAAACACTAAGTGTAAAAACGGAACACAGACCAAACGACTGAGTGTAAAAACGGACACACACACCAAACACTAAGTGTAAAAACAGACACACAGACCAAACCTGAGTGTAAAACGGACACACAGACCAAACACTGAGTGTAAAAACGGACACACAGACCAACATAAATGTAAAAACGGACACACAGACCAAACGCTGAGTGTAAAAACGGACACACACACCAAACACTAAGTGTAAAAACAGACACACAGACCAAACACTGAGTGTAAAAACGACACATCACCAAACACTGAGTATAAAAGCGGACACACAGACCAAACGCTGATGGTAAAAACGGACACACCACCAAACACTGAGTATAAAAGCGGACACACAGACCAAACACTGATGGTAAAAACGGACACACTCACCAAACACAGAGTGTAAAAACGGACACACACCAAACACTGAGTGTAAAAACGGACACGACCAAACACTGAATGTAAAAACGACACATCACCAAACGTGATGGTAAAAACGGACACACACACCAAACACTGAGTGTAAAAACGGACACACACACCAAACACTGAGTGTAAAAACGGACACACACCAAACACTGAGTGTAAAAACGAACAGACAACACTGAGTAAAAACGACAACACCAACACTGGGTGTAAAACGACACACACACCAAACACTGAGTGTAAAAACAGACACACACACCAAACACTGAGTGTAAAAACGACACACACAGACCAAACACTGAATGTAAAAACGGACACACCACCAAACACTGATGGTAAAAACGGACACACAGACCAAACATGAGTGTAAAAACGGACACACACACCAAACACTGAGTGTAAAAAACGGACACACACCAAACACTGAGTGTAAAAACGGACACACAGACCAAACACTGAGTGTAAAAACGGACCACACACCAAACACTGAGTGTAAAAACGGACACACAACCAAACACTGAATGTAAAAACGGACACACTCACCAAACACTGAGTGTAAAAACGGACACACACACCAAACACTGAGTGTAAAAACGGACACACACACCAAACACTGAGTGTAAAAACGGACACACACACCAAACACTGAGTTAAAAACGGACACACACCAAACCTGATGTAAAAACAGACACACACATCAAACACTGAGTTTAAAAACAACACACAACCAAACGCTGAGTGTAAAAACAGGACACACATCCAAACACTGAGTGTAAAAACGGACACACAACCAAACGCTGAGTGTAAAAACGGACACACATCCCAAACACTGAGTGTAAAAACGGACACACACACCAAACGCTGAGTGTTAAAACGGACACACACACCAAACACTGAGTGTAAAAACGGACACACACACCAAACACTGAGTGTAAAAACGGACACACACACCAAACACTGAGTGCAAAAACGGACACACACACCAAACACTGAGTGTAAAAACGGACACACAGACCAAACACTGAGTGTAAAAACGGACACACTCACCAAACTGATGTAAAAACGGACACACGACACAAACCTGATGTGTAAAAACGGACACACAACCAAACACTGAGTGTAAAAACGGACACACACACCAAACCTGAGTGTAAAAACGGACACACAGACCAAACACTGAGTGTAAAAACGGACACACAGACCAAACACTGAGTGTAAAAACGGACACACACACCAAACACTGAATGTAAAAACGGACACACTCACCAAACGTTGATGGTAAAAACGGACACACAGACCAAACACTGAGTGTAAAAACGGACACACACACCAAACACTGAGTGTAAAAACGGACACACACCAAACACTGAGTGTAAAAACGGACACACAGACCAAACACTGAATGTAAAAACGGACACACCACCAACCTGATGTAAAATGGACACACACACCAACACTGAGTGTAAAAAGGACACACACACCAAACACTGAGTGTAAAAACGGACACACACACCAAACACTGAGTGTAAAAACGGACAGGCACACCAAACGCTGATGGTAAAAACAGACACACACATCAAACACTGAGTTTAAAAACAGACACACACACACCAAACACTGAGTGTAAAAACAGACACACACACCAAACACTGAGTGTAAAAACGGACACACAGACCAAACGCTGAGTGTAAAAACAGACACACAGACCAAACGCTGAGTGTAAAAACAGACACACACACCAAACGCTGAGTGTAAAAACGGACACAGACCAAACGCTGATGGTAAAAACGGACACACACACCAAACACTGAGTGTAAAAACGGACACAGACCAAACATTGATTTTAAAGACTGACATACACAATATAAATATGGACACACACACCAAACACTGAGTGTAAATACGAACACACTGATGGACATCACTGACGACACCGATACCATTTTTTCACGCACGTGTTTAAACACAGAAGTGTGAATGAGGCCTAAAAGAGGCTAGTTTGTCAGTGACATTAACAGAGAAAATAAAAATAAATAAAAAAAAAGACAAATACAAAATAATAACTAAAACAAAAAAATAAATAAACAAAAAATAAATATTCACGCTGACCTATGGCTCAGCAAATCCACCTTCCCTAGTGAGCCCTTAACTGCTGACAATGAGCAGGATGCAAATAAGGCCGGAGTCACACACAATGACAAAAAATCGGACCGTTTTAGTCGGTCGATTATCGCACCAAAGTGTCATGAACAGTCATCCGTCTGGCATCCGATTTTCCTTCAAAGATGCGATTTAGTCGCATCTGACCGTAGTTGTAACATCCGATTTACATCCGACTTGCGAGATTTTCTCGCAAGCTTGCAAAACGGACATATAATGGATTCAAATGAATAGCATTTAAATCACAAAAGAAAGAATAGATATATACACATAGAACACACATGTCATTGTGACATATATATATATACATATATTTATAGTTCATACACTTCTACATACTGTAATAGCCGCTAATTCAATTGCCGGCTTTTGTGAAACTACAGAACCCGACATGAAATGACACATGGTTTACATACAGTTATCCATGTCATTTCATGTAGTTTGATATATGGTTTGAACTTACAATTACATGAGTGTATGTGTGCAAAATTGCAGACATGTAGGGGTTAATTAAAGGTGTAAATTCATTGAAAAAAAATGTGTGGGCTCCCGCTGTATTTTCTACACCAGACAGACAAAGAAAGCGAGTGGGGGCAAATAATAATAGCCCAGGAAGGGTGCATTTATTTTGTGCCCCCCATGACTACTAACATCTGCCCCCAGACACCCCAGAAAAGGCAAATCTATTATTAGATTAGCCCTTTCTGGCACTTTGCCCGTCTATTCCCATTGCCCTGTAGCGGTGGTGAATGGGTTAATAAGGGGTTAAAGCCACCTTGCAATTGAAAGGTGACTTTAAGCCAGGTTAATAATTGAGAGCTGTCAATTAGACAACTATCAATTATTAATCCTATTGTATGAAAGAAAAATCAAACACACACACTTTAATAAAAAATCATTTTAATGAAATAAGCAAACAGTTTTTGACCATCTTTTATTTTCCTGCTAATACCATTTCCTGTAATAAAAATAAAATAAAAAAGCAAAATGATTCTTACCTATCCAACGCACAGTCAGGTCCCACGCTGTAATCCATCAGAAAGGGTTAACAGGTTACAGCTATCAGGCAGCTAATGCTGCCTGCTGAGCTGTTACCCCCTGAATGAATAAGTTCCTCTCCCGGCGAAAGGAGAGGAAGTGATTAATGTGTGAAGCTTAATTGAATTCTTCCCACTTTCACTTCAGGTCAGGTCACCCTGACTTGACCTGAAGTGAAAGTGGGAAGAATTCAATTAAGCTTCACACACTAATCACTTCCTCTCCTGTCGCCGGGAGAGGAACTGATTCATTCAGGGGATTACAGCTGAGCAATAAAACATGGTCCAAAACTGTGTCTTTATTTAATTAAAAGGATTAATAATTAATGTGTGTGTTTTTTTTTCCTTTCATACAATAGGATTAATAATTGAGAGTTGTCAAATTGACAACTCTCAATTATTAACCTGGCTTAAAGTCACCTTTCAATTGAAGGTGGCTTTAACCCATTATTAACCCATTCGCCACCGCTACAGGGCAATGGGAATAGACGGGCAAAGTGCCAGAAAGGGCAAATCTAATTATAGATTTGCCTTTTCAGCTGCAGATGAAGGAAGGGAGACACACTAGGCATTACTAGTGGGTAGGCGGAGCCCCAGATAGGATTGACACCTCAGATTAAAAAGAGTGTTGACCGGCCCCTCCAGCTCAGGCTCCTCCTACTCAGCACTTCAGTCTAAAATTTGAGGTCTCAGAGGATTGTCGCTGCTGGAAGCAGCGCCTCAGAAGATTTTAATATTTTTTATCGGACAAGAGACTTGGATCACCAGAGTGGTTTAGAGGTCTCAGGGGTCTCAGCGCTGTTGGACCCCAACCTCTCCCTTGGCGGATCTGTATTACCCTAATGGTGGTCCCTGCAGAACCCTGCCGGCCCGGGGGATGAGAATGACTTCCCTGGCGGGGGCGCAAACCGCGCACAGGGGTCACTGCGTCCCCCGCCCTGGGGGGAAGCATGGGCAAGCGCCAGAAACCCCTGGGGGTCCCTGTGGCGCTCGGCTGGTGAGTACTCCACATTTTTATAAAAGATGTGTGTGAGTGATTTAGCGGTTGCTGCGGCAACCGCTGTACAGTATACATGCCGGTGACTGAGGAGAAGAGGAGTGCGCGCTTTTTTATTTTTTGAATTTCGCGCCGCTCTGAGGGGAAGAGAGAGAGAGGAGTGCGCGCCTTTTTTATTTTTGAATTTCGCGCCGCTCTGAGCGCGCGCTTTACTGCAGCCTCCTTTTTCGGCTCCTCTACATGGAGCACATGGGAGGCAGAGCGCGGTGGCCATTTCATGACAGGCTGAAATCGCTTCCCTCCCTTCCCGGCAAGAACGTGACCAGCTGGGTGAGTCGCTTCTAGCCCGCAGGCAGAAGCTTAACCCCTTCACCCCCACAGCGCGGGCGCCGTCTGGGGCACTAATGAGTGACAGATTGCGCGGTCCTGCGGCTGTTATCGCATAAGGGGCTCGCACACTCTTTTCAATAATAATAAAGAGGTTGTGGGGAGCCTGCGATATTATTATTATTATTATTGCCACTAACGTTTCCGCTAACGATCCTGATAACGACGCATACTAATGCGATCGTTTGTGTGATCTTTTTTAATGTCGCTAGTAGCTGCCAATCTGAGCGATCTCATTAACATCGCATAAGCGGTTAGCGATCCCCTTAATGACTTTGGCGGTCATTGCGATATACAAAACAGCGCAATTTTTTAGCGATTTTGTGGAACGTTTTTTCTGTATAGTGTGGCATAACTGTCCTGTAGCTGCGACCTTATAAGAGGCGCTTGAGGCTCGCACACCCTTTTCATTATCAAGGTTGTGGGGAGTCTGCTACTTTAACCCCTTCTTAGGCGGTTAACTCTTAATGGGGGACAGCTGGGGTAGCTCTCTCTTTAAGAGCTTTAACCCTTCAGCGTTTGTTTTTTCTTTAAGAAACATACTGTTCTGGTTACTGACAGGTTTAACCTGCCGTATACTATGCAAGGGCAGTCCATTTCCCAGATCCGCTACAGGATCAGTCTCGCGTATCTGACACGCAGACATCGACTCATGCGCAGCGGTCGGAAGTTCCAGTGGTGTCAAAATGGAGGTCCTCACTAGTTTTTATTGATGGCCTGTCTGACCTTCTAGGTTATTGGGTGTCAGCTACATCCTCTCAAGGAAGCGACACAAATCGGTGCCTTCCTTCTCGCGTAGCGAAGATGTCCGATTCGGACAAGGAAGATCGGCAGGGACACTCTGCCTCTCTCATGGGCCGTACTAAGATTTCTCCATGAGGGCGTTACAGTTACCGGAGGAGGTAACTAGACGTCCTGGTAAGTCGGCCCGGATGTTTCAGGAGTCGCATGGGTCGCGACGGCTTTCCAAACTGTTTCCGTTTTTTCTTTTTTTTTTTTTTTTACGGAGTTGATTGTTAATTGGACCCCTTCTCCTGAAGTGAATGTCCCTTTACCCCAGCTTAGCAAATCTTCCTGGTAAAGGGAAGGCGAGTCTGCAACCCGCTGGACAGAAAAACGGAGATGGCAACAATATCCATCTGTGAGGCCGCAGGTCATGGATTCGGTATTAAGGATGTACTTGTAAAGTTTCCCTGAGCCGGTTGGACCGTCTAAGGACGGGATCCCCTCTTTCGAGGTAGATGGGCTTGTCAAGTTGAAGGATACTGCGTCACTGCTATCCAGGGCGCAATCCTCGGCAGTCACAGTCAGACTCTGTGGCTTGGACAGTGGACGCGGTTTCCAAGCAGGGTTTGCTATCTTTAGCTTAGGAAGTGGTCAGCTATTTGAATCTGACCTCACGGAGCTGATTGCCAAGGCAAAGGCAAAAGAAACAGCTTTACCGCAGAGCAGACCTGTGACTTCTGCGTCTGGCAGGACTAGTGCCGGTAGTTGTCGGCGGTCCTTTCGGTTCAAGGGATGATCCGGCCAACCTTCTGGGGGTTTGGGTCGTCTCTCTCTTTTTTTTTTTAAAAAAAAAAAAAAAAAGGGGGAATTCTCAGAAATTCCGCATACCCTGGAAACAGAACTTCTGTTAAGACAGAAGCTGGCAAAAAACCCGCTAAGGCGCACTGTCGTCTGGGTCTCACTCGAGCGCTCTCGAGTGGGGGGTCGTTTACTCCAATTCAAACCGACTTGGGTTTCCCGTGTGTCGGACGCCTGGATGACACAGGTTGTGTTGGCAGGCTACTTCATAGAGTTTCTTTCTCGACCCCCGGACAGTTTTTGCCAATCTCGCATTCCGTCAGAGCCGAACTATTTGCCGTTCTACTACGAGAGGTCGATTCCCTTCTGCAGAAGGGTGTGGTGATACCGGTTCCGCAGAGGACCGGGGAAGAGGAATTTTATTCCAACCTCTTTGTGGTCCCCAAAAAGGAGGACAAATTTCGCCCTATTCTGGATCTCAAAGATTGAATCGACATGTCTACACCCGACAATTTCACATGGAGTCGTTTCGCTCCGTTGTGGCAGCCCTGTCGCAGAACGCCGTCGGAAGGGCTCACCGGCGCTTCCTTCGTTTTGCCATAGGTCAGGACCATTGCCAGTTTGTGGCTCTGCCATTCGGCTTGGCCTCGGCGCCCAGAGTTTTTACAAAAATTCTGGTACCCCTCATGGCAAGTCTTCAAAGACAGGGGGTTACGATTTTTCCCTACCTGGACGATCTCCTCAAAGGAGGAGGCGGTAACAGCTCGCAATCTATCCCTTCAGCTCCTGGAGGATTTCGGGTGGCTGGTTCAATTGGGAGAAGTCGTCTCTGGAACCGTCGCAGTCATTCCTGTTTTTGGGAATGCATTTCGACACGGTACGGACGGTGGTGTCCCTTCTTTCCAGACAAGCGGGCATGTCTATTCCGACATGTACAGATTATGAAGTCTGCGACAGCAATGTCCCTTCGGAAGTGTATGCGCCTTCTGGGTTGATGGTGGCGTTCATGGAGACACTTCCGTTTGCCTAATTTCATTCCAGGGCCCTCCAAAGGCTCATTCTGAGTCGTTGGGATCGATCGCAAGTTTCTCTGGATTGCAACGTCATCATCTCTCACAGGGTGCGAGAATCCCTAGGATGGTGGTTATGTCCAGGAGCGTTATCCCTGGGGAAATCTTTCTTTCCTCCGAGGTGGTCGGTCATAACCACCGATGCCAGCCTAACGGGCTGGGGGGGTGTCTGGAACGATCTTTGGATCCAGGGAGTATGGTCATCGGGAGAGTCTGTTCTACCGATCAACATCCTGGAATTGAGGGCAATTTTCCTTTGCCTCCATCACTGGACGGTTCCTTCAAGCGGTGTACCAGTCCGAGTGCAGACAGACAACGCGACGGCGGTTGCGTATATCAACCACCAAGGCGGGACAAGGAGCTCCAGGCTCTTGATGGAGGTGTCCCGGATTCTGTTATGGGCCGAGACCAAGGTTCCAGCAATCTCTGCGATGCACATTCCAGGAGTCCAGAATACCACGGCGGACTTCCTCAGTCGCGAGAAGATGGATCCTGGAGTCTTCATCCGAAAATTTTTGCACTGCTGTGCTTCCGTTGGGGAACTCCCCAAGTGGATTTGATGGCATCCAGGTTCAATGCCAAACTACCGACCTTCATGTCCAGGTTCAAGGACCCGAAGGCTATAGCGGTGGTTGCTCTGGTGGCTCCGTGGGACCATTTCGAGCTAGTCTATGTGTTTCCGCCGATATCTTTACTTCCTCTGGTGCTGCGTCGGATCAGACTGGAGAGAATTCCGGCTATGTTGATAGTCCTGGATTGGCCAAGGAGGACGTGGTTCTCGACACTGGTGTCGCTTTTGGCGGCACCGCCATTCCCACTTCCTCCTCGCCCGGACCTGTTAACCCAGGGGCCCGTTCGTCATCCGGACTTGAAGTCTCTGCGTTTGACGGCGTGGCTCTTGAGACCGAAATATTGACCCGTAGAGGTTTTTTCAGCCGAAGTCATTGCCACTCTGCGAGCTGCCAGAGGTCCGGCTACTACTAAGATTTATCACAAGACTTGGGAAGCCTTCTTTTAGTGGTGTTCGGGTTCTTCAAGGAATCCGAGGATTTTTTTCCATTCCCAATTTGTTGGCTTTGCTGCAGTACGGGCTGGACAAAGGTTTGGCAGTTAGCACTCTGGAAGGTCAGGTTTCTGCCCTGTCCTTGCTGTTTCGGAAGGCTATCGCCTCGCGTAGGGACGTGCGTTCCTTTTTTTCAAGGAGTAACCCGTCAGCTTTCACCGCGGAAGGCACCTGTGTCTCCTTGCGCTTCAACCTTGTTTTGGAGGCTCTTCAGCATGTACCTTTTGAGCCTATGGGTTCTGCTAGATTTTCTTTACTTTCTTAGAAGGTTGCCTTCTTACTGGCGGTAACCTCTTTAAGAAGGGTTTCTGAGTTGGCAGTTTTTTCCTGCTCGCCTCCTTTCCTGGAGTTTTACCCGGATCGAGTAGTGCTTCGCACTCGGGGCGACTTTCTACCTAAGGGGTGTCGCAATTTCATGCTAACCAGGATATTGTGTTGCCTTCGCTTTGCCCGGGCCCAAGGAATGCAAAGGAACGGGACTTGCACAAATTGGATTTAGTGCGAGCCTTGAAGTTCTATTTGTCTGTCATTCAAGGCTTTCGAAAGTCAGATTCCCTGTTTGTGATTACAGCAGGTCGTAGGCTGGTCATCGAGCTTCCAAGGACCCTATAGCTCGTTGAATTTGGTCGGCCATTTTGGAGGTTTACCGACTTAAAGGCGAACCTTGCCCGATTAAGATTCGAGCTCACTCCACGAGGGCTGTGGCTTCATCGTGGGCCTTTCACCAAGGGGCCTCGGCAGTTCAGCTCTGCCGAGCGACGACCTGGCGTTCTGTCCACACGTTTACAAAGTTTTATAAGGTGGACGTCAGTGTTTCCGCTGATGCGGCCTTAAGACGTAGGGTCCTGCAGGCAGCGGTAATTTAAAGTTTTTAGTTAACTTGTATTTGGCGCTTGTGGCGCATTTATCTAGGTTGTTGGGTTTCTGCCTATTTTGTTTTTTTCCCACCCTAATTTTTGGACTGCTTTGGGACGTCCCACTAGTAATGCCTAGTGTGTCTCCCTTCCTTCATCTGCAGCTGAAAGACGGATTTTGGTAAGAACTTACCTGTAAAATCCTTTTCAGCGAAGAAGGAAGGAGACACACATCCCTCCCATAACAGAAGTGTGTTGTTGTATTTACAGATGCAGCGTGGCCCTTCTCTGATAGCGATTTTCTGAGCTGAGGTCGACGCGCTACGGCTCTGTTCCAGCATTGCCAGCTTATCGCAGTAGTCAGGTTCAGTGAGTAGTACCTGGAACTGTGTGGTTTTTTCTTTGCCAAATGCATGCATAACCTGTTCTTTTGTATTTTTCTCTGAAGTCCTTCAGAAGGGGTTATGTTGCTTCGCTGGTGATATTGTTCTTCCTTAAGCTTTGGTACGACTGAAGTGCTGAGTAGGAGGAGCCTGAGCTGGAGGGGCCGGTCAACACTCTTTTTAATCTGAGGTGTCAATCCTATCTGGGGCTCCGCCTACCCACTAGTAATGCCTAGTGTGTCTCCCTTCCTTCTTCGCTGAAAAGGATTTTACAGGTAAGTTCTTACCAAAATCCGTCTTTCTGGGGTGTCTGGGGGCAGATGTTAGTAGCCAGGTGGGCAACAAAATAAATGCACCCTCCCTGGGCTATTATTATTTGCCCCCACTCGCTTGCTTTGTCTGTCTGGTGGAGAAAATACAGCGGGAGCCCATGCATTTTTTTTCAACGAATTTACACCTTTAATTAACCCCTACATGTGTGAAATTTCACACACATACACTCATGTAATTGTTAGTGAAAACCATATATCAAAATACATGAAATGACATGGTTAACTGTATGTAAACCATCAACACACACTACCTTCAATAAACAATAGAAGGCACAGGAATGTATATGAAAAACAAATTTTATTGATACGAATATACTACAATTCCTAAAAGGGATGCCTCATATCCATTAGTGACTCAGGCAATCAACTGCACAAATATTTAAACGAATAAATCCCAGCACAAAATGTTAGATTTTAATAACACATTGATAAAATCAATAATCTGAAATTTTACAATTATATTACTTGGAACATTATATCATATCATGTGCTAGGATAAATAACAACAGCATTTTAGATACTCCTAGCCAATGTGACATTCATCAATATGTATTAGAATAAATTCCTCAGCATGTGGGGCTAATGGAGGGGAAAAAACAAAATCCTCACTAACACAGTGTTACTATAATATAGTCCGGCACAGTGCCTACTAAATTCCCCACATCGCACCCTCACTACAATAAATGATGAAAGCGCCCCCGGAAGAAGAGCTATCGAAAAGTGCGTTGGGGTGGGTGACACAGCATCGCTGCTACCACTAAGGTATTATAATTCAGCATATTATGCACTATCAGCACTTTATGAAGTCAGACTTCACACTATAACCTGTGTTTCGCTTTCATCATTTATTGTAGTGAGGGTGCGATGTGGGGAATTTAGTAGGCACTGTGCCGGACTATATTATAGTAACACTGTGTTAGTGAGGATTTTGTTTTTTCCCCCCATTAGCCCCACATACTGAGGAATTTATTCTAATACATATTGATGAATGTCACATTGGCTAGGAGTATCTAAAATGCTGTTGTTATTTATCCTAGCACATGATATGATATAATGTTCCAAGTAATATAATTGTAAAATTTCAGATTATTGATTTTATCAATGTGTTATTAAAATCTAACATTTTGTGCTGGGATTTATTCGTTTAAATATTGTGCAGTTGATTGCCTGAGTCACTAATGGATATGAGGCATCCCTTTTAGGAATTGTAGTATATTTGTATCAATAAAATTTGTTTTTCATATACATTCCTGTGCCTTCTATTGTTTATTGAAGGTAGTGTGTGTTGATATGTTTACATGGAATGTGACCTCTTGTTGAAGGTTTTTTGTGGACTAATATGTATGTGTATGTAAACCATGTGTCATTTCATGTCGGGTTCTGGAATTTCACAAAAGCCGGCAATTGAATTAGCGGCTATTACAGTATGTAGAAGTGTATGTGTGTAGCCCTGGTGTTAGGCACACGCAGTACCCTGGAGAATGTGTGGAGAGATAGCAGTTCAATGCTCAATACCCATTCACTCAACATACACTAGACACACCCTTAGGGTAGTGTAGTCACTTGTGAGGGAGTGGTCAGTGTGTATTCGTTGAGTGATTAGAGTAGTCAGTTTCCTGTCTTCGGACAGAGCAGACGTGTGGAGTCTAGCTGGGACTTGGAGGGAGGAAGCAGTCCAGCCTGGTTCTTCAGCAGTTCAGCAAGTGGAGGCCAGTAAGGGCGAGATATAGATCACCTCAGCCTGGTCAGAGCTGTACCTCACTTGAAGACATTGATAAAGAAAGAAGAGCTTAGTACAGAAATACTTCAGTCTCCTGTCCCAAGGACAGTGAAAGGTTCAGAGACGTGCTCCTGCCTAGTGGATTACTGAGAGTCTGTCAACTAACTCTGAAGGAAGAGAAGAAGGGAGTGATTATATGACTTTTTGCAAGTGTGAGTGTTTATGCTACAAGCGCGGACAAGGCGAAAGGCACAGTGGTAGAAATTCTGAGTGCAATAGGATTGGAGAAGTCCTGCACGTTGTTACCGGTCACTGGAGACCGAAGCATCACCATAGCTTCATGCATGGTGGTAGGAAACCCAGAGGCTTACCGGACCTTAGGTAGCGGAAAGCAGCCCCTAAATAGTCGGTACGTAACTGGGGTCAGGGGGAGTGAAGACTTTGAGCCTGATCAGCAAGATAGGAATTCAGCTCTCTCACAGGAAGGCTCCGACCACAAAACTGACTGGGCAGTACAGCTTTGGAATAGCTGGAGTTATAGAGGGAACTACGCTTCAGGCTGGTTGTACTCATCGTGTTGAAAGTAAAGGAGGCCCCTAACTTGTCCAGCTGCTATCTCGAAATACATTCTCCTTGGATCAGCCTCCCTGGGACCTGCCTTACCATCTTACAAGTAAAGGTATGGAAAGACGCTGACCGTGTGAGACTGAGTTATTTACTTGCATGCCTGCACAATCCTGCTTTAACTACCGACCTGAGGGAAGAGTCCCACCTGTAGGGGACCCGTCATCTAGCTGCCTCACCATCCCCTCAGAGATCTACAGCAGCGCTGGTATAAATTACCAGAAGACTACAGGTGGCGTCACGAACTGTATATAAATCTATTCCCTGTAAATATTCCCCCAACATACGCCAGACCGCCAGGGCCACAGACCGAGCCACAGCTACCTGTGACAATCCCATAGACTTCTACGGGCTCGGCTCTGAGTACCCCATTGCCCTGGTAATCCACAATTGT
Organism: Oophaga sylvatica; assembly: GCA_033576555.1. Lineage (NCBI taxonomy): Eukaryota > Metazoa > Chordata > Amphibia > Anura > Dendrobatidae > Oophaga > Oophaga sylvatica. Next base: position 159,026,592 of record JARQOD010000007.1, on the reverse strand, counting down.
GGTGGCGGGTCGACACATATGAACTATAAATATATATATATATGTCACAATGACATGTATATATATATATATATATATATATATATATATATATATGTATTCTATGGGTGTATATGTAATGTTACTATTCTTTATTAAAGCTGTCAGTGTGATTTTACAGTATAGCCGGGGATGAATTGCCGGCTTTTCTAAAGGACACCAGTGCGATTTAATCGCAAGTCACACGTGCGGTCCATTTGCAATCCGATTTTTCATCGCTCCCATAGACTTGCATTGGCGATAGTCGACCCACAATCGGTGACAATCGCAGCATGCTGCGATTGCACTCGGACGTTTAAAACGGACCACAAAAAATCTGATACTGGGAGCTGCTCCATAGATTAACATAGGTCCGACTGCAATGCGATATTTCATCGCATTGCAGTCGTCTGATTTTGTCGCCAGTGTGACTCCAGCCTAAAGCTAGCTATCGTAAATCATCCTGGCTGTCCCATCACTTGTAAATTAACCCTGCATTACTGCTTGTGCCTCCATCCTAAAGAGTATGTGTGATAGGAGCCATGCAGTGGCTTATGGAAACCATCAGGCTACATTAACAAGCTCAGTATTTGGTCAGTATTTTATTTGGTCAGTATTTTATATTAGTATTTGTCAGCCAAAACCAAGATTGGTTGATAAATACAGAAGTGGTGATGTGTTTCTATTATACTTTTCCTCGGATTGATCCACTCCTGGTTTTGGCTTAGAAATACTGATGTAAAAACCTGACCAAATACTGGATGTGTGAATGTGGCCTTACTGTGATCCTAGGGAGATAAGCTGAAGGAACAACCATTCGATTCCATGTCTTAGCCCAAATCTAACAAAGTGCACTCCTAGCATTAACTCGTGTGCTAATATGTTTAAAAAGCATGACCTCTCTACCACCTCACCATTCAACATGGCATATGTATGGCTTATGTACTGGTGATTGTGGGTCTGATGCCAACCTTTATACTAGTTGGTATTATATTTTTTATAGAGCTGAGGTCATTGTGGAAAATGAGACTGATATCGGACGTGCTTCCGGACACTTTCTTCTGAACTTCAAATTTTACGTTTTCACCTTCCACTGAAACGTTAACTCCTGCATGAAGCTTCTTGTTTGCACTCTAAAATATAAAGCAAGACACAATTTACTTTATTAGCAAAAAATATATATTTTTTTACCTTTAGAAAAACAGACGTATACCGTATTGAAAATGGATGTAAGATATAAGTGATACTGAACCTAGAGTGAAAATGCAACATCAATCAATAATAATATTGGTAACGTGATAACAGCAATACACTGAGAGGACTGGACCCCATTCAGATCAATGGTCTATAATTCTTTGTAGCTGTCAAGCTTCTTGAAAATATGACAGGAGAGGATGAGCAACATTGAAAGTTAAGATTGAAAAAGCTCATTAAGAATTTGACAAAATTATATGATCCCTTAGAGATCAGAGATACAGACAGTAGAGAAATGTCAGCCAACCCCTCTTGTCAAGAATATGGGGGGGATTTACTGGCAACTTACAATCTTCCTTCAGCATGTGTAGCTATAACAGGACACCTGGTTCAGCAGATGGTCCAGCCACACCAGCTAGTATCCAAGCTCATAAAAGATTACCTCCTGTGGAGTCCACGCCATGGAAATGATTACTCCAGTCTTATAGGATTTCATAAGAAGATTTAAATGGAACCTGTCAGCAGGATTGTGCACAGTAACTACAGACAGTGTCAGGTCGGCGCCGTTATACTGATTACAATGATACCTTTGTTCATAAAATCCGTCTTGTGGTTGTTGTTAATTTTTTTTTTCAGTTTTGAGTTAATGATATGCCCTTGCTCCGGGGCAGCCTGTGGGGGTCTTCATGCGGTGCTCTGATTAACTATTCATCTGTAAGACTTCTGACAGGTCACTGATCCCTTACTGACCTGCCCCCTAGTTTACATAGTGAATATTATAAATATTTAAGAAAAAAAATCCCCTTCTGCAGGCAGCGGCGTCTGCTCTGCAGCATGATCGCATCTATAATGTGTATTTAATTATTATTTTTGATGGTATCCATAAATTCATAAAAAAAAATCAGTTTGAAAATGGCGCCGCCCGCACCTGCGTAGTATCAGCTATCGACAATCTGACAGTTGCTACTGTGCAGGCACCGGCGGCGCCATCTTGCTAGAGAAAAAAAGCCTCCTTCAAGAAGGTGCCGCCGGCGCCTACGCAGTAACATCTGTCGGATCGCTGATAGCTGCAACTGTGCAGGCAACGCCATCTTTCTATAGAAAAAAATTGTCTCCACTAACATAGCGACAGCCATGCCTGCGCAGTAGCATCTATCGGTGGTCCAATAGATGCTACTGTGCAGGCGGTGCTGAGCCGCACAGCACCAGGGCTTAGGGGTACTCGGCACCGAGCCCATGGAAGTCTATGGGGGATGTCACGGGTAGCACAGCTCGGTCCGTGCCCTGGGCGCTCACCGTAATGTGGGATATTTACAAGGGATGATGGAATGTTTATATGGTTTGTCGTGACGCCACTTGTAGTATCTGGTCAGGGGAACCAGCGCTGCTCTGTACATACTCTGGAAGGGATGGTATTGGCAGCTAGATGGTGGGTCTTCTACAAGTAAGACAGTGTCCTTCCAGGGTAGATAGGAATATGTGGTTGCAGGACAGATGGGGATCCCTCCACCAGGGACAATAAGGGAGACACACACAGAAGTCAGTGTGGTACCTTTACTGTAGCAATGGCAGGTACTCCCCGGAGCACGGCAGGGCGAAGGATGCACATCCGGACTCCTCCACTGATAGGTATATGGCCTCCTGTCCTCTGTCGTTGTATAATCAAGTCCTGACCTGCGTGTAGCTAGGTCTAACTTAGTCTCTGTCCTGTACCTGGCTGACTTGGCGGTGGACCTTCTATCTGGCAGAACAGGTCTTTTTATGGCTGATCAGGCCGACTCCGTTCTCCCTGATCCTGTTACGTGTCAACACTGTGGTACTCCTGGGACTTGTAGTCCTCCAGGAACTCCGGGGTTCTCCCAATAGGTCGTGGAGATCCTTATAGGCTCGGAACCCGGCATCCGGTACTCGTTGCTGAGGGGAGCTATTAATGCTCACTGATCCTTCTACTTCCACTTGCCTTCGATCTATCTGGGTCCTATTAAGATCACACACACTGGCAGTTGGTGTGCTGCCTCTTCGCCGCTCTCTAAGCGTCGGCACGCTTCCTCATGAGCTACAATTCAGATTCAGCTCTGGCTAGGCTAAAGTGATTCACTCTTCACTTGTACCAACCTCCACTTCAGGTTGAACTTGTCTGAACAGCTCTGCACTTCTCTCCTCTGGTGTCTTGAGGAGATCCGAGATCCGTCTCTGTCTGAGACTATCCTGTTCTGATCTCTGGCTGCTCTCTCCGATCTGAGGCTGTCTTGTTCTCAGACCATCTGCTCTCTCAGTTCTGAGGCAAAGTGAAACTAAACTGGCTTTTTCTATGCCTAAACACAGCTCCCTCTAATGGTCTTTTTAGGAAAGCTGCATTGTGTGTGCGTATAGTGACCTCTAGTGGGATCGTCCTTTAGTGCATCCCTCTGGAAGATATGGATCCAGTCACAGCTGGGCTCCACAGTGCCATCTTGGGAGAGGAAATTTTTTCTTTTTCTAGCAAGATGACGCCACCGGCACCAGCACAGTAGCAGTTATTGGATCGCCGATAGCTGCTACTGCGCAGGCACGGTCGGCGCCATTTTCAAACTGATTTTTTTTTTGTTTTAGGAATTTATGAATACCATAAAAATGAGTAATTAAATGCGCAATATGGATGTGATCATGGTACAGCGCAGGCTTCACCGCCGCCTGCCTGCAGAAGGGGATTATTTTTTTTTTTTAAATACTGTATATATACTGTAATATTCGTTATGTAAACTAGGGGGCAGGTCAGTGAGGGATCAGTGACCTGTGAAAAGCCATACACATGAATACCTAATCAGAGCACCACATGAAGACCCCCCACAGGCTGTCCCGGAGCACGAGCATATCATTAACTCAAAACTGAAAATAAAGATTAAAAAAGAACCTCAAGATGGATTTCATCAAGCAAGGCATCATTTAAAACAGTATAACGGTGCCAACCTGACACTGTCTTTAGGTTGCACTGCACAATCCTGCTGTTCCCTTTAAGGAGCATATGGAATTACATCGGTTACATTTTCCAGATCTCTGGAACGGGCTGAACGCCTTCCAGGGTCTCAATTCGTTTTAACAACACAGCGTGGGGAGCTACATAGAACGGCTAGTAGAAGCCAGGTAGCGAAGCCGATAAACGCATGTGCAAGGCCATGTGCTTGCTCTCACGCTGACGTTCTGCAGCTTCTGCTGCCTTGTGATGTTCTGCTGCTGCCCGGAGGGTCTTGTAGGTAGCCTTGTCCCCATAGCCTTCCACCTTCTCCCCCCAATCCATAATATTGGCCATCACCCTAGCTCTGCCCCTTGTGTCACTGGCCATCCTTGCAATCTTTGGTCACTGACACAGAGCTGTAACCTGAGTCACCCACACTCCTTACAGTATTTTCACTCGGACCCTCTAGGGCTGAGTTGATCTTAAGACCCCGTCACTGATGTGGCACCACACTTGCTCACAAAGCCGATAGGCTGTGAGGCTCCTTTGACTAGTATCAGTGAAACAGAGCGCTGCCAGCCTGGTAGGACTGCCACCAGCTCCTTGTTAGATATAAGCATGTTCCGTTAACAGGATTATATTGGGCTAGAAACCAACCCCTGTTGCATGTGAAGTTAAAGCCGAGAACTCGGACAGGTGTATTCGATGATTGAGATCAAAGAGCAGCCCAAGGCATTTATCCCCTTGGTTGGTCACACCCTGTTTGGCCCCAGGAGGGGCCTTATCCTCCTCTCCTGGATGTTTGAAGCTAAAACTCCCAAAACCTATGAAGGATCATAACTTCTCAACGGAAGGTTATAGGGTGGCAGTTCTAGCTCTATCGGATCAAGCTGGGCCCCTTTACACTTGGAGACTAAACACAGCTTTGCTACCTTGCTTCTACTAGCCATTCAGTGTATCTCCCTACCCTGGGGTGCTAGAATGGATCGAGACCCTGGAAGGCATTTGGCCCGTTCCAGAGATCTTGAAAATGTAACCCATGTGTGGCTAGGATGTACAATAACTCCATATTCTACTTATATCTCCTTATGGAATCCTATCAGACTGGACAAAGCAGTTATACAGCAAGGACTCTCCAGGAGGTCATCTCCTATTAGCTTGGATACTAGCTGGTGTAGCTGAACCACCTGATGAACCAGGTGTCCTGTTGCAGCTACACATGCTGAAGGAGGATTGTAAATTGTTAGTAAATCCCCCCATAATCTTCACACCTGTTTTTTGTGGGACCTGCTAACCATCTAATGTTTATGGGGCCTCTCAGGCTTATTTAATATCAATAGCTAATACTTTTCTTCTTCCTGGAGATAAGTCACTGCCAGTGGTGCCTGGCAGAGGCTTACTTTACTGTGCCAAGTTAGAACACTTGAACTCTCAGCCTAGTGTTCACATAAATGGAGGAATCGGAAGCCATCAATGTCAATCGAATAAGCATTCAGCTACTTGAGGTATGGCCAACATTACCCAAATTATAATTGCCAGTGATATAATTTGATGACCCTCTAGCAATGCACAATAGTATTTCGAGCTGCCAACAACTGACGAGCAAAAAGTATTCCACATGTAGCTCCTTAAAGGGAATCTGTCAAAACAATCCATCTCACCTCAACTGTTTGTATGATCACAATGGTCTCTGATAACCTTTACGTATGCAGTCTGTTATTTCAGTCAGGGATTACAGATTACATGCGTAAAGGTGTGGATGATAATATCGTCCAAAAAGCAATATGATCCTGTATAGAGGTTGGGTGGTGAATGTGATCATTCTGAAAGATTTCCTTTAAACACAGGTTGGAGAACACTCTTCTATAAATTCCCCTAAGGCCGTGGTTACACTTGTGAGTGTGATGCGAGAAACTCGTGCAAGTCTCTTGCATCAATACCCAGCACTGCCACCGGCACTTGGACCAGAGTGTGCGGCTGCATAGAACTTCATGCAGCCTCACACTCCGGTACCGATGCCGGGTATTGATGCGAGAGACTCGCATCACACTCTCAAGTGTGACCCCGGCCTAATGGAGCTGAACTTGACAACTCTGCTCAACGTGTAGTGACTGCTGCTAAGTACTGTAGATCGCCTGTTCAGCTGCTCTGCTGTTCTCAGCAGTGGCTGCTTCACAATTAGCAGAGATGCACAGTGCAGCTTCATTGATTTCAGATTATTGATGAGAGTGCTGAGTATAGGACCCCCACCGATCCTCAGGATAGGTCATAATTATCATTTGACTGGGCAACACCTTTAAGCACTGCTGAATTGGGTATTCAGAAGTAGAAGTATTATACCCTGTCTCCAACTATCTGGAATTAGAAAGTCTCCACTTTTGGGGCTTGGGGGTTCTCTGTTCCACCAACAACAAATCTTGTCTAAATGTTAAAAAAGAATGAAGCATAACAGATAATATGCAAAACCAAGAAAATGGTAACCAGGCTTGACCTTGTTGTCTAACACCAATGCAATTGACCATTCATTATAAATTTTCTAAATGTAAATCAAATGGCAACGAGTTAGATACCTGATAATGGCAGATGCCATTCATAGTGTAGGGAATTTTATGACTTTTAAGCTTTTCAATATTATGCTTCAAGCTCATGCCCAGCTGGGTATGTACTGTTGATCTCTCTATACCCATGGACATGCCAATTCTACTCGGTCCAGTGCCCAATACCATGCCACAAGTTTTGTTGTTACTCGTGTTGTTATATGTCAGCTCGAGAGCGCTCTCTACTGGAATTCCTGCCAAATAAGCACAAAATGGTTAGTTCTTCAGGAGGAATTTTGTTTCTGACTCTTTGGTGGAAGTTTCACTAAAAAAACATTAACTTGTATAATGACCCATCTCCAGCACTTGATATCACCTCTATCGATCATGTCTCCCTTCCTTTATTGTATCAGCCTTGTTTCCATAACTACTGACACTTATCTCTAGATTACCAGGTAAAACAGTATGTTCTGTACATAAGAGCCAGTAACTCTAATTTCAGAATCAGTACCTATAGGTGACTGGCCTTAGTGTAGATATGCATCCTCAAAAACAGGAAGTACCAATACCAGCCTAATAAGAATATAATGAAGTCTTCTGTAACATACCTGCATTCTGTAATGAAAGTATATTATGTGACAACACTCCTTTAAGACGATGCTCCTGGTCAGCTGCATTTACCAAGTCCACACACAGCAGTTTTGTATCAATCTGAATGCAGACCTGTCCATGTTTATGCAGATCCTCCAGGTGAACATTTGCTCTTAGCTTGGCTTCTGTAGGCAGCGTATGGCTTCCATTTTGGGTGAAACTTATACTAACATTATGAAGGCTGCCACTGAGAAAAATATTTCTGTTCCGGAAATTGATCTGGTAGAAATTTTGCTTCTTTGCAAACTTGATGTAACCTAAAAATACAGTTAGGAGATCATTGGCTTGTAAGTGCATGGTTTTAAGGTTTTCTAGTAAGACTTTTAGTTTGTCTGTGCCCTGTTTCTATCCACAGTCTCCAGGACATCTCCTATCTGCCTGTGGTTTCCAGCCCAGAAGTTACTTGTCTGCGGCTTCCAGTAACTCTGATACTTGTCTGTGATCTCCAAGATGTCTCCTGTCTGCCTGAGGATTCCAGTAACTCTGCTACCTGTCTGTGGTCTCCTGGACGTCTCTGGTAAATTTGCATCTTCCAGTAACTCTCCTACCTGTCTGCGGTCTTCCGGAGATCTCCTGTCTTCCTTCGGCTTCCAGTGACTTTGCTTTCTGTCTGTGGTCTCCACGACATTTCCTGTCTGCCTGCAGTTTCCAGTAACTTTGATGCCACTAACTCTGCTACCTGTCTGTTGTCGCCAGGATGTCTCCAAGCTTGTGCAGCTGACGCGCAGCACTGTACAACTCCCCTATACTGGCACAGACCAGTGATGTCCATTGGACCGGACTGCGGCAAATAGTATACAGTGATACAGCCTCATTCTTAGAATGAGAAAGTGTACCAGATGTTGGACTTCCATCAATAGGTATTAGTATATCCTAGAAATCTGTAACACCTTAGGCCTCTTTCACACTTCAGTCGTGCGACGTCAGTCAAAATCCGTCAAAATGTGAAAAAAACGGATCCGCCAATTTTTTTGGCGGATCCGTTTTTTTCCCATAGACTTGCATTAGTGACGGATTTTGACGGATGGTCGTCCGTTAGGTCCGTTTTTGGACGGATCCGCCAAAAAATTGGCGTCCGTCATTTTAAAAAAACGTCCAATGCAACGTTTTTTTTGACCGCCAAAATGGCGGACAACGGCGGATCCGCCGCATCCGCCATTTTGTATAATGGCCACCTATGGGCGGCGGATCCGCCAGCATCCATTTTTGACGGAAACCGCCGGCGGATCCGTCGCCTCTATTGAAAACCATAGTAAAATGCAGAAAACAGTGTCCGGGGTGCTCTCTCTCTCTCTCTCCTCTCTTCTCTCTCTCTCATCTCTCTCTCTCTCTCTCTCTCTCTCTCTCTCTCTCTCCTCTCTCATCTCTCTCTCCTCTCTCTCTCTCTCTCTCTCTCTCTCTCCTCTCTCTTCTCTCTCTCTCTCTCTCTCTCTCTCTCTCTCTCTCTCTCTCTCTCTCTCTCTCTCTCTCTCTCTCTCTCTCTCTCTCTCTCTCTCTTTTCCATAACGAAATTTTCACCATTTCCGGGTGAAATCTTCTTGGCGGATCCGTCAGAAAACTGACCACTTTTGCATCCGTTTTTTTACTTTTCTGACGGATCCGCCATTTTCACGGATGGGCGGACGTCACACAACGGAAGTGTGAAAGAGGCCTTAACTGTCTTGTGCAGCAAGAGTATTTTAAGGTGATAACCGTTCCCCTTTATGTATGTCATATTGAGGTCAGACAGACTTATGAGTAGTCTTGCATATTTAAATTTTTCCATACAGGGATCTTACCTTCATTGATATTATTTTTTTGCTCTAAGGCTCCTTCAACAGAAAGCTGTTGTGGGACAGTAGCCAAAACCTCAAAGTTGTGTACCAGATTACCAGCAAATGACAACACAAGACCCACTTTCTGCTCTTTGGATCCCAATAAATCAATTAACAAAGATTTGTCATTGAAATGAATCCTGGATGTTAAAGACATTCTGTCGTAAAAAGAGAAATGTGTTAATTATCTGAATCAATCTCAGCAAAAAAAGGGAAATTAATCAATATAGTTTATAGGGTGATGTGGAAACCATAAAAACATGAAAAAAATGAGACTCATGAAATAGTAGGAAAGATTCGTTATTCTGAAACTTGGCTAACAAGAATACGTCAGTTCTGTCACCAGTTTTCACAATGCAAATTGCATAATTATTAGACCTTAGACGTAGGCTGATGTATTTACTTTGAAAATCCATGACAGAATGGTTATACAATCCTGATATTAAGATGAGTTCAGCTATAAAATGAAATAGCTCATGAGTCCAATTATATTCAGTCTTTTCCTAGCTTGATTGATTAACAGACGCAGCTGGTACTGAGCAGTGTGAGATCTAAGCAACAGCACGGAGAGGGCACACTGAGGAGCCGTCTATCAGGCTCACTTGTATTGAGCAAGGCTGTGCACTTTCTAGTGATGCGGCCATCCAGTAGGCGCGGCCGTCAAGTGGACGCAGCCCCGCTCAATACAAGTGTATGAAACGAGGCCATGTCCACTAGATGGGTTTTGGCCGGGAGTATGCCTAACGCATACGTACCCACCGGTCCCAGCTCAGAAACTGGCGCTGGGGAGATTCAGAAGTCAACAGTCACACAGAGTGACTGCAGAATTTTCATTTTAGACCAGACAATCCCTTTAAAATGTTTGCAATCACATATGTACAAAACTTGCCATCATTATATTACCTGGAAGGCAGGACTTTCCCAATTATTTTTAAGCCAGCGGCCTGCAGATCGGGGGTTAGAGCTTGTTGCATGGACACACTTACACCAACTATTTTGATATGCTTTCGGCTCTCATGGTTCAAATCAACTTCAATTAATACCACGTCTTTACCATCACACTGGAGAATAACGCTTCCATTGGCACTACTTCCACCATATTTCTTTCCTATTGCTTGGATCTAAATATAGAAGAATGTGAATGTCACATACAGATCCGGTTAACAAGACACTTAACATAAGAGAACTTTATTATTAGGAAAACAAAGACCAGAGAATAAATATGACTGAACGCAGGGGTGTAACTATAATGGATGCAGGAGTTACTGTTATATCGGAGCCCAGTGGGGCCCAAAATGTCTCTTTGGCTCATATGAAAAAAGTGATTACCATTAAGCACCTGCTGGACATTTTATATTAGAGTTCACAAGTGTCTACTTTGCCACTGTTTGATCGGCTAATATGTAGTCTCATGCATATGACTTGTTGTACAGATAATCAGTAGTTCGAGGCCTATTCTAATATTTATTGTAAGACGTGTGCGGTAGGTAGACCTGAAAATAATGCGCTAATTAATTTAGTCTGCTTAAAGAAGTTGTCTGATCTTAATGGGGTTGTCCACTAATAGGACAATCCCTTCTCGATCAAAATGTTTGGCCCCCATAAAATAATGAAGCTTATACGTCTCCCGTGCTGCACCGGTGTCGGCACTCTCTATCTCTCTCCGGGGCTCTCATCCAGTGTTATAACATGTGATGCTGGCACCCAATCAGCGCTGGCGTCACTGTCCCCGCCTTCGGACGGTAGCGCCAGGCTGCAGTTGATCCCGGACTTCTTCTTCTTGTTTGATTTGTCTGAAGCTGGAGATGGTGACGTCAGCACTGATTGGGCGATGGCGTCACATGTCACAACACCGCACAAGTGCCCCGGGGAGAGCAAGTGCCGACACCGCAGGAACGGTGCTGGCATGGGAGGTGCGTATAGGTTTTATTATTTTATTGGGGTCAAGTGTGGGGTGTGACAAGAAGTCATCCAAGTAGTGGACAACTTCTTTAAGCTACAAGTCTGCAGGCACTTTATGTAACTGCAGGCTTATGAATCTTCTCATCATGTGCATTGCTTGCTGTCAGGATTCTCTTGTGCTGGCGTCGGGAGCAGGTGGTAATGTGATCTCAAGTGTGCAATTTGCATACTTCCGGACAAATTTCAACAAAACATGTCCGGCCTCACTCAATACACTTGCATTCAGCGAGGCCATGCCTGCCAGCTCCAGATACCTAAAAATCCTCCCAGTGCGCAGTGTACGCAATGTGAGGATTCACAAATCGAATAAAGTAATTGCAGACTTGTAACTTAAGGCTGGACAACCACAAATGGTGGCATTCAATGTGACAAATACTGAGTTATTTTCCTTTTTTCCTATTGTATAGGATCATGTTTTGCATAGACTTTCTCAGTGATGTATAAAAGCGTCAGCTGGCAAAATATTGAGTTTTTATTCATTGTTACCTGAAGATTCTGGGGAATTTTCCACTGATACGGATGGGAGAGCTGAGAGTAGAACCCCATCTGATTGAGAGATTTGTTAAACTGAACATGTAGCTGTGAAAGAAAAAATCATGTCAATAGCAGGAGAAAAAATTACAAAAACTACCAATAATTACAGGGACTGTGAACATTTCATTATACGCTGCTTTTAACTGAGACTATTTAGTACTTTCCTTTTTTTCATTTTATCCTAATCTTCTATTTTTATTGTATATAAAAATATGTCAATTCCAAAGGACGAGAGCACTTGAGGAAGATCTATATAAATATCTAAGTAGCATGTGTGTAGCCCTGGTGTACGGCACACGCAGTACCCTGGAGGATGTGTGGAGAGATAGCAGTTTAATGCTCAATGAACATTCATTTCAACACACACTTAGACACGCCCACAGATATATAAAGTCTAGTCACATGCAGCAGAAGTCAGTCAGTGTTCAGAAGGGAGTGATTCAGTCAGTTTCCTGTCAGGAAGACAGAGGAGGGATTGATTGTGCAGTTCAGCAAGTGGAGGCCAGTACAGGTGAGCCAGATCACCTCAGCCTGGTCAGAGCTGTGCCCCACTAGAAGACAGACTGAGACACTTATTAAGAAGAAAGAAGTGAGTTGCAGATATACTTCAGTCTCCTGTCCCAAGGACAGTGAAGGTTCAGAGACGTGCTCCTGCCTAGAAGATTACTGAGAGTCTGGCAACAAGCTCAAGAAAGGAATTAAGTAAGGGACTGACTTTATTAACCTGTGAAGTGAGAAATGCTTATGCTACCAGTGCGGACAAGGCGAAAGGCACAGTGGTAGAAATTCTGAGTGCAATAGGATTGGAGAAGTCCTGCACATTGTTACCGGTCACTGGAGACCGAAGGATCACCATAGCTTCATGCATGGTGGTAGGAAACCCAGAGGCTTACCGGACCTTAGGTAGCGGAAAGCAGCCCCTAAATAGTCGGTACGTAACTGGGTCAGGGGGAGTGAGGACCTTGAGTCAGTGCACGACAAGACAGGAATTCAGCTCTCTCACAGGAAGGCTCCGACCACAAAACTGACTGGGCAGTACAGCTTTGGAATAGCTGGAGTTATAGAGGGAACTACGCTTCATGCTGGTTGTACTCATCGTTGTGAAAGTAAAGGAGGCCCCTAACTTGTCCAGCTGCTATCTCGAAATACATTCTCCTTGGATCAGCCTCCCTGGGACCTGCCTTACCATCTTACAAGTAAAGGTATGGAAAGACGCTGACCGTGTGAGACTGAGTTATTCATTTGCATGCCTGCACAACCCTGCTTTAACTACCGACCTGAGGAAGAGTCCCACCTGTAGGGGACCCGACATCTAGCTGCCTCACCATCCCCTCAGAGATCTACAGCAGCGCTGGTACAAATTACCAGAGACTACAGGTGGCGTCACGAACTGTATATAAATCTATCCCCTGTAAATATTCCCCCAACATACGCCAGACCGCCAGGGCCACAGACCGAGCCACCGCTACCTGTGACAAATCCCATAGACTTCCATGGGCTCGGCTCTGAGTACCCCATTGCCCTGGTAACCCACAATTGTGGTGGCGGGTCGACACAAAACTTTGGCGTCACGAACAGGATACGAAACTCGCAAAATTGCGAGCCCTGCGTGCCTATGGAGTTGTTTTTGTGAAAAAGGACTGTTTGCACTTTTGGCGCCAAAAATCGCCATCTTTGTCGCCATATTCGCGCCCTCAGGCGCTGGAGAAGAAGGTGGGCGTACCTTCGTGGGCGTGTACCCCCCTGTGGCGCGAAGAGAATGCCTGCCCTCTCAAAGTGCTATTACAATATGCGATCCTGCCCTACAGCAAAGGAGGTCCGCCTCCTCTTCACCTTCCCTGCGAAGAGGAGGAGACGCAAACCCCGCCTCCACGGAAGAGACCGGACGTCTCTGGAGGAAGATGAAAGAATCTTCTGGAACATCATGGAAGCAGGACGTGTGCAGCCGAGCAGGGAAGCGGAGGAAGGCAGGCCCCGTGCCCCAGCCAAGCTGCCACCAGCACCGGAGTCATCCGTGGTCCTGCACCTGCAGCAAGCATTGCTGGAAATCAAAGAAGAAAATGCACGACTAAGAAAGATGATTTTGCCACAACCTGGATTTGAAGAGATCGAGAGACGCCGGCGTACCCTGGAGCAGCGGAGGCTGTGGGACGCGGTGATCTCTCCCTTCGATGATCCCCTACGTCTGGAGTTACCAAAACTTCTGCTGCCCAAGGCAAAGGAGCAACCGGAGGCTGCCCCCGAAAGTACCAATCCTGATCCCACCGGTGAAGCGGTGGAGGCGAAGGAGGTTGAGGAGGTACCGCCAGTTCCGGAACGCCCGCCCGGCCAGGAGGCCGCAGCAGATGATCGATCCCCGGTAGGGACACCGGAGGGGTCCTGTCCGTCATTACCAGACGTGGACTGGGACGAGATGGCGCGCCTGGATGACGTCGCCTACACCGCCCAGTGGGAATGTGAGTGGCAGCGTCGTGAGGAGAAGCAGCAACGCCAGCAGGAGGAAGAGCGGGAAGCTCAGCGGAATCGACAGCGGCAACATGCAGAGCTGATCGCGGACAAGGAGAGTGTCCGGAGAGAGAAAGGTACCCTGAGGAACCGCGGCGGCAGGGTGTGTGACAGAGTTTCAGCTCCGGAAGGGCTGGGGCTTCATCAGAGAACCGGGCCTCTACCCAGGGTCTTTGTTAGCAGACGTGATGTAGAATCCCACCTACCGCAAGGTCATCCCGGAGGGACTTAGTTAATGGAGACATTGTTACATACACACGGCACTGGGAATGAAGGGATGGTATGCCCTTAACGTCACCATCGTCCGTGACCCCGTCCCAGACGCAGGTAACGTCACCACTACCGCAGCGTCCCCGTCTCCAGCTCAAACAGCATCCGGCCGTGCCCCAGCATCGCCCCCTGCAGGCTCATCGCAAATGGAAGCAATGTCTACATACTCTTCGTCATCTAGTCATCCTTCTACATCGCAACATGCGACCCAGTTTCCATCGCAATCCATGACACGATCAATATCGTTAACTGTGACTCAGATTGAAACGCAATCGGTGTCTCGCAAGGAGAATGTACCCGTTGCGCCCCTAGAGGTTCGCACAAGAACTGTGGCAACTCAAACCCCAATAGCAGGTCACGACTTGTTAGTCCTGGGATCTAGGGACCATTGCATTGTTCCAGCCCCCGGGGTGGAAAGTGTAGTTGAAATAAATAAATAGTAAAAGAACCGGTAAGATCCACACAGGGGTCTACCATATGTACTGTTGTAAAAAGTTTGAGAATGTTTGCCAATCTTGCACTTTATTGCTAGAGATAATTTCTATGTTTTTCTATATTTAGTAGAATGCCCGGCTGGGTAAACAGATAAAAAGTTTTTGCACTTTATTATTATAATGTGATATAATATGTGTCGTTTTGCTAACAATGGACTCAGAGGCTGAGGACTGTGCCAGCCCAGAACTTATTTGTATATAGTTGCGCTTCGGTTCCTTATCTTGGTTTTACATAAAACCATCACAACTACCTCTGAACAGAAAACCCGTGTGGTGTGGCACTGAGTGAGGTCTGCATTCCTATGTCCTGCAGCCCACCCAGGACCCACGTTGAAGGTTTGGTGCGGGTCCTTCACAAGCATATTGTCTATTTATACGAAAATGTTATTTAATATTTGTACTTTTCTATATCTGATGTTTTTGTTTTGCAACGTTCAAGACATCCTTACCTCCCGGATGGGAAGAATTAATGTTTAATGTTGATGTTTAATGCATAAACAAAATTGTCTCTTTGTATTTTACAGCCCGGGAGTGCTGTCATTTACCATGGGGAATGTGTAGCCCTGGTGTACGGCACACGCAGTACCCTGGAGGATGTGTGGAGAGATAGCAGTTTAATGCTCAATGAACATTCATTTCAACACACACTTAGACACGCCCACAGATATATAAAGTCTAGTCACATGCAGCAGAAGTCAGTCAGTGTTCAGAAGGGAGTGATTCAGTCAGTTTCCTGTCAGGAAGACAGAGGAGGGATTGATTGTGCAGTTCAGCAAGTGGAGGCCAGTACAGGTGAGCCAGATCACCTCAGCCTGGTCAGAGCTGTGGCCCACTAGAAGACAGACTGAGACACTTATTAAGAAGAAAGAAGTGAGTTGCAGATATACTTCAGTCTCCTGTCCCAAGGACAGTGAAGGTTCAGAGACGTGCTCCTGCCTAGAAGATTACTGAGAGTCTGGCAACAAGCTCAAGAAAGGAATTAAGTAAGGGACTGACTTTATTAACCTGTGAAGTGAGAAATGCTTATGCTACCAGCGCGGACAAGGCGAAAGGCACAGTGGTAGAAATTCTGAGTGCAATAGGATTGGAGAAGTCCTGCACATTGTTACCGGTCACTGGAGACCGAAGGATCACCATAGCTTCATGCATGGTGGTAGGAAACCCAGAGGCTTACCGGACCTTAGGTAGCGGAAAGCAGCCCCTAAATAGTCGGTACGTAACTGGGGTCAGGGGAGTGAGGACCTTGAGTCAGTGCACGACAAGACAGGAATTCAGCTCTCTCACAGGAAGGCTCCGACCACAAAACTGACTGGGCAGTACAGCTTTGGAATAGCTGGAGTTATAGAGGGAACTACGCTTCATGCTGGTTGTACTCATCGTTGTGAAAGTAAAGGAGGCCCCTAACTTGTCCAGCTGCTATCTCGAAATACATTCTCCTTGGATCAGCCTCCCTGGGACCTGCCTTACCATCTTACAAGTAAAGGTATGGAAAGACGCTGACCGTGTGAGACTGAGTTATTCATTTGCATGCCTGCACAACCCTGCTTTAACTACCGACCTGAGGGAAGAGTCCCACCTGTAGGGGACCCGACATCTAGCTGCCTCACCATCCCCTCAGAGATCTACAGCAGCGCTGGTACAAATTACCAGAGACTACAGGTGGCGTCACGAACTGTATATAAATCTATCCCCTGTAAATATTCCCCCAACATACGCCAGACCGCCAGGGCCACAGACCGAGCCACCGCTACCTGTGACAAATCCCATAGACTTCCATGGGCTCGGCTCTGAGTACCCCATTGCCCTGGTAACCCACAATTGTGGTGGCGGGTCGACACACATGAACAGTGGAAATGAATCGATCCACAGAGCAATAACAAATAGAAAAAATTTGCATTGATATGCATGACGCAGTATTATATCATATATCTGGTCACTGTCTTTGATGCAGGCTCAGCTTCTGAGTGTTACTGCAGTATATAGTATAAGCGATCAGACAATTGCACATTCAAGTTTGTTAAGGAAGCTAAACACAGTAAAAATTAAAAAAATATTTTTTTAATTATATAAAAAAAATCAAATTAAGCCTTTTTCCCCTGTTCCCCCCTAAAAGTAAAGAAATTAAAACAATAACAAAATAAAACATATTTGGCGTTGTCGTGTCCATAAAAGTCTAGTCTATCAAAATAAAAAAAATAATCAACCCGGTAAACGACGTAATAAGAAAAAAACATGGTTTACATTTGCTGCAAAAAGAAGTGATGAAATTGTCAAATCGACCCTTAAATGGGATCAGTAAAAACATCAGTCGGCCACACAAATAGAGAGCTCTCACACAGCTCCATTGACCCAAAAAACATAACGTTATGGGTTCTGGAAAATTATGCTTCATACCTGTAGTGTGTTGTTGGAATTGATTATAACTTTTCCTCGTAGTCCATGGTAAAAACCATCTTGCTTATTTTCCTTTGAGTAAACTTCCCCATCAATCCTCAAACTACTTGGAAACCTCAACTGTAAGAGAAAGAACAGATTAAGAAAAATTTTTTTACTGATTCATTCTTAAAAGCTCACACAAGAGTTCTCTGAAGCAGATCACTACAATTATGGATGCGTATTAGTGTAGTCAGAGGCATCAACACAAAGAAGACAGGAAGGAGAACGCACCCGGTCACTGTTGACATGCGCGGCAGGGGACAGGCGATGTGAGTACACATGCGCACACACACACTAGCAGCATTCAGACAGTGCTCGCTCTGGGAAGTAAGCTGTAATGGCTCGACATCGGGTCTTGATCTGGTGACTTCTGGCTGTGAGCGAGTATCCCTCTTTGTTGGACCACAGCCTGTGTTGTCTCTGTCCAACTGCTGATAATGCTCTTGTCTTTGCTTTGCTGTATTGTTTATGTGCAGGTGTTTTCAATTCCTCTTTTTGGTTTGTCCTATCACATCTTGCGAGGGGCTATTTATACTCTCCTGACACATGTAGTCTTTACTGGCTATATTCTAAGTTAGATGGATGTTTGGAGTCCCAGCTCCCCAGTCAAGGATTATCTTGCTGAGGTTTCCTCTATTGTTTCTCCTGCGGTTTGTTTGCGTGTTCCCCTTCTCAGCACTTCTCCCATTTTGTTACATTCAAGGTCTGGGGGTTTTCGCATATACTAAAGGTCTTTTTGGGTTCCTTTATTTTTCTTTTGTCTTTCATGTATGACTGTGTGAACACATCTTTAGTCCTGTGTCTCACCCTCTGCCTGTGTGTACTACGTTCTGTTGTTGTTGTTTTGGGTTACTGTTATGATTTGGTAGCTGAGGAGAGCAAGCAAAAAAGGAAATACACCAGAGAGGTTGGAATCTATGGGATTGCAGTACCCTGACTAACCACCACAACTAAAGGCAGCCGTGGAGCGTACCTACGTTGGTCCTAGACGCCTCGTCACAGCCTGAGAAGCTAACTACACCTAAAGACAGAAAGAGGAAAACTATCTGCCCCGGAGCAGATCCCCAAAGAACATAGAAAGCCCCCAAACATGTAATGGCGGTTAGACAAGAGGAAATACAGACACAGATAGAAAATAGTATGAGCAAACGCTGGGGCCCAAACTTCCTAAATAGAAAAGGATAGGAAGGACACTTACTGCAACCCCAAAAAACCCTGAAAAGTACCAACTCTACTAATTACAAAAACACCTGAGATCACACGACCTCTACCACCTAAATTAGTTCTCTGGTGTAACAAAAACTAAACAGCAGCCACTAAAAAAACTGGAAAAGGCAAATGAACAAACAACAGTGGCTGAACTAAACTGAGAGGAGCACAAGCCCCCGGAGGGGACCCGGCAGACCCCCACAGAAGTGCAGGACAAAATGCAAAAAGCAAGCACAAAAAACAAAAAGAAGAAAATGTCTTATCTGTTAGCAGAAGATGCAGGAACGAAACAGCAGGCTACAAAGTGAACAGGAATCAAAGATGAGACCAGAACAATTGATCACCGGCAACCCTGATGGGAGGGAACCTCCCTTATATAAGACCAGTCAGTAACACCTGATCGCCAATCTTCACAATCTTCATTGGATAGTTCAGTACTGTTTGTAACCACCAGAGGGAGCTTCTGCTCAGAATTCATTTCTAGCACATTCACAACAGGTTACACTCTGTTTATAGTTGAGGGTGTAGTTAAGGACAGGTTCTCCGGTTTCCTCTAACACTCAAAATACATACTAATAGGGCATATTTCCACGGTCCGGAAACAGTCAGGAATTGCTGCGTGTTTGACGCTGTGCGCTGGCGCAGCGTCAAACACGCAGCGTCCAAATGTTACAGCATAGTGGAGGGGATTTCAAGAAATCCCGTCTCCACTATGCTTAAAAACACGCAGGCGGAAGACCTGCGTTTACGGACAAAATGTTCATTCATGAAATTTCTGCAGCATAGTTTGGCCATAGGCCCATGCACTCCAGTTTCCATGCACTTTTCTGTGATTTTTGGAATTTGCGTAGATGTGAATAGAGAGAGTCGCATATAAGTGGTCATCCTCCATTTGCAGATGGGCATTGGTATCATCTAATTTTGAGGAGGAAATCTTTCTAACATAAAGGGTTCTGTAAAGCAGACAACTCGGTTGAAGCTTTCTTACGATGAGATTTATAAGCAAAAAAATTCCACCTCTCCCACGAGGTTTAGGTCACAGACATCATAGGATGGGACCTGAATGTTATTTAGGAACAATTTGCAAAAAGCGAACTGAACTTACAGAGATGTATCTTCTTGTTGAGACGCAGGCTTCAATGTTGCTAGGTAGAGTTTGAAGAGATTGCTTGAATGGATGTTTTAGGCTAGCACAGATCTAGAATGACGTCATAGAGGAGAAGAAAAAAATGTTGGTTACAAATAAATCGTCACCAGAATAAATATATATAAAAATGAATGTGCATCTTCAGACAGGGCCAATGGAGCGTAGACTGTAAAATGGGTATATTGGAAGAGAACCATAGGTCCGTGTCCGTAAATCATTATCTAGAACCCCCAGAAAACTGCACAAAGATGATCCCTCTCTTTAAATAACTGCACCACCAATACAGAAAACGCCATAGGCTAAATAGAAAATAGATATAACTTTATTGATACAAATCACCCCTGGATGAAGCATTTCTTTGTGAAACGCGCATCGGGAGCAGTGGGTCCCTGGCTTTCCTCCCCACAGGTAATTTATTCCTGCTCTGCCATGAGTGTTTAATACTGCTGTCATTTGTCTTTTTACAATGGATGGTCTTGTTATAGCTTTATTGTTACCTTAATCCACCCTGACTTTATGCCTGACTTTTTGAAAAATTCACTTAGTATTATATTAACCTTTTTCTATTCAAGCCATCTAGCTTCATGTAAACCATATTTTATACTTTATATTTGCTACTAAAGGATATATGATGCATATTGTGCATATTGGGCTTTACAGGGTGGTCCAAAAGTAGGTGGACAGAAAATAATAACATTTATTTTGATTTATATATAAAATTATATTTACTAACACAAGCATAACATTGACAATTAAAGTTTATTCTGAACAATAATACAAAAGCCCTTAAATTTTATCAACGCAGGTGCTCAAACTGTTTTCCATCACAATTTGCACAGCTTTGAAGTTTGCCTCTTACGCTTTGACAAACATTTTTGCACAAGTCTCTTTGGGTACTAATTTCTTGAAATGCATCTCTTATGAAATGTTTTAAATCACTGACACTTTTTGGTTTTTGACTAAAAACTTTGTCCTTAAGTACTCCCCAAAAGAAAAAATCCATTGAGGTCAAGTCTGGTGAACGTGCCGGCCAATCAAGTGGGCCTCTTCAGCCAATCCATTTATTAGGAAATGTTTCATCAAGATACTCGCGGACTACTCTTGAATAATGTGGAGGGGCCCCATCTTGTTGGAAATAATGGTTATTAGAATTAGGCTGTTGCTGTAATGGGGGAACAACTTGATTCATTAGAATTTTGAGATACTTATCTCCTGTGACTGTTCCATCAAAAAAAAATGGTCCAAAAACACCAAAACTTGAAATACCACCCAAAACATTGACACCAGGCTCATTTAGTTGTTGCTCTAATGTTAAATGCATGTTCTCATTATACCAGTAAATACAGTCATGGCCAAAAGTTTTGAGAATGACACAAATATTAATTTTTACAAAGTCTACTGCTTCACTTTTTCTAATGGCAATTTGCATATACTCCAGAATGTTATAAAGAGTGATCAGCTTAACAGCAATTACTTGCAAAGTCAATATTTGGCTAGAAAATGAACTTTATCCCCCAAAACACATTTCAACATCATTGCAGCCCTGCCTTAAAAGGACCAGCTAACCTCTTTTCAGTGATTGCTCCATTAACACAGGTGTGGGTGTGATGAGGACATGGCTGGAGATCAATCTGTCATGATTAAGTAAGAATGACACCACTGGACACTTTAAAAGGAGGCTGGTGCTTGGCATCATTGTTTCTCTTTTGTTAACCATGGTTATCTCTAGAGAAACATGTGCAGTCATCATTGCAATGCACAAAAATGGCCTAACAGGGAAGAGTATCGCAGCTAGAAAGATTGCACCTCAGTCAACAATCTATCGCATCATCAAAACTTCAAGGAGAGAGGTTCCATTGTTGCCAAAAAGGCTTCAGTGCGCCCAAGAAAGACCAGCAAGCGCCAGGACCGTCTCTTAAAAGTGTTTCAGCTGCGGGATCGGGCTACCAGCAGTGCAGAGCTTGCTCAGGAATGGCAGCAGGCAGGTGTGAGTGCATCTGCACGCACTGTGAGGCGGAGACTCTTGGAGCAAGGCCTGGTCTCAAGGAGGGCAACAAAGAAGCCACTTCTCTCCAGAAAAAACATCATGGACAGACTGATATTCTGCAAAAGGTACAGGCAGTGGACTGCTGAGGACTGGGGTAAAGTTATTTTTCCTGATGAATCCCCTTTTTGATTGTTTGGGACATCAGGAAAACACCTCATTCGGAGCGCTACCACCAGTCTTGTCTCATGCCAACTGTCAAGCATCCTAAAACCATTCATGTGTGGGGTTGCTTCTCAGCCAAGGGAATCGGCTCTCTCACAATTTTGCCTAAAAACACAGCCACGAATAAAGAATGGTACCAGAATGTCCTCCAAGAGCAACTTCTCCCAACCCTCCAAGAGCAGTTTGGCGATCAACAATGCCTTTTCCAGCATGATGGAGCACTTTGCCATAAAGCAAAGGAGATAACTAAATGGCTCAGGGAACAAAACATAGAGATTTTGGGTCCATGGTCTGGAAACTCCCCAGATCTTAATCCCATTGAGAACTTGTGGTCAATCATCAAGAGACGGGTGGACAAACAAAAACCTAAAAATTCTGACAAAATGAAAGCGTTGATTGTGCAAGAATGGACTGCTATCAGTCAGGATTTGGTCCAGAAGTTGATTGAGAGCATGCCAGGGAGAATTGCAGAGGTCCTGAAGAAGGGTCAACAGTGCAAATATTGACTTGCTGCATTAACTCATTCTAACTGTCAATATAAGCTTTTGTTACTCATATGTTTGCAATTATTATATTTCTGTCTGTGATAAAAACATCTGTCAAACACACATAAAAACCAGAGGGCAGCAGATCATGTGAAAATATAATATTTGTGTCATTCTCAAAACTTTTGGCCATGACTGTACACTTATGTCTGTTAATATGGCCAAATAATGTGAAAGAAGCTTCATCACTCTACATAATGTTATGTTGTGAATGGGCTTGAGATGAGTTCTGAGCAGAGGCTCCCTCTGGTGGTTACAAGCGGTACTGGTCTGTTCAGTGAAGATTGTGAGGACTGGGAATCAGGTGTTACTGACTGGTCTTATATAAGGGAGTCACCTTCCCATCAGGGTTGCCGGTGATCAATTGTTCTGGTCTGAATCCTTCATTCCTGTTTCCCTTGTAGCCTGCTGTGTCGTGTCTGCATCTCCTGCTAACAGATAAGACATTTTCTTCTTTTTGTTTCTGTGCTTGATTTTTGCATTTTGTCCTGCACTTCTGTGGGGGCCTTCTGGGTCCCCTCAGGGGGCTTTTGCCCTCTCAGTTTAGTTCAGCCACTGATGTTTGTACTTTTGCTTTTTCCAGTTTTTTCAGTGGCTGCTGTTTTGATTTTGTTACACCAGAGAACTAATTTAGGTGGTAGAGGTCGTGTGATCTCAGGTGTTTTTGAAATTAGTAGAGTTGGTGCTTTTCAGGGTTTTCTGGGATTGCAGTAAGTACCCTTCCTATCCTTTTCTATTTAGTTAGTTTGGGCCCCAACGTTTGCTCATACTATTTTCTATCTGTGTCAGTATTTCGTCTTGTCTAACCGCCATTACATGTTTGGGGGCTTGCTATTATCTTTGGGGTTCTGCTCCGGGGCAGATAGCTTTCCTATTTCTATCTTTAGGTGTAGTTAGTTTCTCAGGCTGTGACGAGGCGTCTAGGACCAACGTAGGAACGCTCCACGGCTGCCTCTAGTTGTGGTGGTTAGTCAGGGTACTGCAATCTCATAGATTCCAACTGCTCTGGTGTATTGCCTTTTTGCCTGCACTCCTCAGCTACCGAATCATAACAGTATCACCGGCCCAAAAAATTGAAAATTGTATGGTACTCACAGAAGGGAAAAATATTGTGAAAGAAAAAAAAAAGGTTGTCAGAGTTGTCAGAGATATTTTTCTGTTTGTTGCATTTTTTTTTTCCCTCTGTATCTCTGGGTGCTGGGGAGGATTTTTTTTTCTCTCAATGGAGTTTGCACAGTTGTCTGGCCGTGTGGATCAGCTTGCCACTGAGGTTCGGAGTATTGCTATCTATCTTGCTAGGTTGCCTGTTGTGGAACCTAGGATTCCCATGCCAGATTTGTTTTTAGGGGATCGAGCTAAGTTTCAGAATTTCAAAAATAATTGTAAATTGTTTTTTGCCTTAAAATCTAAGTCCTCAGGAAACGCAGCGCAGCAGGTTCAAATTGTCATCTCTCACCTGCGCGGCGATCCTCAGGATTGGGCCTTTTCCCTGACACCTGGGGATCCTGTTTTGAGTGATGTTGATGCATTTTTTCAGGCTTTGGGGTTATTGTACGATGAGCCTAATGTCACTGATCAAGCTGAAAAAGCCTTGTTGGCATTAAATCAGGGGCTTGATGACGCTGAGTTATACTGTCAGAGATTCCGTAGGTGGGCAGTCCTGACCAAGTGGAATGACGACGCTTTGGCGGCCCTTTTTCGGAAGGGGCTGTCAGATAATGTAAAGGATGTTATGGTGGGATTCCCTGTCCCCTCTGGTCTCAATGATTCTATGTCATTAGCGATTCAAATTGACAGACGTTTGCGTGAGCGGAGAAGTATGCGTGGAATAGTGTTGCCTTGTGAACCTGCTTCTGAATCCATGCAGTGTCATAGAGTGGTGTCTGGGGCACAGCGTCATGAGTTTCGAAAGCGCAATGGGTTATGTTTCTACTGTGGTGATGCCTCTCATACTATTTCAGTCTGCCCTAAGCGGGGAAGACGTTTTGCACGCTCAGTTGTCTTGGGTAGTGTTCAGACTAAGTTTTTATTAACTGTCACTCTGATATGCTCTCTGTCCTCATTTTCTGCTCAGGCTTTCGTTGATTCTGGAGCAGCTATTAACCTGATGGATTATGATTTTGCTAAACGTTGTGGGTTTCCCTTTATACCCCTACAGAAGTCTATTCCCCTTCTGGGGATCGATTCTACCCCTTTGGCTGAGAATAAACCTCAGTTCTCTACTCAGGTTATAATGAGGGTGGAACCTGATCATCAAGAGTGCTGCAAATTTTTGGTTCTGTATAATCTGCATGATATTATCGTACTGGGTTTCCCTTGGTTACAGTCTCATAATCCTGTTTTGGATTGGAAATCTGTGTCTGTAACCAGTTGGGGCTGCCAATGTGTTAATACCAACACTCCTGTTTTTTCTGCCTCCCCCCAGGCTCAGGATGTTCCTGACTTTTTGATTGATTTTTCTGATGTGTTTAGCGAAAGTAAATCTGCATCCTTGCCTCCCCATAGGAGCTATGACTGCGCTATTGAATTAGTGCCTGGTAGTAAATTCCCTAAAGGTCGCCTTTTTAACTTGTCTGTACCTAAAACATGACGCTATGCGGTCTTATATCAAGGAGTCATTGGAGAAAGGTCATATCAGACCATCCTCTTCACCCTTAGGTGCCGGTTTTTTCTTTGTGGCCAAAAAGGATGGTTCATTAAGGCCGTGTATTGATTATCGTCTTTTGAACAATATTACTGTGAAATATCAATACCCGTTACCCTTGATTTCTGACCTGTTTTCCAGGGTGAAAAACGCTACTTGGTTTACCAAGCTTGACCTCAGGGGGGCATATAACCTTATTCGCATTAAGCACGGGGATGAATGGAAGACGGCATTCAATACCCCGGAGGGGCATTTTGAGTACCTTGTGATGCCCTTTGGGCTCACTAATGCTCCTTCTGTCTTCCAGTCCTTCATGAATGACATTTTCAGGGATTTTGTGGATACATTTCTGATTGTTTATTTGGATGATATCTTGATTTTTTCCAATGACTGGGACTCTCATGTGAAACATGTTCGAACTGTATTCCAGATTTTGAGAGAGAATGCTCTGTATGTGAAGGGATCAAAGTGTCTTTTTGGCGTACAGAGGATCTCATTTCTGGGATTCATTTTGTCCCCATCTGTTATTGAAATGGACCCGGTCAAGGTTCAGGCCATCTGTGATTGGGTCCAACCTACTTCATTAAAGGCTCTTCAAAGATTTTTGGGTTTTGCCAATTTTTATCGTAAATTTATTGGTAATTTCTCGGTTATTTTTAAACCATTAACTGATTTGACCAAAAAGGGTTCTGATGTGGTGAATTGGCCTCCTGAGGCAGTCTCTGCATTTCAGGAACTTAAGCAGAGATTCACTTCTGCTCCTGTTCTACGGCAGCCTGATGTTTCTCTGCCATTTCAGGTGGAGGTTGATGCCTCTGAAATTGGGGCAGGTGCCGTTTTGTCCCAAAAAGATCCAGAGACCTCTAAAAGTAACCCTTGTGCCTTTTTCTCCTACTGAACGTAATTATGACGTGGGTAATCGGGAGTTATTGGCCATGAAGTGGGCTTTTGAAGAGTGGAGACATTGGCTGGAGGGAGCCAAACATCGGGTGGTGGTCCTTACGGACCATAAGAATCTGGTTTATCTGGAATCTGCCAAGCGACTCAATCCTAGACAGGCCAGGTGGGCCTTGTTTTTCACACGTTTTAATTTTGTGGTTTCCTTTCTTCCTGGCACTAAGAATGTTAAGGCGGATGCTCTCTCGAGGAGTTTCCTTGCGGACTCTCCTGAGTTATCTGATCCTTCTGTTATTTTGAAAGAGGGTGTAGTTCTTTCCGCCATCTCACCCAATTTGAGACTTGCTCTGGAGGGGTGTCAGGAGGATAGGCCCGAGCGCTGCCCTGTTGGAAAATTGTTTGTCCTGGACCAGTGGAAAAAGAGTGTGATGTCTGAGATTCATTGTTCCGCGTTGGCTGGGCATCCCGGAATTTTTGGTACCAGAGACTTGGTTAGTCGGTCCTTTTGGTGGCCTACCTTGTCTCGTGATGTCAGGGAATTTGTGCAGTCCTGCGGGACTTGCTCTCGCTCCAAGCCTTGCTCTCGCTCTGGTGGTTTGTTGATGCCATTGCCTGTGCCCAAGAGACCATGGACCCATATCTCTATGGATTTCATTTCCGACCTTCCTGTTTCTCAGAGAATGACCGCCATCTGGGTGATTTGTGATAGGTTTTCCAAGATGATACATCTTGTGCCATTGCCTAAGTTGCCTTCCTCCTCTGAATTGGTGCCTTTGTTCCTTCAGCACGTGGTTCGTTTACACGGCATTCCTGAGAACATTGTGTCTGACAGAGGAGTCCAGTTTGTTTCCAGATTTTGGAGGACCTTTTGTTCTAAACTTGGTGTTCAATTGTCTTTCTCCTCGGCGTTTCATCCTCAGACCAATGGTCAAACTGAGAGAACAAACCAGACATTGGAGACTTATCTAAGATGCTTTGTGTCTGCTGATCAGGATGACTGGGTTTCTTTTTTGCCTTTGGCTGAGTTTGCTCTTAATAATAGGGCTAGCTCTGCCACTTTGATGTCTCCATTTTTCTGTAATTCTGGGTTTCACCCTCGATTTTCTTCGGGACAGACGGAGGCTTCTGTCTGTCCGGGTGTTGACTCTGTTGTGGAGCGTATGCAACAGATTTGGGACCAGGTAGTGGAGAGGTTGTCCCTCTCTCAAGAGAGGGCCCAGCGGTTTGCTAACCGGCATAGGACTGATGGTCTTCGGTTTAAAGTAAGGGACTTGGTCTGGTTGTCCTCAAAAAATATTCCTATGAGAGTAGCATCTCCTAAATTTAAGCCTAGGTTCATTGGACCTTATAAGATCATGGAGATTCTTAATCCTGTTTCTTTTCGTTTGCTTCTTCCAGGGACATTTAAGATCCATAACGTGTTCCACAAGTCCTTGTTGAAGAGGTTTGTTGAGCCAGTGGTTCCTGCTGCTGTGCCTCCTGACCCTGTTTTGGTTGAGGGCAATCTGGAGTATGTGGTTGAGAAAATATTAGATTCTCGTTTTTCTAGACGGAAACTCCAGTATTTGGTTAAGTGGAGAGGTTATCGTCAGGAAGACAATTATTGGGTGTTTGCTTCGGACATCCATGCTAGGAGACTCATCCGTGCGTATCATAGAACTCATCCTGACCGACCTGGTTGCTCAAATGAGGGTTCGGTGACCCCTCCTCAAGGGGGGGGGTACTGTTGTGAATGGGCTTGAGATGAGTTCTGAGCAGAGGCTCCCTCTGGTGGTTACAAGCGGTACTGGTCTGTTCAGTGAAGATTGTGAGGACTGGGAATCAAGTGTTACTGACTGGTCTTATATAAGGGAGTCACCTTCCCATGAGGGTTGCCGGTGATCAATTGTTCTGGTCTGAATCCTTCATTCCAGTTTCCCTTGTAGCCTGCTTTGTCGTGTCTGCATCTCCTGCTCCCAGATAAGTCTTTTTCTTCTTTTTTGTTTTTGCTATATTTTTGCATTTTGTCCTGCACTTCTGTGGGGGCCTTCTGGGTCCCCTCCGGGGGCTTTTGCCCTCTCAGTTTGTTCAGCCACTGAGTTTTGTACTTTTGCTTTTCCAGTTTTTTCAGTGGCTGCTGCTTTTTGATTTTGTTACACCAGAGAGCTAATTTAGGTGGTAGAGGTCGTGTGATCTCAGGTGATTTTGAAATTAGTAGAGTTGGTGTTTTTCAGGGTTTTCTGAGATTGCAGTAAGTACCCTTCCTGTCCTTTTCTATTTAGATAGTTTGGGCCCCAGCGTTTGCTCATACTATTTTCTTTCTGTGTCAGTATTTCCTCTTGTCTAACCGCCATTACATGTTTGGGGCTTTCTATTATCTTTGGGGTTCTGCTCCGGGGCAGATAGCTTTCCTATTTCTATCTTTAGGTGTAGTTAGTTTCTCAGGCTGTGACGAGGCGTCTAGGACCAACGTAGGAACGCTCCACGGCTGCCTCTAGTTGTGGTGGTTAGTCAGGGTACTGCAATCTCATAGATTCCAACTGCTCTGGTGTATTGCCTTTTTGCCTGCACTCCTCAGCTACCGAATCATAACAATGTTATCTAAAATTACTGGATTTTCTTCAATTTTGTTAAGCATAATCTCACTAAATTGCAGCCACCTGTCTGGATCATCCTCCAGTAACCATGAATTAGACGTGGACGATAAGCTTTCCACCCAATAGATTTCAGGATTCGCATGATGGAAGCTCGTGAAATTCCCAATTCTAAAGAGACTCTTCTGATGGACTTTTTTGGACTCCGAACAAATGTTTCAGCTACAAGTTGTTTATTATTTTCTGTACAGGCTGTTTTGGGTCGACCAGTTTTTGGAGCATTAAGGATTGAGCCAGTGACATCGAATTTGTCACGAATGCGGTAAATGGTTTGTCTTCTTTGGGGCTTGAGTACCAAATGTTTCAACCCAATTTACTCTAACTGTTTCAGAATTTTGAGATTTCCAATACTCTTTTAAAATCCATTTTCTTTGATCTGTATTTAAATTATTTGCCATTTTGGGGGAGATTTATCTGTGAAAACTGGATCTGTGATACTGACTCAGTTGCCCTTAGCAACCAATCAGATTCCACCTATCATTTTCCAAAGAGTCTGTGAAGAATGAAAAGTGGAATCTGATTGGTTGCTAAGGACAGCTGAGTCAGCTTCACTTTACACCATGTTTGATAAATCTCCCCCTTCATAACCCTATTACACATACTGTCCACCTACTTTTGGAACACCTGTATATGATACATATATATTTTTGTTCAGGTGTTCCCACCTCTAACCTCATTCTATGTTGCCTCATTATTTATGTTTTTAACTAAATCATTATTTATATCAATAATGTTACATATATACTTTCTATTTGGCCTGTGACATTTTTCTATTGGTGGTGTATATATGTATGCTATCTGGCCCAAGTACATGGATTGTGGTTTTAGGATGGCCTTTAAATAACTGGATTTTATATTGCCATATATGTTTTACTACTCACATATGGATTTTCACTTTGGTAGCCAAGCACAATGGTCTGTATGCATTCATCAGTCTGGTCAAGAACCAGTTTGGTTTCCAGTACGTATTGTTTCTTCCTTTTATCAACTGTGAACGTTTCTTGGAGAAGGACACTCTGCGGGACAGGAAGTTTGAATGGATGCCTAAACAAGAAAAGAAACACTGTACAATTTCGTAAAGTATTTTGACAGCTCGTCCATACATACAAGAATGCTAGCCCCATAGTGTGAGAAAGGATTTGCTTTAAGGTTACCCGGTTGCCAGCAGATACAAGATACATTTTATCATCTTATATTTGTATTTATCAAGATAAAAAATGAGAATTAACTTCCATGGCAGTAAATCCATAAATCCTTAAAAAAATTTAAGGCCTGATTCATCATGTGCGATATTTGTACAGCCACCTTTCTTCTTTTATCTTGTGGCATTTGTTGACGTTTTTTTTTTTGCCAAAAGAATAGAAACGGCTCATAAGGTTAATGAATTTGGGGCAAAATCAAAAATGATCTTTTTCTGTCTTTAACCATTTGTGACTTTTTTAGAGCAAAACGTTATGTTTTGCAAAGTGAGATAAAACTGGGGGGACAAAGAAAAGCAATAGGGTGTTATCCAGACAAAAGCATTGTAGGGTTGTACGGCACTGATCACCTAGTACTGTAAGAAAGCCCAACGCTGAAAGGGGTCAAGATAGAATTCCAGCTGCTGCTGCTCTTCAGGTTGGGGACACTCAACGCAGAAATCACATATATGAGATACAGATATGCTGCGCTGCTGGTCGGTATCAAATAAGGAATATCAAGAGAGTCCCGAGAATTGTTGAATAATTGCGGTTTTATTTCAACGCGTTTCGAAGTATCTATGAAGAAGTAAAAGATACTTTGAATCACGTTGAGAATAAAACCGCAATTATTCTACAATATTCTACAATACTCTGGATATTTCTTATTTAATACTGACAAGCTGTGCTCCGTACCCACATCTCCTACATTTTGCAAAATTGTTAAAAAAAAAATTGCTGGTGTGCATAAAAACACTCGCATCGGCTGGTGTACATTTGCAGCAAAATGTAAAACTTTTTGGAACGTTGCAAATGATAAATAAGGCGAAAACATCTGGAATTCCCATACCATCCCCACAGTGGCAAATTTAAAAAAGTCAGATGACCACATATAAAATACACTTCAAAAAGGCACAAATCAATAATGAATCTGACCCTTAATGACAATGGTCAGATTAACGCTACTAAAAAAATACTTTTATTTTATTCATTTAAAAAAGAAAAATGATTTTTTTTCCTGCACACCATTCATTCTCCAGTTCCAGCTATACTCGTAGACTCTCATGTAAAATGAACATTAACAATATTAAACTTATAATAAAAAAAAAAACATAAACCAATATTGAAAGGTGCTGCAATATTAACAAATAATATTTATTCTATGCCAGGAGACATATTTGGCCAAGAATGTAATATACTGCATATAAATAATCCACATGAACTTTTGCTAAAGAAAAAGTTGCCATCCTTTGTAAAACTTTATGTGATGGTGAGTTCTCAACAGATTTGCAATAGATGAATACATTTTAGACAAGTGTATATTTTTGTCTTTTTTATGTTTTGGCTAGGGTCACACTGCGATTGACTCTCCGTACTGGAAAAAAAAAATTTCAAGTGCTGTGAAATTGCAAAAAAAATGTTTTTCACAATGGCAGGCATGTGGTTCTTCTGCAGACCCCCAGTTGTCATGTCAACGCATCGGCATCCCACGATCAAGTGACAGACGCACCGATGGGCGGAACTTGTGATGCGTTTCCAGCCGGCGTATGTTAAATGCCGCTGTCAGTGATTGACAGCAGCAATTAACTGGTTAACCCTTTCATGACATGCGCCGTACCAGTACGGCACATGTCGTGTCTCCCACTTTGATGTTGGCTCCGACACATGTCGACACATGTTTTGAACAGCTGACATGTGCCTGGAACAGCCGCAGGTGGAGTTGTTAACCCATTAAATGCCGCTGTCAAACTCTGACAACGGCATTTAATGTGCGCTTCCGGCAATCGTGCCGGAAATCCCGCCCAACAGTGACCCCGTCACGTGATCGCGGGTCACCGATGGGTCGGCATGACAACCAGACGTCTCCTGTAGACCTCTATGGTTGTCAATGTCGGATTGCTATGAGCGCTGCCCGGTGGTCGGCGCTCATAGCAAGTGAGTAATTCTACTACATACAGGCGATCTGATCATTGCCTGTATGTAGCAGAGCCGATCAGGTTATGGCAGCTTTTAGTCTCCCATCGAGACTATTGACGAATGCCAAAAGTAAAAAAAAATTTTTAAAAATATAAAAAAATTGAAAAAATATAAAAGTTCAAATCACCCCCCTTATGCCCCATTCAAAATAAAACAATAAAAAAAATCAAACATACACATATTTGGTATCGCCACGTTCATAATCACCTGATCTATAAAAAAAATTAACCCGATAGCTAAAAGGCGTAATCAGAATAAAATTCAAAACGCCTGAATTAGGGTATTTTTTGGTCGCCGTGACATTGCATTAAAATGCAATAACCGCGATCAAAAGATCATATCTACACCAAAGTGATATAATTAAAAACGTAAGCTTGGCATGCAAAAAATAAACCCTCACCCAGCCCGAGATCATGAAAAATGGAGACACTACAGGTCTCAGAATATGATGCAATTTTTTTTTTTTTAACAAACTTTGGATTTTTTTTTCACCACCTAAATAAAAAAGAACCTAGACATGTTTGGTGTCTATGAACTCGTAATGACCTGGAGAATCATAACGGCAGGTGAGTTTTAGAATTTGGTGAACATGGTAAAAATAAATACAAAAAACAGTTGTATAATTGCACTTTTTATGCAATTTCAACGCACTTAAATTTTTTTTGCTGTTTTTGAGTACACAATATGGTAAAACCAATGGTGTCGTTCAAAAGTACAACTTGTCCCACAAAAACAAGCCCTCACATGGCCATATTGACATAAAAATAAAAAAGTTATGACTCTGGGAAGAAAGGGAGCAAAAAACAAAAGCAAAAACGAAAAAGGGCTCCGTCATGAATGGGTTAACAGCTGCAGGTGGAGTTCGGATCCACCCATGGCTGTTAGAGGCGCATGTTAACTGATCAGATCATCTGTCATGTGCGGGGAAAGATGCGGGCTCAGCGCCAGAGCCCGCAACAAAGGCAAGGACACCTTTTATGTACCTATATATCAAGGTCATGAAGGGGTTAACTATCTGCATGTTCTTACAAATTACTGCTGGTGTATGTAAAGGTCCTAGCTGGCATTATTACAGGACGCCACTTGGGGCCTTACCATATCACAATGCTAGAGCTGAGGAGGGTTCTTCATACTCCTTAAGTGTATTGATCGGTATTGATTACATCAACTAAGGTGTTAAATAACCAGGACTGGAGATTTCTTGAATTTTAGCTCTCATAGCCGAACTCTGGAGAAGGACATCATGGGCAGATAAATAGAAGGAACAAGGTGAAGAGGAAGATCAGCAACCCGGATGGCTTGATACTATCACGATAACAGCGGAGAAGAACAGGCTGGACCTATCTAGGATTGCACAAAGTCAATTTTTCTACAGATCGTTCATCCATTAAGTCGCCATGGCTTGAGATTGGGTCAAAGGCCATTAAAAAAAATTTGCAGAACTCTAGCTGTCATTTACCGACCTCCCATGGTCAGTGTATTAGCACATATTCTGCATCTGCAGTAGAGATGAGCGACTTTGTTCAGATTCGGTTCCGAATACGATCGGAATTGAATATTGTCTTTGCAATATTCGTCAAACACAGCGGAACGTCATTCGAGTCAATGGGAGTAGAAATTACTGAATATGTTCGGAACCGGTCATAAGACATACATTCGGCACGAATCAGGGACAAAAAACAAACACATTCGCTCATCCCTAATCTGCAGTAACTATCATCAGGATTATTATTTTATTATTTCCTCTTCACAAGTGTCTGTGGTCAGACTTTTCACAGTTGCTATCCATAGTTTTTGCAGATATCACTTGTACCTATGACAGTCTATGGGGATGTTCACTTGTCAGATTTTTTCCTTGTACCGAGTGCTATGTGCAAAATCAAGGAGACATGTTCGATATTTATCCGAGTGTCAGATCAAAATCAGAAATGCACGTCTATGGGTCAGTGACAAAATCTGACCACATACGAACGTCATGCGTGTACATTTTGTTTTTCACTGGTTGATAGATAGGAGAAGGTGGAGAAACTATATTTTCTTATCACTGAAAAAACTGATGAAACTCTGATGAAAATCACTGATGAAACTCGGTTTGTTTTCTTGTTTCTAACGTCTGAATGAGGCCTTAGTTGTGTGTTCTAGTCCTCTTCTGTAGTTTTTTGCACTATATTTGCCCATTGTATAGCTAGAGAAGAATCAGGAAGATTCCAATATTTAGTTCCCTCCCTATATATATACTGAATATATAAAAGCCCTTCTACAGGTGTAAATATTCTAACTTTACAAAGCCATTACAAAGCAGGATACGCGGCCAAAATGCTGTGAGATGTTTTTATGACTTTTTACATTTAAGAACTCTATTTAAACTGCAAATGGAGTCAGCAAGGGCAGAACAAAGAGCAGATTTATTCTCTACTATAAAAAAAAAACTTGGGTTAATAAGAGCAATTAAGCAGCACTTCATTGTACAGATAATTAGCTACTGTATTTTATCTATAGTACACTCAGAACAAGTAAATTAGAAAGGCACCAGTGGTTTTCTTTTACCTGCTGCGAGGAGGTATTATACCCGTGATTGAGAGAAATGCGTATACAGTATGTGTGTCCTCCGCACTGATGGAACAGCATGCTAAAATGTTGCATTCACTTTTTTTGTAAAGTGAATTAATAGTTACAAATATCGGCATTTTAAAGGGTTTGTTTGTTATTCTCATGATTGGTCTTCAGGAGCGCACTGCTCCTCTGCCTCCTGCTTGCAAGGAAGCGGTGCGCTTGATAGTTCAGACTAGTGGCATTGCTTCACTGCTGGTCTGAAATATGCCTCTGCACCATCGGAGGAGCACAGGGACACTGGACCTGGCCCGATCCAGTGATTATACCAGCTTCATCAACAGCAAAATGATACAGGCAGGTATGTTATGATTTGGTAGCTGAGGAGAGCAGGCAAAAAAGGAAATACACCAGAGCAGTTGGAAACTATGAGATTGCAGTACCCTGACTAACCACCACAACTAGAGGTAGCCGTGGAGTGTTCCTACGTTGGTCCTAGATGCCTCGTCACAGCCTGAGAAACTAACTACACCTAAAGATAGAAAGAGGAAAGCTATCTGCCCCAGAGCAGATCCCCAAAGAACATAGAAAGCCCCCAAACATGTAATGGCGGTTAGACAAGAAGAAATACAGACACAGACAGAAAATAGTATGAGCAAACGTTGGGGCCCAAACTTACTAAATAGAAAAGGATAGGAAGGGCACTTACTGCAATCCCAAAAAACCCTGAAAAGCACCAACTCTACTAATTTCAAAAACACCTGAGATCACACGACCTCTACCACCTAAATTAGTTCTCTGGTGTAACCAAAAACAAAACAGCTGCCACTGAAAAAACTGGAAAAAGCAAATGTACAAACATCAGTGGCTGAACTGAACTGAGAGGGCAAAAGCCCCCAGAAGGGACCCTGAAGGCCCCCACAGAAGTGCAGGACAAAATGCAAAAATCAAGCACAAAAACAAAAAGAAGAAAATGTCTTATCTGTTAGCAGGAGATTCAGACACGACACAGCAGGCTACCAAGGAAACAGGAATCAAGGATTGAGACCAGAACAATTGATCACCGGCAACCCTGATGGGAAGGCGACTCCCTTATATAAGACCAGTCAGTAACACCTGATTCCCAATCCTCACAATCTTCACTGGACAGTCCAGTACCGTTTGTAACCACCAGAGGGAGCTTCCGCTCAGAACTCATTTCCAGCCTATTCACAACAGTACCCCCCCTTGAGGAGGGGTCACCGAACCCTCATTTGAGCAACCAGGTCGGTCAGGATGAGTTCTATGATAAGCACGGATGAGTCTCCAAGCATGGATGTCCGAAGCAAACACCCAAGAATTGTCTTCCTGACCATAACCTCTCCATTTATCCAAATACTGGAGTTTCCGTCTAGAAAAACGAGAATTCAATATTTTCTCAACCACATACTCCAGATTGCCCTCAACCAAAACAGGGTGAGGAGGCACAGTAGTAGGAACCACTGGCTCAACAAACCTCTTCAACAAGGACTTGTGGAACACGTTATGGATCTTAAATGTCCCTGGAAGAAGCAAACGAAAAGAAACAGGATTAAGAATCTCCATGATCTTATAAGGTCCAATGAACCTAGGCTTAAATTTAGGAGATGCCACTCTCATAGGAATATTTCTTGAGGACAACCAGACCAAGTCCCCCACTTTAAACCGAGGACCATCAGTCCTATGCTGGTTAGCAAACCGCTGGGCCCTCTCCTGAGAGAGGGACAACCTCTCCACTACCTGGTCCCAAATCTGCTGCATACGCTCCACAACAGAGTCAACACCTGGACAGACAGAAGCCTCCGTCTGTCCTGAAGAAAATCGAGGGTGAAACCCAGAATTACAGAAAAATGGAGACATCAAAGTGGCAGGGCTAGCCCTATTATTAAGATCAAACTCAGCCAAAGGCAAAAAAGAGACCCAGTCATCCTGATCAGCAGACACAAAGCATCTTAGATAAGTCTCCAATGTCTGGTTTGTTCTCTCAGTTTGACCATTGGTCTGAGGATGAAACGCCGAGGAGAAAGACAATAGAACACCAATTTTAGAACAAAAGGTCCTCCAAAATCTGGAAACAAACTGGACTCCTCTGTCAGACACAATGTTCTCAGGAATGCCATATAAACGAACCACGTGCTGAAGGAACAAAGGCACCAATTCAGAGGAGGAAGGCAACTTAGGTAATGGCACAAGATGTATCATCTTGGAAAACCTATCGCAAATCACCCAGATGACGGTCATTCTCTGAGAAACAGGGAGGTCGGAAATGAAATCCATAGAGATATGGGTCCATGGTCTCTTGGGCACAGGTAATGGCATCAACAAACCACTAGAACGAGAGCAAGGCTTGGAGCGAGAGCAAGTCCCGCAGGACTGCACAAACTCCCTGACATCCCGAGACAAGGTAGACCACCAAAAGGACCGACTAACCAAGTCTCTGGTACCAAAAATTCCGGGATGACCGGCCAACGCGGAACAATGAATCTCAGACATTACACTCTTTTTCCACTGGTCCGGGACAAACAATTTCCCAACAGGGCAGCGCTCGGGCTTATCCTCCTGACACCCCTCCAGAGCCAGTCTCAAATTGGGCGAGATGGCGGAAAGAACTACACCCTCTTTCAAAATAACAGAAGGATCAGATAACTCAGGAGAGTCCGCCAGGAAACTCCTCGAGAGGGCATCCGCCTTAACATTTTTAGTGCCAGGAAGAAATGAAACCACAAAATTAAAACGTGTGAAAAACAAGGCCCACCTGGCCTGTCTAGGATTAAGTCGCTTGGCAGATTCCAGATAAACTAGATTCTTATGGTCCGTAAGGACCACCACCTGATGTTTGGCTCCCTCCAGCCAATGTCTCCACTCTTCAAAAGCCCACTTCATGGCCAATAACTCCCGATTACCCACGTCATAATTACGTTCAGTGGGAGAAAATATTCGAGAGAAAAAGGCACAAGGGTTACTCTTAGAGGTCTCTGGATCTCTTTGGGACAAAACGGCACCTGCCCCAATTTCAGAGGCATCCACCTCCACCTGAAATGGTAGAGAAACATCAGGCTGCCGTAGAACAGGAGCAGAAGTGAATCTCTGCTTAAGTTCCTGAAATGCAGAGACTGCCTCAGGAGGCCAATTCACCACATCAGAACCCTTCTTGGTCAAATCAGTTAATGGTTTAACAATAACAGAGAAATTACCAATAAATTTACGATAAAAATTGGCAAAACCCAAGAATCTTTGAAGAGCCTTTAATGAAGTAGGTTGAACCCAATCACAGATGGCCTGAACTTTGACCGGGTCCATTTCAATAACAGATGGGGACAAAATGAATCCCAGAAATGAGATCCTCTGAACGCCAAAAAGACACTTTGATCCCTTCACATACGGAGCATTCTCTCTCAAAATCTGGAACACAGTCCGAACATGTTTTACATGAGAGTCCCAGTCATTGGAAAAAATCAAGATATCATCCAAATAAACAATCAGAAATTTATCCACAAAATCCCTGAAAATGTCATTCATGAAGGACTGGAAGACAGAAGGAGCATTAGTGAGCCCAAAGGGCATCACAAGGTACTCAAAATGCCCTTCAGGGGTATTAAAGGTTATATGCCCCCTGAGGTACAAGCTTGGTAAACCAAGTAGCGTTTTTCACCCTGGAAAACAGATCAGAGATCAAGGGTAACGATATTGATATTTCACAGTAATATTGTTCAAGAGACGATAATCAATACACGGCCTTAATGAACCATCCTTTTTGGCCACAAAGAAAAAACCGGCACCCAAGGGTGAAGAGGATGGTCTGATATGACCCTTCTCCAATGACTCCTTGATATAAGACCGCATAGCGTCATGTTCAGGTACAGACAAGTTAAAAAGGCGACCTTTAGGGAATTTACTACCAGGCACTAATTCAATAGCGCAGTCATAGCTCCTATGGGGAGGTAAGGATGCAGATTTACTTTCGCTAAACACATCAGAAAAATCAATCAAAAAGTCAGGAACATCCTGAGCCTGGGGGGAGGCAGAAAAAACAGGAGTGTTGGTATTAACACATTGGCAGCCCCAACTGGTAACAGACACAGATTTCCAATCCAAAACAGGATTATGAGACTGTAACCAAGGGAAACCCAGTACGATAATGTCATGCAGATTATACAGAACCAAAAATTTGCAACTCTCCTGATGATCAGGTTCAACCCTCATTATCACCTGAGTAGAGAACTGAGGTTTATTCTCAGCCAAAGGGGTAGAATCAATCCCCAGTAGGGGAATAGACTTCCGTAGGGGTATCAAGGGAAACCCACAACGTTTAGCAAAATCAAAATCCATCAGGTAATAGCTGCTCCAGAATCAACAAAAGCCTGAGCAGAAAATGAGGACAGAGAGCATATCAGGGTAACAGTTAATAAAAACTTAGTCTGAACACTACCCAAGACAACTGAGCGTGCAAAACGTCTTCCCCGCTTAGGGCAGACTGAAATAGCATGAGAGGCATCACCACAGTAGAAACATAACCCATTGCGCTTTCGAAATTCATGACGCTGTGCCCCAGAAACCACTCTATCACACTGCATGGATTCAGAAGCAGGTTACAAGGCAACATTATTCCACGCATACCTTTCCACTCACGCAAACGTCTGTCAATTTGAATCGCTAATGACATAGAATCATTGAGACCAGAGGGAACAGGGAATCCCACCATAACATCCTTTATATTATCTGACAGTCCCTTCCGAAAAAGAGCTGCCAAAGCGTCGTCATTCCATTTGGTCAGGACTGCCCACTTACGGAATCTCTGACAGTATAACTCAGCGTCCTCAAGCCCCTGACTTAATGCCAACAAAGTTTTTTTGAGCTTGATCAGTGACATTAGGCTCATCGTACAATAACCCCAAAGCCTGAAAAAACGCATCAACATCACTCAAAACAGGATCCCCAGGTGTCAGGGAAAAAGCCCAATCCTGAGGGTCGCCGCGCAGGAGAGAGATGACAATTTGAACCTGCTGCGCTGCGTTCCCTGAGGACTTAGATTTTAAGGCAAAAAACAATTTACAGTTATTTTTGAAATTCAGAAACTTAGCTCGATCCCCTAAAAACAAATCTAGCATGGGGATCCTAGGTTCCACAACAGGCAACCTAGCAAGATAGGTAGCAATACTCCGAACTTCAGTGGCAAGCTGATCCACACGGCCAGACAACTGTGCAAACTCCATTGAGAGAGAAAAAAAATCCTCCTCAGCACCCAGAGATACAGAGGGAAAAAAAAATGCAACAAGCAGAAAAAAAAAAATCTCTGACAACTCTGACAACTTTTTTTCTTTCCACAATATTTTCCCTTCTGTGAGTACCATATAATTTTCAGTTTAGGCTGGTGATACTGTTATGATTTGGTAGCTGAGGAGAGCAGGCAGAAAAGGAAATACACCAGAGCAGTTGGAAACTATGAGATTGCAGTACCCTGACTAACCACCACAACTAGAGGTAGCCGTGGAGCGTTCCTACGTTGGTCCTAGATGCCTCGTCACAGCCTGAGAAACTAACTACACCTAAAGATAGAAAGAGGAAAGCTATCTGCCCCGGAGCAGATCCCCAAAGAACATAGAAAGCCCCCAAACATGTAATGGCGGTTAGACAAGAAGAAATACAGACACAGACAGAAAATAGTATGAGCAAACGTTGGGGCCCAAACTTACTAAATAGAAAAGGATAGGAAGGGCACTTACTGCAATCCCAAAAAACCCTGAAAAGCACCAACTCTACTAATTTCAAAAACACCTGAGATCACACGACCTCTACCACCTAAATTAGTTCTCTGGTGTAACCAAAAACAAAACAGCAGCCACTGAAAAAACTGGAAAAAGCAAATGTACAAACATCAGTGGCTGAACTGAACTGAGAGGGCAAAAGCCCCCAGAAGGGACCCTGAAGGCCCCCACAGAAGTGCAGGACAAAATGCAAAAATCAAGCACAAAAACAAAAAGAAGAAAATGTCTTATCTGTTAGCAGGAGATTCAGACACGACACAGCAGGCTACCAAGGAAACAGGAATCAAGGATTGAGACCAGAACAATTGATCACCGGCAACCCTGATGGGAAGGCGACTCCCTTATATAAGACCAGTCAGTAACACCTGATTCCCAATCCTCACAATCTTCACTGGACAGTCCAGTACCGTTTGTAACCACCAGAGGGAGCTTCCGCTCAGAACTCATTTCCAGCCTATTCACAACACAGGTAGTTGCAAACAGAGGCAGAGACCTGCTTGTCTTAGCACTAGCTCAGAGCAGTCTCTGACCACGCTTGCCTGCGATTCAGCTGCTTCAGATCAACAGAGCAGCTCTTCCTTTTGTGGGCTGTTCTGCTGATGTGGTGTGACTGCTGATGTCATGCTGATTGACAGCTGGCTCCCTGCAGTTAGGCAGCTGGGAGCCGTGTGTCAATCGGCATAATGTCGTCAGTCACGTTCCTTCAACAGAGCAGAATGGAAGAGAATCCACTTTCATGTCAGTGTGATATCAGGGGAGCTGCTGAATCGCCCCCAGGAGCAGTCGGTCTGTAACTGCTCTGTGCCGGCAGAGATTAGCAGGTAGTTAGTTCTTGTTAGTTCTTAGCCTCACAAATTTTAATGCTGTGTAAGAAAATAATGAAAGTTTCTATTAAATGTTAGCAAGCAAAAATTTTGAAAGCCATGAGAAACTGATACAGAAAACGTACTGGGAATTTGTGGAACCTTTCATGATACATCCTAATAATCTTTATTTGCTATAACTGGTATACCCCTTTAATGTCCATTTCTATAGGGGAGGATAATAATCATCAAATCATTACAGTGTGCAAAGAAATTCAGCAGTTTATCAGAGTGTAAAAGTTCAGCGCAGTAAATTCTGAGCAGGGGACTGAGAAGGCTAAGAGCATTAGAAAGCATCAGTGAAATATGCCTTGCTGTATTAGCCAGGAAAGGCTTCTTGAGGCTAACTGCAAATCATCTGTCATCCATCCAGTGCACTGAGTAATTGTAACACTCAATAAGATCATTAAAGCAAATGTGTGTTCTAGTATCGGCTTAGTAACAAAGGGTGGTGATTGCGGGTGATAGGACTGTTATGGTGCTCATGGAGGTCCGGAGTTGTCAATCAGACATGCCACTAGGAGGTCCAAGTCTAGGGGGCACTTTTTCTTCCTATGCGGACAGCCAAGCTGGTGATGGGACATTTCTAAGATGTGTAAATCATCTCTCCTCCAGGAA
Source organism: Oophaga sylvatica (assembly GCA_033576555.1). Lineage (NCBI taxonomy): Eukaryota > Metazoa > Chordata > Amphibia > Anura > Dendrobatidae > Oophaga > Oophaga sylvatica. Next base: position 158,984,989 of record JARQOD010000007.1, on the reverse strand, counting down.
GAAGAAAACTGGCTCCATGGTGCCACCCATCGGTAGCTTTTTTCCTCTTGGAAGAGAGATGATTTATATACCACAAATTTCCATCTCAGTTAACAGAACCTTATTTCTTTAATTCCAGAGTTTATTGAAGAGCTCAATTGGGGTCATAGGGCTTTCTTATGGCCCTTTCACGTAACATTTTTTCCAACGTTCAGTGGCTTCCTTCGGGGCTTATGTCTCAAACGTCACGCAAAACAGTTTTCGAGTCTATGCGTCAACAGGGCCATTGACTATGATGATTGAAACTGAGTCACTGTGTGCTCTGTCGTGCATCATTTTCGGCCACGTATGCCTTTTGGAAGTGGGCAGCGTGAAATAAGAGACTATGTCTGCATGACTACTATCAATTGGCCGACAGTGATGCACGACAGAGCACATGGTGATTCAGTCTGCATCATTATATTCAATGGTCCCGTCAGCACATACGCTCAAATACCGTTTTGCAGGTGGGTTCGGAATCGAATCTAAGCTTCGAAGGAGCCACTGAGCGAAATAAAATATACTATGTGAAAGGACCCTTTGGGTCGATTCAGATGTCAGTGATTTTTCTCATTCACAAGAAGCAGTCCGAGTGTCATCACAGTTTGGTCAATGTTGGTTTTTACCATCAGCTTTTCTTGGATGTGAAAAAAAAATTAAGGAAGTTTCTGAAGCTTCTCTTATCAAACATCTGTGAAAAACAAACATCCTATGGATAACATCCGAGTGTTGTCTGATTATTTAATGGATTTCTAGACTTGTATTGGGGAGTTTGATTCAATCAATATTGGACAAGTCTCTGTGATTTTGAGCAGACCACTAGGTCCAAGAAAAAAATCCAATCCAACTTGTGAACTACCCCATTGACCAAAATAGGTATGAGTGATATACGTGAAAAATACAGATAGCACTTGTACAAGAAAAACTGATGAGTGAAAGAGCCTTAATAGGAATCTTAGGGATGACTTAGGGGTGAAATCATTATGGTCACACTTCAGGGGGCACAGGCCAATGACTGGTCATGATAAAATGACCCATGATATAATGCTCTTGCTCACTAACCGCATGCATTTCACAGGACTATATCATCATTGGTCGCCAATTCTGGTGAATGGATTGTCAGAATTATTTTTTTTGCAATGTGACCCATAAGGAAAAGGAGACTATCTGTAATAATACTATATTACCATTTGTATTGGTGTAGTATAACATGCACGTTCACAGTGTCAAAGCAAGGGGTCTGTAAATGAAAATACCTGAAATGTATGAGTCCACGTTTCTGATAAAACAGAACTTCTTTTTTCACATCTTCTATTTGTCCGTTCAGTTGTAAAACTAATGGGGGGTTCTTCTGACCGACCCAAACTGATTTAATTAGAAAATTAGATTTCTTTGGCTACAAAATAAAGAAAAATATGTTAAGGAGGAAAAATGTATTTACATAATTTCGGATTTAAAAACATAAAGGCGAAGAGGAAGGATTATGAAAACAACATTTTTCATATGTTAGTTTGTGAAGCAGCATTCTGAAGGTATGTACACATTGTAATTTCACCGGCTGTTTGCTGCTGTTAACCATTTATATGCCACTCTTGATCTCTGACAACAGCATTCAAATGGTCTGTTTTCTGATACACTCGTGTACCAGCTCCATTCCGTCCCCTGCAATGTGATTGTGGGGAGCTGATAAGTTACCATGCCCCTGTGGTTGCCATGTTAGTTCTCATATGAAGCTCAGCCTGAGACTGGGCTTCATAGAAGCACTGCATAGGCTTTATAGAAGAGCTGCACTTAGACTATGTACTGCAATACTATAGTAGTGTAGTATATTGTTTAAATGATGACACAACCACAGGTTCAAGTCCCCTGTAGGAACTCAAAAATAAAAAGTTGTAATTAATAAAAAATGATCGCAGGTTCAAGTCCTCTAAACGGATGAAAAAATGATATGTAAAATAAAAAGCTTTAAGTCATCCCCTTTTACTCATTCAAAAATTAACAAATTAAAAACATAAAAGAAGAAACATATTTGATATCATTTTGTTTGAAAATAGTTTGATATATAAAACTATCAAATGATTTAAACCAAAGGCTAAAACGCCGAAAGAGAATACAAGAATTGTGATTTTTTTTGGCCACTTCACTTCCTTAAAAACTAGAATGAGAAACAGTCAAAATGTTATATGTGACCTAAAATAGTATCAATAAAAAAGGTACAGCTCAGCACTCAAAAAATAGGTCCTTACACAGCTTCTTGGACTGAAAAATACAAACCACAGATCTCAGAAAATGGCTTCACAAACAAGCATGTATTTTATAAGATTCTGATTTTTTTTCACCACTGAAAATGAGAAAAATTCTTATAAGATGGTATAACAATAATTATATAGAATCATATTGCCAGATCATTTTTACCGTACAATGAATGCCGTAAAAACAAAACCTAAAAAACAAAGACTGAATTACATTTTTTTTCATCAAATTTGAAATTTTTGCCTGTTTTTCAGTAAAATATAAAATGAACAATGTCATTCAAAACCACAACTTGACTCGCAAAAATCAAGACCTCGTACGATCATGTTGATGAAATATAAACAAGTTATGGCACCAGGAAGAAGGGAAGGAAAAACTGAAAAAATGTTTCGATCCTTTACGAGTTTAAAGAAAATCAGTGAAGGCTTTGAATGTATTATATTGGAACGTATATTAATATGTCAAAAAGATTCATTTTGCTTTGCAGATCCTTATACCACATGTAGTCAAAATTGTTGGTACCCTCGTTTAATGACAGAAAAACCCACAATGGTCACAGAAATAACTTGAATCTGACAAAAGTAATAATAAATCAAAAATGTATGAAAATGAACAAATGAAAGTCAGACATTGCTTTCCATCCATGCTTCCACAGAATTTAAAAAAAAATAAAACTCATGAAATAGGCCTGGACAGAAATGATGGCACCCTTAACTTAATATTTTGTTGCACAACCTTTTGAGACAATCACTTCAATCAAACGATTCCTGTAACTGTCAATGAGACTTCTGCACCTCTCCACAGGTATTTTGGCCCACTACTCAAGAGCAAACTGCTCCAGTTGTCTCGTGTTTGAAGGTTGCCTTTTCCAGACGGCATGTTTCAGCTCTTTCCAAAGATGTTCAATAGGATTTAGGTCAGGGCTCATAGAAGGCCACTTCAGAATAGTCCAATGCTTTCCTCTTAGCCATTTTTGGGTGTTTTTAGCTGTGTGTTTTGGGTCATTATTCTGTTGCAATACCAATGACCTGCGACTGAGACCAAGCTTTCTGGCACTGGGCAGCACATTTCTCTCTAGAATCCCTTGATATTCTTGAGATTTCATTGTACCCTGCACAGATTCTAGACACCCTGTGCCAGATGCAGCAAAGCAGCCCCAGAACATAACAGTGCCTCCTCCATGTTACACAGTAGGGACAGTGTTCTTTTCTTGATATGCTTCATTTTTCCGTCTGTGAACATAGAGCTGATGTGCCTTGCCAAAAAGTTCCATTTTTGCCTCATCTGTCCATAGGACATTCTCCCAGAAGCTTTGTGACTTGTCAACATGTAGTTTGGCAAATTCGAGTCTGGCTTTTTTATGATTTTTTTTCAACGATGGTGTCCTCCTTGGTCGTCTCGCGTGAAGTCCACTTTGGCTCATACAACGAAGGATGGTGCGATCTGAAACTGATGTTCCTTGAGCTTGAAGTTCACCTTTAATATGTTTAGAAGTTTTTCTGGGCTCTTTTGTTACCATTCGTATTATCTGTCTCTTTGATTTGTCATCAATTTTCCTCCTGCGGCCACGTCCAGGGAGGTTGGCTACAGTCCCATGGAGCTTACATTTCTGAATAATATGTGCAACTGTAGTCACAGGAACATCAAGTTGCCTGGAGATGGTCTTATAACTTTTACCTTTAACATATTTGTCTATAATTTTCTTTCTAATCTCCTGAGACAACTCTTTCCTTCGCTTCCTCTGGTCCATGTTGAGTGTGATACACACCATGTCACCAAACAGCACAGTGAGTATCTGTAGCCCTCTATACAGGCCCATTCGCTGATTCCAAGATTGCAGATACTTGTGATGCTAATTAGTGGACACTCCATGATTTAACATGTCCCTTTTGTCACATTATTTTCAGGGGTACCACAATTTCTGTCCAGGCCTATTTTATGAGTTTTATTTTTTTTTAAATTCTGTGGAAGCATGGTTGAAAAGCAATGTCTGACTTTCATTTGTTCATTTTCATAGATTTTTTATTTATTATTACTTTTGTCAGATTCAAGTTATTTCTGTGATCATTGTGGGTTTTTCTGTCATTAAATGAGGGGTACCAACAATTTTGACCCCGTGTGAATATTATGATAGGATAGATTCTCACTTGTTCAACAATTCAACCAGATAGATTATAAATGAATGATCGCTGGGAGTCCAACAACGGGGCTGGCAAAAATCCCGAGAGCGGAAGTCTTAAAGTGTGAATGGACCAGTAGAGCAAATGTCTGATTACCACTCGATTTACTTCCAATGGACTGATGGGACAGCTATCTCTTGTTAGTCCCATATAAATGAATTGAGCAATGATCTTGCATCAGCACCACTATTCCATCCACAAAGGAGACTTTCATTGGTAGGGTCTTAGCGATTGGACTTCCAGTGAGGATACCTTTAACACATATTCTGTGTATTTACTGGGATAACTACTTTAAGGGGAATCTGTCAAAAGATGTTTGCCATCTAAATTTTTTTCCCCATCTAATCTAAAAGCAGCATAATGTAGGGGCAGAGATTCCAGCAATGTATCCCTTATTCGGCTGCTTGCTGCAGTGTGGAGACACAACATTGTATATAAATTAACTAGATGACTATTTTTAGCAAGCCAGAAAGAATAGACTGTTATCTATATGATAACTTTTGAATTTAAGTGTTGATTTCTGGTTGGTCAAGAAAACAGACTTTTGCTTGTGTAAGCTTGTAATATTGACTTGTAAGTTGGCATTTAATGTAACATATTGTACTGTTATCATTGATGACTAGTGATATTTACTGATATTCTAATTACACATTCTCCAGGCCAGATAGTTTGTTGGCATTCCAAACAGAGGAGGAAAATCTATGCAAATAGATTACATAATCAAACAATGTGACTTGGTCATCACCATTCTTCCCTTATCTGTGATTCTGGATTGAAGGACACTTATTAATTATAAAAGGAGGTTACATTCTTCTATGTATAGAAATAGGAGACAGAGAGACAGCCAGAGATTCAGCCAAGACATCAAAACAGCCAAAGGACCAGAGACAGGACAGCAGGCAAGACATCATGGCTCCATCACAAGGGACAAGGATCTATCATTCTACAGGAAACAACCTAGGGGACCTCGGCCCCAGTTGGAAGAATACAAATCTGCTCCATTGATCATCGCTGAACCCTTAAAGATGTTTGGAGAAAGCCAGGATTGAGATCTGCCGGTCCTCTGGTTCCCTGGAAGATGAAGCCAGGTTGTGATCTCAGGGTCAACTGCCTTTGTAACTCAATGTACTGTCATCTTCCTAATCTTGTCTTTACCTTCTCTCTATGCGTGCCACAGGTGGGGTAATCGACCCTGGAAGATAAAGCCAGGTTGTGACCCTCCGGTCAACTGGCCTTGTATCTGAATGGACTGTCATCTTCCTATGCTTGATCTTACCTCCTCTCTGTGTGCGTGTCACAGGTGGCTTAGTCGACCCTGGAAGCTCTGTGGTAACAGCTGCCATTATCCCGATGAGTCAGCGGAAGTGTGGGACTCTGTAATGTGCACCATCTTGGGTATTTTGCTGGGACTGTCCTACATGTTGCCTGCCTGTTTTGTGGTTCAATAAAGTATTACCACACTATTTTACCTTCACCTTATGTTTTCTGATTAGCTTTATGCCCACGTTAAAAGTAAAGTGGGCATTCGGTGGGACGATCCCTGGTCCACGTGGTTTCGGCTAGCGGACCGGGGAGCCCGCCGACTCCCCGTGTCTCTACATGTAGTTTTTATAAAATCACTGTTTTATCAGCAGGAGATTATCACTAGAGGACTAGTAAACCTGCTGCCAGGTAGTCCTCCATATTCATGAGCTCTGTATAACTCCACCCCCACCACTGATTGGCAGCTTTCTTTCTATGCACAGTGTACACTGAAAGCAGCCAATCAGTGATGTGGGTGGAGTTATACAGAACTCAGCATCCAGAGAACTGGTAGATTTGCAGCACATAAATCAGAGATTTCCCCAAACTAGCAGTCCAGTAAGCATCACTGGAATCAAGATCTCTGCCCTTACATCATGCTGCTCTCAGATGCGGGAGCAAGAACCTGGTGACAGATTCCCTTTAAAGATGCATAATAGTTGAAGGCTATGTTACAGTTTTTGCATCTGGGCCTAGGAGCTTCCAGTTACACCACGCAACCATATTGTGATTTACACGTCATAAGAACGGACGTTTTCTAATATACCAGATCTGTGATCCAATAATCCACTGTCACATTAAACTCTTGTTTTGAGCCCTTGATCTTGAACGAAATAATCTTCATTTTGTCACTATTTTCTAGGTGGATCTCATTCTTAATCAACTGGTTCCACAGCGACACCATTTCGCTATAACTTCTGAGGGAATTGCCCCCAATAAAATTTACAGTTGAAGCCTATGGAACAGATGACAAATGTTATTCGCATGTTAATAAAACGTTACTGAGCAAATCACTGACGTAGAAGCGTACAGTGATCACAGCGTTATAATTTTGCTTGCCTTAGAGAAATATAACCTTTAATGCTTTTACATACTGAAAAGTCAATCAAAGGACAGGAAGGGTGTAAAAAGAGAGAAAACAAGCAGGTGGGAAGGTGCGGTTAAACATTTGGTCCCATCATGGTTCACCGAGTGGCGGGGCTCGGTTTGAACAGTCATTCTCTGCTGACAGACTCCCTTTAATATGTTAATCCAGGACAAGCCCTAGTGCAAAAGTGGTCATACAACTTTAATAGCCGTATTGTAACAGTTAGTCTTCCCCACCTCTGGGGGCGCTCATGTTCTAAATGGGGAGGGGACAACAAGCTGCTACCGCCTCATCTCCCTCAGCACAGGATAGGGAATTCCAAATGTAAGACTTCTGATATCTGTGCAGAAGGAGCACTGGCTGAACGTCTCGTACAGATCAGTCCGTCCTATAACATTGGATGGTTAGGATAACTTTAGTCTAATGACTTTGGCAATCTTAAGGGGGTTTAACCCCTTCTGAAAATGTTCTGTCATCGCCTGCAGTAGTTATAAAAAACAAACTTGTTGAGTATTACTTAACCTCCCCAGGTCCAGCGCCGACTCTGTCTTGCTGTCCCAGTCTCTGTTTGCAGCGCTGCAGCCAATCAGCAAGCTCTGCGACCTGTGCTGAAGTGTCGGCGAAATTACGACAGTGCTGCAGTCAAATAAGAGGGACCAGAGCCAGTTCAGGTCTTGGAGAGGGTAAATAATACTCTGTTATTTTATAGCTACTGCAGCATATCAAGGAAAGTTTTCTGAAAGGGAACAACCTGAATAATATTATTTGTAAGTTTACTCATATGAATTGACAGTCGCATCAAGCAAAGGGTTCCAAATCAGCGCTGAAAGGGGGCATCTTGTTCTGGACTGTGTGAGCAGCTTGTACAGAGTGGATATCCACCCCCGGCAGAATATTGAGGGGCTGCAGATGACGAGCCACTGCTCGAGGGATGCAGGCAGCAAGTGACAGGACAAGTCACACAGAAGTCAGTATTACTGGAACAGCGCCCCTGCAGGAGGTAAGTATACACTGTGTTGGATCCTGAGTTGATTAAGCTGGGGCTATCCGGTGGTGGACTCCTATAACCCTGTGACGCACTAACCCCTGCTACTTCCATTGAAGGGATTATGTTTTAGTAGTATTGGGTTCAGACCCCACACCTTTTTGTAATATAATGTACTGTAGCTCGGGTATTTTCTACACTGAATGGTCAATAACATACATTATAACCAACTTTCCAATCATAGCAGAATTAACTTTTCAACATTTAACTTCCAGAAGAAGCCCTCCTCCTCTTCCCATCAAAGTTTTTATCCTCTTACTATATTGCAGTCATCATATTATACAGCACTGTGTACTCACAATTGCTCATTTTGCCTTTCTACCAGCTAATTATTCTCTTTTCCATTAGGTCTACGATATCACGTGATTAATAACTGCCCCCTAGCTGAATCCTCCTAAGCTCTATGTAGAAACAGGAAGTCTCTTTTCCCTGCATGACTCATCATTACAACTATAAGTCCATGGCAGTCCTGCTCCACCTCCTATTATACTCCTGACCCAGCTGCTGTAGAGTTGTAGTTCTAATGATGATTCATACAGAGAAAACAGACTTACTGTTTCTACACAGAGCTTAGAAGAATTCAGTTAGTCAGTTTTCAATCATGTTGTGTCATAGTGACCTAATGTAAAAGAGAAGAATTAGCTGGGTAGAAAGGCAAAATGAGCAATTGTAAGCACACAGTGCTGTATAATATGATGACTGCAATATATTAAGAGAATAAAAACTTTGATAGGAAGAGGAGGAGGAGTGCTTCTTTAATGTAAGAATATTGAATAATAATTGGAAAATAAAACAATCTTAAAGTTAGACTGACTTTTAGGTAAGTAACCGTAGGTGTGTGTATATGAATTCTTCCTTCTTTCTCACTTCCTGAGTCTTTGTAGAACACATCCAGCACTAAGTTCTTGACGGACAGAGCTTTTCCAGCAGACAGCTCAATCATAGTCTGGTAAGCATGTCGCTGAGGCTGATGGAGTTTGAGGGCTGAGTAGAGATATAACCAAGGTGTGTCCATAGTAAACGCCCCTAGGAAAGAGCAAAAAGTGCAACATTAAGTTCGAGTCTTCTACAGATCGTCAGAAAGGAAACTGATTAATTGCATTATTATTTATTCAGTAATGGAGGAGCAATATTGTAATGCAGTTTAGAAACCAAAGCAAGGAGAGGATAGAACAAAAACATCTCTACCTTCTCTCTCCATTGTGTCACTGCGCGGAAATCGGACTGCACTCAGATGTCATCAGAGTGCAGTCCGATGGTTTCCATGCACTCTTTGATTTGCATGGCGATTTATTCTTTAGAGAGCCTATGTCCGAGGAAAAAAATCGGACACGTGCACGGCAACATAGACTAAAATTGGTCCAAGTGAGAGCCAATGTTTTGTCGGATCGCACTCAGACCGAAAATACGGCCATGTGAGTGAGTCCTAAGGGGCAGTAAAGAAGTAGCAACTCCTCATCTGGAGGATCTAGTATGATTATGCAGTAAAAATTGGTATATTACATTTAGAATATTACTATATTACATTTATAATATTAGTATATTACATTTGTATTGTGAATCAAAACTTTTTCCAGCAAGCAATTTAGAAACAATTAACACAGATGAAGGACGGTACTGCATATTATATCATCCACAGACTGTACTTTATTCCTGCAGACTCTGATGAAAAGCTGCAGGTTTCGATCACTTAAATGGAATTTATCATCAGGTTTTTTGTTACCCCATATCAGAGCAACATGATGTATGTGCAGAGACCCTGATGCCAGTGATGTGTCAATTACTGAGCTGCTTGCTATCATTTTGATAAAATCAGTTTTCGCTTCTGCAGATCTTTCAGTTCTCTGAATGCTGAGCTCTGTATAACCCTGCCCACATCACTGATTGGCAGGCATTCTGTGCATAGGCAGAAAGCTGCCAATCAGAGCACATGAATATGGATGACTACCTGGCACAGGTTTACCAGTGATAATATCTTGCTTATAACACATTGATTTTATCAAAACTACAGCAGGTAACATAGTAAGTGACACATCGCTGGAATCATGATCTCTGCCTCTACATTATCCTGCACTCAGGTTAGTTGACAGATTCCCTTTAAGAAGACTGTTCTATTTGCAAATCCCCATATAGCAGTGACAAATCAGCAGCAGAAAACCTGAAATGTAGCCAGTGATTACTGCGATGGATTTGGCTCTGATACTATGAAATAATAAGAACAGAGATTCTCTTTCCATCTTACCTTCCCATTTATAAAGGTCATTCTTTGATATATCCTTCCACTGTAGTCCGGCAACAAATGGCATTCGGTCATTGTACTGAACTTTGAAATTAGTATTGCTTTCCAGGGCAGAATGAGTATGTAACAGTTGTGTCCTATAGTTCACCTGTTTCTCAGCAACTTGTAGGGTGAACTGAAAGAAAACACATTGTCTTTTTCAAGAATCAATAAGAAATTTTTAGAGCTCTTTAAAGAAAACCAAATCCAAAAACTGATTAAAAAAATGAATGAAAACAATGTATCTAAACAACGCAAAGAAAAAAGAAAAACATTCAATTACTATCTTCCATGCAGATAAACAAGAGAACTTCTTACTTAAAAACAAAGAACAAAGAAGATGGAAAAATCTTACAGGTCGTCTCGCTTTGCTTTTTTGTTAATTTTAATCTATATACATTGCCTTGAAAAAGTATTCATAAGTTTTTCACATTTTTTCACATTACACCCACAAACTTAAATTTATTTTATAAGGTTTTTTTGGGATATACCAACACAAAGTAGCAAGTGTTTGTGAAGTGTAAAGGAAATGATATATGGTTTTATAAATATTTAAAAAACATAAATCTGAAAATTATGATGTGCCTTTGTGTTCAGCCCCCTGAGTAAGTACTTTGAAGGACCACCTCTGCCTTCAATGAATGAACACATGAATATGCTTTGATCGAAACCATCCAGTGTAGCTCTGTCACTATGTTTAGGGTCATTGTCCTGCTAGAAGATGAACATACACCCCAGTCTCAAGTCTTTTGAAGCCTTTAAAGGGAATCTGTCACCCCAAAATTGCCATATCAGATAAAGATATGGCTGAATACAGCGTCCCATAACAAATCTATCTGTCTTTTCCTTATATTCTGATACCCCGTTTTCATATATAAATACCTTTGTAAACTTTGTTTTTCTGGGGTCAATCATGGCGGTCAGGTCAGGAAGGCGGCGGTTAGTCCCTTCCCCCAACCCCTCGCTCCTCTACTTCTGTCACGTAACGCTGCCTGTGAATATCACAGGCAGCGTAAGTTTTCAGCGCTTGCGCTCTGCAGCAGGGCCCCCGCGCTTGCGCAGTCTTATTTGCCCAGCTGTGGGCAAACTAGTCAAACAATACAGCGCATGCGTCACACTTCCTCAATTGAATTGGCTAAAATTACTGGCGCTTGCGCAGTAATTAAAATATTCTGCCCCACTGTTGGCAAAACAACATTGCGCACGCACGAGGGTCTTTTTCACAGCGCAAACGCTGAAAAACAACGCTCAAGGAAAAAAATAAATGCGTACGCCAAGAACGGAGGAGGGTTGGGGGAAGCGAATAACCGCCGCCTTCCTGACCTGACCGCCATGATTGACACCAGAAAAACAAAGTTTACAAAGGTATTTATATATGAAAACGGGGGTATCAGAATATAAGGAAAAGACAGATAGATTTGTTATGGGACGCTGTATTCAGCCATATCTTTATCTGATATGGCAATTTTGGGGTGACAGATTTCCTTTAATAGGTTTTCCTCCAAGATTTAGCTCCTTCCATCTTCCCATCAACTCTGACCAGCTTCTCGAACCCTGCTGAAGAAAAACCTCCCCGGTGTATGATGCTGCCACCACCATGCTTCACAGTGGGGATGGTGTTTTCAGTGTGATGTGCAGTGTTAGTTTTCCACCATACATAACAGTTTGCATTTAGACAAAAAGTTCTACTTTGTTTTCATCTTACCAGAGCATCTTCTTCCACATGCTAGCTGTGTCCCGTACATGGCTTTTTGCAAACTGCAAACAGGACTTCTTATGGCTTGCTTTCAAAAATGTACCGTATTTCCTTTGGCCACTCTTCCATAAAGGCCAGATTTGTGGAGTATGTGAATAATATTTGTTCAGTGGACAGATTCTCCTAGCTGAGCTGTGGCTCTCTGCAGGTCCTCCAGAGCGACCATGGGCTTCTCGGCTGCTTCTCTAATTAGTGCTCTCCTTGCTTGGGATGTCAGTTTCGGTGGACGGCCATGTCTTGGTAGGTTTGCAGCTGTGCCATTTTTGGATGATGGATTGAACAGTGCTATGTGAGTTGTTCAGAGCTTGGATTATTTTTATAACCTAACCAGGGGCGGACACAGACTGTAGTGGGCCCCTGTGCAAGAAATTTTTCAGGCCCCTTCCTCCCGCACTTTATAGGGCAACAAAGTTATGTAATCATATAGATTGTAATATTTATTTAGAACGCAACTATCAAATCTAAATAGTAAAGTTGTTTAATATGATCATAAAAACTAATAGGGAGATAGATGATACCTACCTGCCCGTTCTACCTACCACTTGCATAGGTCAGTCACAAACCTCAGTGGGCCCCTTTAACACAGACCACGATTCATGATGCACAGATACAGCAGAGAAATATGGGTATAGTACAATGCCAAATACTTCACTTCTTCCATTACATGAGTGATATCTATTGTAAATTCTACAATAGCTCAAAAACCGCCAAATCCTCACAGCGCACAGAACAGACTGGACAGTACAGTCCTCCATACAATATTATGGGCACCACAGTCTCCCCCTCATCACCCATATAATACCCCATGCAGGATGTCACCCCCCATATAATGCTCCATACAGAATACTGGACCCAAAATAATGCTCCATACAGAATACTGGACCCAATATAATGCTCCATACAGGATACTGGTCCCCATATAATGCTCCATACAGAATACTGGACCCAATATAATGCTCCATACAAAATATGGAGCTCTCCTCTGGCTGTACTGCGTTCTGCACTGTTACGGATCAGGAAAGGGCGCTGTGGAAAGACTCCCCATTATCATCATGATTGTCTCCCCATCATCATCATTGCCTCCTTATCATCATCATTGCCTCCCCATCATCATCATGGCCTCCCATTATCATAAATGCCTGCCCATCATCATCTCCTCCCCATCATCATCAATGCCTGCCCATCATCATCTTCTCCCCATCATCAATGCCTGCCCATTATCATCAATGCCTGCCCATTATCATCATCTTCTCCCCATCATCATCAATGCCTCCCCATTATCAGCAATGCCTGCCCATCATCATCTCCTCCCCATCATCATCAATGCCTGCCCATCATCATCTTCTCCCATCATCAATGCCTGCCCATTATCATCAATGCCTGCCCATTATCATCATCTTCTCCTCATCATCATCAATGCCTCCCCATTATCAGCAATGCCTGCCCATCATCATCTTCTCCCCATCATCAATGCCTGCCCATTATCATCAATGCCTGCCCATTATCATCATCTTCTCCTCATCATCATCAATGCCTCCCCATTATCAGCAATGCCTGCCCATCATCATCTCCTCCCCATCATCATCAATGCCTGCCCATCATCATCTTCTCCCCATCATCAATGCCTGCCCATTATCATCAATGCCTGCTCATTATCATCATCTTCTCCCCATCATCATCAATGCCTCCCCATTATCAGCAATGCCTGCCCATCATCATCTCCTCCCCATCATCATCAATGCCTGCCCATCATCATCTTCTCCCCATCATCAATGCCTGCCCATTATCATCAATGCCTGCCCATTATCATCATCTTCTCCTCATCATCATCAATGCCTCCCCATTATCAGCAATACCTGCCCATCATCATCTTCTCCCCATCATCAATGCCTGCCCATTATCATCAATGCCTGCCCATTATCATCATCTTCTCCCCATCATCATCATCAATGCCTCCCCATTATCATCAATGCCTGCCCATCATCATCGCCTCCCCATCATCATTATCGCCTCCCCATCATCTTCTCCCCATCATCAATGCCTGCCCATTATCATCAATGGCTGCTCATTATCATCATCTTCTCCCCATCATCATCATCAATGCCTCCCATTATCAGCAATGCCTGCCCATCATCACACACAGACAGCACCACAGCACACAAGCACTCTCTCACATACAGACATACACACACAAAGCACCGCACTACATACACACAGACACACACAGAGACACACACACACACGTCTTACCTGTCCAGCGTCCGCGCGCTCTCTGCCACAGCCGGCCGCTGAATGATGACGTCATTCAGCGGCGCTGCAGTGAGGAAGCCCCGGCGCCCCCTGGAGCCCGGAGCTGCGGCAGCGGAGGCACGGGAGAGGTAAGTATTGTGCCAGCTGCTGCCGGGGCCCTGAGCAAGCGGGGGGGCCCAGTGGCGGCGCTGACACCGCTAACGGGCGCGGGGGTGCCAGACTGCCAGTGGGCCCCCCGCCTGCTCAGGGCCCCCCCGCCTGCTCAGGGTCCCGGCACTTGCCCGGGTGTGCCGGGTGCTGACGCTGGCCCTGCCTCCCGCAGCGCTGCTCTTCTCCTTGTGCCTCGGCTGCGTAGTGCACCACATGGCTAATTTGAATAGGTAAACAATTAGCCATGCGGTGCTGGAGGCTGGAGGGGCCCCCTCTCCCCTGGGGCCCCCGTTCAATGAACGGGCTGCACGGGCGGTAGGTCCGCCCCTGAACCTAACCCTGCTTTAATCTTCTCTACAACTTTATCCTTGACCTTTCTGGTGTGTTCCTTGGTTTTCATGATGCTGTTGGATCCCTAAAGTTCTCAAACAAACCTCTGAGGCCTTCACAGAAGAGCTGTAGTTATGCTAAGAATAAATTACACACAGGTGGAGTCAATTTACTAATTATGTGATTTCTGGAGACAATTAGTCCCCCAGGATTTTAGTTAGGGCTATAAGACTACAGGGGGTTGAATACAAATGCACCTCACAATTCTCAGATCTATATTTGAATATAAATGCACCTCACAATTCTCAGATTTATATTTTTTAAATATTGAGAAAACAATGTGTCATTTCCTTTACATTTCGCAAATACTTGCTACTTTTTGTTGGTATATCACATAAAATCCCAATAAAATACATTTAAGTTTCTGGGTGTAACATGAAAAAAATGTGTAAAAGTTCACAGAGATTGTGCTACTTATATAAATCAGTATGAAAAGAAGCACATTTTTTTTAAACCAGAGATCTGTAGCCATTATAGAAATGTCCTTACCTCCATGAAGTAGCTGGATGCGGAAGGATTGGAGTTATTCTTGAATGTCTGACTTATGAATAGTTTCTTCTTGTTGTTCATTTCATCCCAGTGTTTTCCATAGCTCACCTCCAGGTAGGAATGTATGTGAGGTGCGTATTCTTCATGATGTAAGTGTATCTGTAACACATGTAGAACATCAGTAGTTGGATATCAATAATCAGTGGTTGGATATCAATAATATTAATAATATTATCAATAATAATAGTGAAACAACGTGTTTCACTATTTTTTCAGGTGAAATGACGAGCAATCTAACAGAAAGCTATGGGGCCCCATGATAGTGAATAGAGTCTGTTGGATACGTTTGTAAACACTTTTATCATTTCTAATTTATACTTCACTGCAT
This sequence comes from Oophaga sylvatica, assembly GCA_033576555.1. Taxonomy (NCBI): domain Eukaryota; kingdom Metazoa; phylum Chordata; class Amphibia; order Anura; family Dendrobatidae; genus Oophaga; species Oophaga sylvatica. Next base: position 158,969,403 of record JARQOD010000007.1, on the reverse strand, counting down.
TACTTGTTTTTTTGATTTTTTTTAAATACCTGTTACAAGTACTAGATTGTCTAAGACCCTCAATACATGTTTAGAGGAAAATAAATATCTGTCATCCACATCTGATAATAGATTATCTCGCTAGAACAAAGGATCGGACATGTCGAAGCTCAACATGCTTGGTCCTTCTTTTCCCTGCCAGCTAGAGGAAGTGGGGACAACACTGTACACATATTGTTTACAGAGATCACTTCTTATTGTGTCAGTATAATCACAGAAAAGATTACAATAAAAAAAGACCTCTATATAATGATGAAACTATTACTGATAGTCACAGCTCACTTCCTGCCCCTCCCTGCACACCGACCTCTCCACCGATCACAGAGCATGCCCACAACACTTTCTCATAGAAGTCATTGTGTCAAAAAAGGAATAGCTAGGAATGTAAATAATTGCATAAGAAAAGAAAATGTCATTATGAAAGCATTATAAAATGCCTTAATTAGCAAATAAAATTTGTTCAAATTTGTCGGTAACCACTATAGTATATTAAAATGGTCTTGTTGCACTGCCAGGAACCTTTCCTAGAATGTTAATAAGGCAGCAATCTGTGAGCACACCGAGTAGGAAGTTCAAGCTCCATTCCTCCATCATGTGTAGGAAGATATGCTCCCAAAGAGGTGCTGAGGTAACAAGAGGCTGCTCACACTGCTGTCCACCATGTCAATCGGCCATAATACTTGAGATACCAGGGGTGCTGAGGTAAGAAGAGGCTAATCAGAATTTTGTCTACCCTATCTGTATAATCTAATATTGGAGATACCAAGGATGCTTCTCTAAGAAGGCGCAGCTCATGCTGCTGTCCACCATGTATTTCTGATCGAATACTAGAGATATCAGCAGTGCTGCAGTAAGAAGAGGCCGCTCACACTGCTGTCTACACTGTCTTTTTGATCTTATATTGGAGATAGCGGTAGTGCTGAGGGAAGAAGAGGCTGCTCACACTGCTGTCCACCCTGTTTCACTGGACTAATACTGGAGATACCTGGAGTGATAAGGTAAGAAGAGGCTGCTCACACTGCTGTCCACCCTGTTTCACTGGACTAATACTGGAGATACCTGGAGTGATAAGGTAAGAAGAGACTGCTTACACTGCTGTTCAACCTGTGTATATGACCTTATACTGCAGATATCAGGAGAGATGAGGTAAGAAGAGGCTGCTCACACTGTTGTCCACACTATCTGGTTTAATATAGAAGATAGCAGGAGTGCTGATGTAAGAAGAGGCTGTTCACTCTGCTGTTGACCCTGTCTGTATGACCTGATACTGGAGATATCTGGAGTGATGAGGTAAGAAAAGGCTGCTCACACTGCTGTCCACTCTGTCTACTGTATATGACCTAATACTGGAGATACCAGGAGTGATGAAGTAAGAAGAGGCTGCTCATACTGTTGTCCTCCCTGTCTATCTGGTCTAATACTGGAGATACCAGGAGTGATAAGGTAAGAAGAAGCTGCTCACATTGCTGGCCACTCTGTCTACCTGATCCAATAGTGGAGATATCAGGAGTGCTGAAGTTAGGAGAGGCTGCTCACACTGTTGTTCACCCTATATTTCTGATCTACTACTAGAGATACCAGAGGTGGTGAGGTAAGAAGAGGCTGCACAAACTGCTGTCCACTCTGTCTATATGACCTAATACTGGAGATACCAGGAGTGATGAGGTAAGAAGAGGCTGCTCATACTGTTGTCTTCCCTGTCTATGTAATCTAATACTGGACTGGAGATATCAGGAGTGAAGAGGTAAGAAGAGGCTGCTCACACTGCTGTCCACTCTGTATATATGACCTAATACTGGAGATACCAGGAGTGCCACAGGTATACAAATTCTAAATAAAAGCATTTAGAAATGTATTTATAATTACATTTCCTTTATATATTTATTTTTTTCTATTCTCGGAGAACCCCTTTAATCACGCCCAATATATAAAACAACAAATGTAGCATTATACAACCAATTTCCTACCTTGTGGTTAAAAGCTTGAATTTGTGTACAGTGAAATTCATGCTCAAAGTCAACTCTGTACTGTTCTTCAGAATCTGTGTCGATTTTTATTTTTTGGCCTGTGTCACATTCATGGCGGAGAAATTTCGCATCACCTGCAACAAATAATAAACTTTAGTCACATAAAAAAAAATGGCGAAAATAGAAAAATACATTTTAAATACAAATTTCTGCAAAGTGGAAATTGCAAAACTGTAAGTCATTGGAAAATTATGTGCTGTAGTTCACACTGTGGGGCTGAATTAAGCTTACGTCAGTTTTCTGCTTCACATGGAGGAAAATTTTTGCATGATCTGTAGCTGCGCAAAAGTGTTGTGACTTTTGCCATTTTTACACCAGTCCAGGCCAGCTGCGCTGACCTTTTGAAAAGTGGATGGAGCTCAGTCAGGAGGGAGTGTGGCTGAGCGCACCCAACAAAGTCAACATATTTTATGCTTCAAAAGTGGCATAGAGTACGACAGAAATGCACACCGGTCTATGACTGAAGTATTTTGCTTGAGGCTCTGCATGACAGCTGAAAGATTTAACAAATTCATTAAGAGGCATATGCTGCAGCACGAATTTGGCGCATCTTACCCCGATGCACGCCTCGTCAAGACTGCTGTAAAAAATACCAGTCTTGATGAATCAAGGCCTAAATGTCTATTGCAACAATAAAATGGAAATTATAGCACTGATTTTTTTTTAAAAAGTGTTTAATTTATGCTTTTTTAGATATTTCTCACACAGTATGATCCCTTCAAAGCATTCCCATACATTATAATCCCCCTACAGAAGACCCCCAGAAAATGGAATGCCCTCTTAGAATCTCCACTCAATGTAATGCCTCCACAACCTACCCCACACACACACATGCAGTGTGATACCCCCAAATCAACAGTACAATACAGTACGTTGCCATCAAAGCATTCCCATACATTATAATGCCCCAACAGAAGCCCCCCACAAAATGTAATGCCCTCTCAGCATCCCAAATCAATGTAAAGTCTCCACCACTCCCCTGTAAGGTTCTATGTATATATTCCTGAAACTCAGTTTGTTCGTCAGCCATTTTACTTTCTGTCTTGCTGCAGCTATCTTGCCCTCAGTCAAAATGGAGTTTCCAGCTTGCATGTTCCCGCCCTGATTCTCTCCTTTGCTTCTTAAGCAGCCACAGCTGAGCAATCAGTGCTTCAGAATCTAGCCTGCAGTGAACCTGTGACTTGACTCCTGTAAGCCTTGGACCTTGTACTCCAGCTATTCCTACTGAGGAACTCTGAAGCACTTGTGGACTCTGAACCCTGCTCTTTGAAAGACCCACGTTTGCATGGACTTACGGTAACAGAGAAGAAGATTCTGAATCTGTATTGGAGAGTGATTGCTGAGCTTGGATTACTCTGGCCTGCTGTGTCTCCTGTTTCTGTGTCTGCAAACTGTGTGACTATTTCTGCCAACTTGTATGAAGTAATACAGGACTTTTCTATATCAAACCTGTGACTCCTGTGTTTTCATCGCACCCAAGCACAAGACGCTATATGAACTGTACTACATACATTACAAGATTCTGAAGCCAAAACGTTAGTGTCTGCTGGGTCTGGAAGGCTGTGTCTGCTGTACTGTGGATATCAGACGTCCGGTTGTACTTTCTGTGATGACAGTGGTTGTGACTTCTCACAACCATTCCAGGTAAGCAATCGTACTAACCTTTTCCTACCTTCCTCTCCAGCTAAGGAACCTTTGAGTAGGATTACACGGGAACCTGAACCTGAACCCATGCAGGTAGACTCTTTACAACGACGGGTTAGTGATGCACGCAAGGAACATCGTTTTAAGGAGAATCTATGTTTCTATTGTGGTAAGTCAGGGCACTTCATTATAAACTGCCCCAGCCGTTCTCGTAAGACTACTGCAGCACTCATTCATTGTGAGTGTTGCGAGAGGGGATCTGTCAGGTCCGAGCCTCAGGCTCCAGAGAGATCTGCAGAAACAGATCTTGATTTCTCGGACTTAAACTCCGTTACCTCTGAGGACGTTGACTGTGTAAACGCTGCCATTTTTCAAGTTTCCTCAGCGGTGTCCCAGCTGAGTTGTAAGAAAAACAATTCTCATTGCTTTCTTTCCATCAAACTCTGGGTTGACTCAGCTTGGGTGTCTAGCTCTGCTATGATCGACTCAGGGGCAAGTGGAAATTTTATGGATGTCTCCTTTGCTCTGAAACAGGGAATACGTTCAGTGAAGAAGGCTACTCCAGTACAGATGGAAACTGTGGATGGCTCCCTGCTGACCTCTGGACCAGTGGATCAGGAAACAGAGCCTTTGAGGGTTCTTATGGGTAAAGATCATCAAGAGAAACTGTCCTTTATGCTTATCTCTTCTCCCCACTTTCCCATTATTCTAGGGCTACCATGGCTGCAGGCTCAGAATCCTACCATTAACTGGGAGACCAAGGAATTACACTTTCCAGAGAAACAGATGAGTCCAAAAGTTTCAGCTTGCTCTGTTCCTAAAGGAATCATGTCAGTCCCTGAACTACCAGCTGTATACCAGGACTATGTGGATTTATGTGACAAGAAGAACGCTGACCAGCTTCCTCCTCACCGTCCATATGATTGTCCAATTGAATTATTGCCTGGAGCAGAGATACCTTTTGGTAAGATCTACCCCCTGGCGGGGCCCGAGCTAAAGGCTATAAAGGATTACATAGATGAAAATCTAGCCAAGGGCTTCATACGCCCCTCTTCATCTCCTGCAGGTGCACCCATCTTCTTTGTAAAGAAGAAAGATGGATCTCTGAGACCATGCATAGACTATAGGGAACTCAATAAGGTTACTATTAGAAACCGTTATCCATTGCCTTTAATCCCTGAGTTATTGGAGAGAGTGCGACATGCCAAAATTTTTTCTAAACTAGATCTTCGTGGGGCCTATAACTTAGTCCGTATTAGACCTGGGGATGAATGGAAGACTGCATTCAGGTCACGCTATGGACACTTTGAATATCTAGTTATGCCTTTTGGTCTGAGTACCGCCCAAGCCACTTTCCAACACTTGGTGAATGACATCTTCAGGGATCTCCTAGATACATTCGTGGTAATTTATTTGGATGATATTCTAATTTTTTCTAACTCCACAGAGGAACATCATGGACATGTGAGAATGGTCTTGGAACGTCTAAGACAAAATCATCTTTACATCAAACTTGAAAAGTGTGAATTCCATAGGACGGAAATTCAATTTCTGGGGTATGTACTGTCTACACAAGGAATTAGTATGGATGGAAGCAAAACCCAAGCCATCAAGGATTGGCCAAGTCCTAGAAATGTGAAGGAGGTACAGCGCTTCATTGGGTTTGCCAACTTCTATAGACGTTTCATTAGAAATTTCTCTGAGGTAGTGTCACCTATCACTCAACTTACCCGGAAAGAGTCTAGGTTTTCCTGGACTCCCCAAGCCCAGGAAGCATTTTCCCGTCTAAAAGATAAATTTACCACTGCACCTATCCTAGTACATCCCAACCCCGAGCTTGCCTTCATAATAGAGGTGGATGCTTCAGACTGTGCCGTTGGAGCTATACTCTCTCAGAGAACAGGTGAGAAGAATGTCTTGCATCCCTGTGCCTTCTTTTCCCAGCAGTTGTCTTCGGCTGAGAGGAACTACGATGTGGGCAATAGAGAGTTGTAGGCCATTATTGCCGCCTTCAAAGAATGGAGACACCTTCTTCAGGGAGCTGCACAGCAAATAGTCGTCCTGACAGACCATCGTAACCTTGAGTTTATCAGGTCGGCTAAGTGCCTGACTCCTCGCCAGGCTCGCTGGAATCTTTTCTTAAACCAATTTAATTTTATCATCTCTTATAGACCAGGATCGCGCAATGGAAAGGCTGATGCACTCTCTAGGATTTACTCAGCAGAGACACATCCAATTACTCCTCCTAAGACTATTCTTCCTGACTCTAGATTCCTAGGAGTAATTCATAATCAAGACCTACTTAAGGACATCAAGGAAGCATACCATGCGGATTCCTTTTTGGCACAACCCCCAAGGGACGTAAGTCTTGTCTTTAAGAATGGTGTGTGGATTCAGGGACAACGTCTGTATATTCCTGAAACAGTCAGATTAAGAGTATTGCAACTCATTCACGATTCCAAGATAGCTGGGCATAGAGGAATTCTAAAGACACAGGAATTTCTTTCTCGTTTCTTTGGTGGCCCACTTGCAGGAAGGATGTTTTGAATTATGTCACTTCATGTGAGGTCTGTGCAAGATGCAAAACACCTCGCTCCTCACCAACTGGTCTGTTACAGCCTCTTCCCACCCCGTCCCGCCCGTGGGGATCCATTTCTATGGACTTCATTGTGGAGTTACCAACCTCTCAGGGGAAGAACACCATTCTAGTGGTGGTTGACCGTCTAACAAAGGCAGCTCATTTTATCCCTTGTGTCGGCTTACCCACTGCAAAACAGACATCAGATTTGATGATTAAAGATGTGTTTCGCTTACATGGAGTACCGGATGAGGTTATTTCGGATCGAGGGGTGCAATTCACTTCTAGGTTTTGGCAAAATTTCTGTGCAGCATTGGACATTAAAGTAAACCTTTCTTCTGCTTTTCATCCCCAGACTAATGGACAGACCGAACGAACCAATCAAACCCTGGAGCAGTATCTCCGCTGCTTTATCTGCCACCTACAGGATGATTGGGTGGATCTACTTCCATTAGCTGAGTTCTCGTATAACAACTCTCAGAGTGCCTCCACTAAACAGTCTCCTTTTTACTCTAATCTAGGTTATCATCCTAACATTCTACCACGATTTCCCATAGAAACGCCTTTACCAGCAGTGGCTGAAAGAATCACGTCTTTACAGAAGAATATGGATCTTCTAAAGGAAAATCTGGAATCGGCTCAAGAAAGGTACAAGAAAGCAGCAGATAAATTTCGTAAACCTGCACCAGCTTTCAAGGTAGGAGACTTGGTCTGGCTGTCAACCAGAAATCTTAAGTTAAGGATTCCATCGTCTAAGTTGGGACATAAGTACATTGGACCCTATAAAATCAGTAAAATTATAAGTGCCGTTGCTTGTCGTCTTCAACTGCCCAGAACTATGAGAATCCACCCTGTCTTTCATGTATCCCTACTAAAGGCTGCGACACCCAATACGTTTCCTGGACGTTCCTCTCCTTGCCCTGACCCAGTGCTAGTCGATGGTCAGGAAGAATTTGTGGTGGAAAGGATTTTAGATTCCAGGTTGTATAGAAATCAGTTACAATATCTGATTAAATGGCAGGGCTACCCAGTGGAGGACAACTCATGGGAACCGGTCAATAACGTTAATGCTCCTCGCTTGCTCCGTCAGTTTCATCAGAGGTACCCACACAAGCCTGGTCTGAGGTCATCCGGAGGTTGTCCTTAAGGGGGGAGTAATGTAAGGTTCTATGTATATATTCCTGAAACTCAGTTTGTTCGTCAGCCATTTTACTTTCTGTCTTGCTGCAGCTATCTTGCCCTCAGTCAAAATGGAGTTTCCAGCTTGCATGTTCCCGCCCTGATTCTCTCCTTTGCTTCTTAAGCAGCCACAGCTGAGCAATCAGTGCTTCAGAATCTAGCCTGCAGTGAACCTGTGACTTGACTCCTGTAAGCCTTGGACCTTGTACTCCAGCTATTCCTACTGAGGAACTCTGAAGCACTTGTGGACTCTGAACCCTGCTCTTTGAAAGACCCACGTTTGCATGGACTTACGGTAACAGAGAAGAAGATCCTGAATCTGTATTGGAGAGTGATTGCTGAGCTTGGATTACTCTGGCCTGCTGTGTCTCCTGTTTCTGTGTCTGCAAACTGTGTGACTATTTCTGCCAACTTGTATGAAGTAATACAGGACTTTTCTATATCAAACCTGTGACTCCTGTGTTTTCATCGCACCCAAGCACAAGACGCTATATGAACTGTACTACATACATTACACCCCCACACACACATGCAGTATTATACCCCCAAAGTCTACAATACAGTATGGTGCCCTCACATACTGTAGGCATCCAACTTTCTAAAATCTCTACTCGTCTGACTGAGGTGGTCCCTGCTGCCTAATGATGTGACCAGAGAATCTCTCACGTGAATTGAAGGTCCTTGTAGGTCATTTAGACTCTACATAGATGAAAAGGTGGAATAGGAATCTGACAGTTCCCTGCTCCACCAATATGTTCAGCTGTATCTGTCTTAAGGAGACACATACAGATGAAGATGGGACATATCACCGACCTTCCAGGACAGTTTCCCAAATTCAGGATTTTAGGTGTACCATACCTTTAGCATTTAAGAATTTTAACATGTTGAAACTCATGCTTTGTGGATAAAAAAAAAAAAAAACACCATACACTGACATAAGCAAGGTGGAGACATAAGACACAAGAGTGAATAGACTAGTTAGGTACGTTTTATACCTAAATAGTACCTATCACCAATCTGGGGCTGCCTGTTTTTTTAATACAGTGGTCAGCCCCCGACTGGTTATTTTCTTACATATAATAGTGTCAAAAACACTCGTAACTAGTGTTGAGCGATACTTTCCGATATCCAAAAGTATCGGAATCGGAATGGTATCGCCGATACCATTAAAATATCGGCGATACCCGATACCGATACCGGAAATCCAATGTAAGTCTATGGGAACAAAATATCGGAATTAAAAAAAACCCATTCTTGCCTTGTAAACACTAAATATACACACATAGAATACATATATATATATATATATATATATATATATATATATCATTGTGACATATATATATACATATATTTATAGTTTATACACTTCTACATAGTAAAATAGCCTCTGATTCAATTGCCGGGTAAAGTCGGCTTCTGTGAAAAGACAGAAGCACCCGACATGAAATGACACTTGGTTTACATAGAGTTAACCATGTCTTTTCATGTAGTTTGATATCTGATTTGCACAAACAATTACATGAGTGTAAGTGTGCAAAATTTCACACCTGTAGGGGTTAATTAAAGGTGTAAATTCGTTGTAAAAAAAAAGGACTTTTTTGCTACGAATTTACACCTTTAATTAACCCCTACAGGTGTGAAATTTAGCACACTTACACTCATGTAATTGTTTGTGCAAATCAGATATCAAACTACATGAAAAGACATGGTTAACTCTATGTAAACCAAGTGTCATTTCATGTCGGGTTCTGCATTTTCACAAAAGCCGGCAATTGAATTAGCGGCTATTATACTATGTAGAAGTGTATGAACTATAAATATAAATATATATATATATATGTGTCACAAATTCAATGACATGTATATATATATATATGAGGTGTAAAATTGCTGAAAAAAATGCGTGGGCTCCCGCCCTATTTTCGCAACCAGACAGACAAAGCCAGTGAGTGGGGGCAGATAATAATAGCCCAGAGAGGGACCATTTTTTTTGGCCCCCCCGGCTACTAACATCTGCCCCAGACACCCCAGAAAGGGCAAATCTCTAATTAGATTTGCCCTTTCTGGCACTTTGCCCGTCTATTCCCATTGCCCTGTAGCGGTGGCGAATGGGTTAATAAGGGGTTAAAATGACCTTGCAATTGAAAGGTCACTTTAAGCCAGGTTAATAATTGAGAGCTGTCAATTAGACAACTATCAATTATTAATCCTATTGTATGAAAGAAAAATCAAACACACACACTTTAATAAAAAAGAAGTTTAATGAAATAATCACACAGTTTTTGACCATATTTTATTTACCTGCTAAAACCATTTCCTGTAATAAAAATAAAATAATAAAGCAAAATTATTCTTACCTATCCCATGCACAGTCAGGTCCCACGGTGTAATCCTTCAGAAAGGGTTAATGTTTACTGCAGGGACCGCAGCTAATGCTGCAGCCTCACAGTAAACCCCCAAATGAATGAGTTCCTCTCCTGGCTGACAGGAGAGGAAGTGGAAAGCTTAATTGATTGCTTTCCACTTTCACTTCAGGTCAGCCAGGGACACAATCAGTGACGTCAGAGGGAACTGGTTAACAAAAATAGGGGATCCCCTCGAAAAAAATTGGCGTGGGGTCCCCCTATTTTTGTTAACCAGCCAGATGAAGCAGACCGCTGAGGCCTGGTTTTTCAGGCTGTTAAGGAGCCAAGATCCATGGACCTTGCAGCCTGATAATACCAGGCCACAGCAGTCTGCATATCTTGGCTGATTAACAAAAATAGGGGATCCCCTCGAAAAAAATTGGCGTGGGGTCCCCCCTATTTTTGTTAACCAGCCAGATGAAGCAGACCGCTGAGGCTGGTTTTTCAGGCTGGTAAGGATCCAATATCCATGGACCTTGCAAGCCTGATAATACCAGGCCACAGCAGTCTGCTTAGCTTGGCTGGTTAACAAAAATAGGGGATCCCCTCGAAAAAAAAAACGGCGTGGGGATCCCCCCTATTTTTGTTAACCAGCCAAGTAAAATGCAGACTGCTGCGGCCTGGTATTAAAAGACTGTCAAGGCCCATGGATTTTGGCCCTCAACAGCCTGATAATACCAGGCTACAGCAGCCCCACATTTGGCGCATCAAAAGATGTGCCAATTGTGGCACTTTACCCGGCTCTTCCCACTTGCCCTGTAGCGGTGGCAAGCGGGGTAATAAGGGGTTAATGTCACCGTTGATTGCACGGTGACAATAAGCCCGGTTAATAATGGAGAGGTGTCAATAAGACACCGATCCATTATTAATCCCAAAGTTTTTAAATGTTTAAAAAAAAAACACAGCAAGAAAAAAGTCTTTTAATGAAATAAAAGAGACAACACAGTTTTCATTTATTTTATTACTCTCTCATTCCTGCGACGCCATCGATCTCCTGTAAAAAAAGAAAAAAAACAAACCAACAGTATACCACCTGTCCGACGCAGTCCATAGTAACGACAGTCCCACGACGATCCAGCTCTGCTACATCGCAATGACAGGCAGAGCCTGTCATCGCAACGCAGCACAGCTGATTACCTGCTTCCCCGGCGGTGACGTCATCGGACTGACTGCTTTACGGCCGGGATTACCCAGCAGTCACTGCAGTTATCGCGAGAAACTGCATGTGACCGCCGGGGAAAGATGATGGCGGCCATGAAGCAGTCCAGGCCGTGACCACCGGAGATCTTCTGCCAGGTAAGTGCCGCTGACTCCTGACAGACCCGACCGACGGACACTGACAGTGACAGTGACAAATCCGATTCCGATATCCGATATGACGAAAATATCGGAACTCGGAATCGGAATTCCGATACAGCCAATATCAGCCGATACCCGATATTTGCAATATCGGAATGCTGAACCCTACTCGTAACTGTGCTTAATGTCCCACAAAAGGGAACTTCTGGACTGTGAGGTTCACTGGGTACCTATAACTCTGAGTTTTTGTCCACAACTTACAGTGATAGAGCAAGATCTAATCTTTCCACAATCCTATAATAATAAAGGAAATATTCTGAAGTCTGGGTTTGCTGACCAGCACTCACACACTGCATCACTCTGTTGCCCTGCCAGTAGCCACTGCTTTGGTCTTTTCGAGCTGGTGGGTGCCTATGCATTGCGCTCGGCTACCCAACTGCTCAGAAGACACAACAATCAGACCAAGGCAATCATCCACCAAAATGTCTAATGGAATAATCAGGGCTAATTGGGAGCCAAATAGTGACCTTAGCACCTTATCTAAACTTCCTAGTGATCATGCCCGGCGCCAGAAAATTATATATTCCACTAGCTGGTCTGTTTTGTTTTCAGATTGTTTAGAACCCAGAATATTATTGGATTATTCATCTGGATTAACCATTTGACTCTCACTCTGGAAAACTTCATTTAAAGGGAATCTGTCAACAGGTTTTTGTCATGTAATCTGAGAGCAGCATGACCCTGATTCTAGCCATGTGTCACTTACTGAGATTCTCAATACAATCACTTTTTTATCATCAGGTGATAATCATTAGAGGAATAGTAATTCAGTTGCTGTGTAGTCCTCCATATTTATAAGCCCAATATAACACCATCCCCACCACTGAATGGCAGCTTTCTGCCTATGCACAGTGTACATAGAAAGCAGATGCCAATCAATGATGTGGGCGGGGTTATGAACTGCCAATCAGTGATGTGGGCGGGGTTATACAGAGCTCAGCATTCAGAGAACTGGTAGACAAAACTTTCATTTTATCAAATCTGCAGGAGCAATCCAGTAAGTGATACATTGGTGGAATTGGGATCTCTACATCATGCCGCTCTCAGATGGGGTAGCAAAAACCTGGCGACAGATTACTTTAATGTTATGTGTACAAGACACGGATTCTATTATGTTTCACCCTACAGTAAAACCTCCGATGCTCTGAACATTTTAGGTAGCAGCTTAGAGGACAGCAAGGTCACATTTTTTTCATGAAAACGCCCAATGGACTAATGAATATTTCCCATGAAAAACTATAGTTTTAGAAAAAATATGCACAAAAAAAAAGGAAAATAGTGTCCCAAAAATCTATAGTAAAGTAGTAAAGCTGGAAATTGGATTGATTCACCACTTATGTACATGAAATAGAAATATGGAGAAGAGGGGAGGTCACCTTAGCAGCTCGATTGCACAACAGTCACGTAGTTTTAGCAATCTCTTAGGCAAATGTAAATGAATGAGATCTGCATTCAATTGTATCTTAATTCTGAGGAAAGTGCCCTCTGGAACGACGTCCAGGGTTATGAACTAGAAGCAAAAATTAATCAAAATTGTGTTACAAGAGCGGATTTGACAGCGCTGATCCCTCTGAACCACAGCTGAATCTGGCTAGAGACTGAGGTTATAAAATACAGCTAATGATTCCATGGAACAAGCCAAGCACAAGATAAACGATAAATGAACGTTATAAAGCAGCGCCTGTGCCAAGGACTACGAACTGTGCTGTGAATATATGAGCCTGAAGTAATGTAATCTATGAAAAATACAATTTAAAACGGCCATTTATGAAATAATAAAATTAGCTTTAAGCTAAGTTAGCTTCCACCTAGTATTTCCACGTTTTTCTCTAAATGTCCCTTAAAGGGGTGGATCCATTCGGTTACTCCAAGATCATATGCCCAATTAATGGGGTTCATTTGGATGTTTTTGTTCTTGGACAGTAAAAGAGCTTTATAATATTAAGCATATAAAGATATGCCCACTCTTCCTAAGGTATAGAGTTTTACCGACGCTGCTCACTTCCTCCTCGGCAGGTAAGTAGCGCTGATGATATTCATGCACGCATCCAGGTATCTGGAGACGTGATGTCATCAGCACCACTGACCTAAAAATGCAGAATTTACCAGCCCAGTTTAATACCTCTAAAGAGGATCTTTCACCAGATAGGACACAGAATGCAATTGTGTCTGTAGAATGGAATAAAAAAATCCTTTTTCTTTATTTTGCCTCTCCATTGTGAAGAGGAATCAAAATAGCTAGCACCTAATGAGTAAGCATCCACTTGAACTTAGGAGGTGTGCAATTATTCTCCCTGTATGAGTTGCCCAATCATAAGTAGGCAGTACACAGCAGAAAAAGAACACGTTCCACAATAGCTAAGGATACAGTTCTACTCAGGCAGGATGTTGTGCGGCATCTGTCAGCGACGAGCTCCCTGCTGAGATCCTGCTGTGATCTCGCTCGTCGCTGGAATCGTTCCGGACCCTATTTTATCGTCGGCGCTCCCGCTGGGTAAGTATTATCGCTGTGTGGCACCTTTTATTTAGCGATTTTAGCGGTATTTTGTACCGCTAAAGTCGTTAAGGAGATCGCTAACTGCGATAGCGTCCTTAACGACATCGCTAAATAAAGCCGCTACTAGCTATATTAAAACGATCCCGCTAGCGATCGCATTAGTATGCGTCTTTATCGTGATCGCTAGCGGGATAGTTTAGTGTGGCAGTACCTTTAGTGTGGAGGGATGGACAGTGCAGCTGAGTTTAGCTGTGTCACATTACAAACTATTCTTTCAACTCTCCTTCTCTCATAGCACTGTCAGCTCTGTTGTACTGCCCCTCACCCACACTGCCTGTCTGGAGTCAGTTATTACACTTATGTATATTGTGGTCAAAAGCTGTTTTGAGAACAACAGACATAAGAGTGATTCATCTTCAGACAGGCAAGGTGGGAGACGGGAAGTACAACTGAGCAGACAGAGGATGAGATTTCATGGAAGGGTTTTTAATGTTACAACGCTAAACTCAGCTGTATGGCCCCTCCCTACACAGGGACCTTATCTGAATGAGGTTAGTCATGTGTGCTCTAATGTCCCAGTACTTTCTACTCATGCAGGAGGTTAGATCAGGAGGTCAGAGCTGTATCCTTACATCTCAAACCGAGACATTTAAGCTATTGTCTTGGCTAGTTCTTTTTCTGCTGTGCTGCTGCCTGCAGATGGTTGGCCAGCATAATACGGTGACAAAAGTACACACCCCCAGTGAAAACTTTCTGATAACACCCATTTGGATTTAACAAAAGTTATCTTATTCAATGCCAATAGTTTGATTGTTATCGCCACAACAAGAACTTTTTAGTTAAGGGTCCTCTTTAACTGGGTGCTGCTACAGTTTAGGCACACACAGGCTCAAGTCCATATATGGCTCTCGTACTGCGCTGCAGGGAGAGAGATAATTTAATTTCCCTCAATTTAAGGCTTTAAAATAAAAAAGTAATTAACTTTATGTTTTTTTAATATTTTTGTCCAACGTGGAAAGTTATGAAAATGATCAAATCCCTTTATTAGGGGACTTGTCTTCATTTCGTGTAAAAAAAAATGGATGCCAGTGGCTTCCAAACCCCTGCTTTGCCACAATTTAGTCAACTGCTCTTAGCTGTATTAATATCAGAATATACTCATTTGGTGTACAGATGATGGCACTGAAAGTGTCTACACTGGTGGAGTCGTTTTTCAATGGCCTAAGAATGGTATCATGGCTACAGCATGTTCAGACTTGTCTCCCATAGAGCACATCTAGTATGTCATTGGGCGGCATTTGCAGAGTGAGCTGCCAGCAGTGAATCTTGATGATTTCTATGCCCAAGTGCATTCATCAAGGCAGAACATTCCTCAGGCAACCATTAATAACCTGATTGATAGCAGTCAAGCAGTGTAAGTGTGCATGTTTCTGCACATGGTACTCCTGTGATATTCTATTATTCCACAACTTTTCCTTCTATAAAAAGGTAATAATGGGTAAAACCAGTGAGCTGTCTCAAGAGCTTTCAGATACAAAAAGTCAAAAGACAATAGGCTCGGCACTATCAATGAAATGCAGATAGAAAACCTGTGATTGCAGTCCTTTACGTGTGGAGACCATGAGAAGGGTGGTGCTCTGTAAAAAGTCCCAAGCAGGAAAAGTTTGCCAGTAAATCATAAGAACAGAATGTGACCCATTGAAGTGCAGTGAGGAGTCTGCCTGCTGCTCCTCTATACCTTATCTCTTCCTGAAGTTACAATGTGTTTTTATACAGGACTTTAATAAAGGAATACTGGTTTTACTGCATATGGTGAGTGCCGCTTATCTATTCTTATGATTTTCTGTCTCAAGACCTTTGGAGCCTTATTGTTGTGAAACATATTGATGGCATTGGTTAGAAAAGAATTTCTAAACTACTGAAGATCCAAGAGAGCACTGTTGGGGCCATAATCAGGAAGTGGAAAGAACATCAGTTTACCTTTATTTGGCCACGACCAGATGCCCCCCTAAGATTTCAGACAGAGGAGTGAAAAGATTTACCAAAAGAGTTGTTGACTAGCCAAGGACCACCTTTGGAGAGCTACAAATTGACCCGGAATAAGCAGATATAATTGATTCAAAGGAAACTATAAGTAATGCACTGAACCTCCATGGCCTGTATTCACGCTCACCACACTTAACAACATGTAGACAAGCCTGTGAAATACTGGGAGAATATAGTATGGTCAGATGAGACCAAAACTGAACTTTTTGGATGTCATAATACACACCATGTTTGGAGGCCAACAGGCACTGCATGACCCCAAAACACCATACCAACAGTGAAGTTTGTAGGTGGGAACATCAGAATGTGGGTCTGCTTTTCAGCATACGGCATGGGCAGACAAGGAAGGAAGAATGGACATATTTACAGAAACATTCTTGAAAAAAACCTGCTGCCATCTACCAGGATGATGAAGATGAAACAAGGGTGCACATTTCAGCAAGACAATGATCCAAATCACACAACCAAGGAAACTCTCGATTGGTTTCAGAGAAAGAATATAAAGCTGCTAGAATGACCCAGTGTCACGCGGTCTTATGATATGTGTACGATGTCAGTAAACTATTCTTAAAAGAACAACACTCTATACAACATATAGATTAGCAACATCAGCATGTAAATATAGAATAGATTTACCTGACACGATATCCGTTGAACTCAGGGTTAATCTTGAGGACTTGATACACTGTCACAGGAAAGAAGGACCGGGGGTCTAACCTGACCCTAAACTGGGGTCCTAACTAATCCCTCACCTTGGAGGTACTGATAATGGTTCAGAGGTCCAAGTCTCCAGCCTAACCCTGTCTCCTATCAGTCCCTGAACCCTGTAATCAGTCCTAAGAAGGATTCTGATTACCACCAAAGGGATATGGGCTGATCTCTGCTAAATACACAGATTAGACATATAAGACAGACTGGAGAAAACACAGACTTGCATACACACTCAAACACAGAAGGAACATAAATGATCTGGGCTATTAAACTCTAAGCAAGGTGAGCTTAAAACAACTAAGGAGCTCTTTAACTTAAGTCTATACAGATACAATCCTATCTGTGGTCTGCATGAAGAATTTCACTGGCAACTCCCAAAACAGACAACCAAGGATTTAAAGGAAACCAATCAACAAATAATCAATTGCAGCCGGGAGAAACTGAACCCAGTCCCAGAACCGAGCACAGACAGAATTAACTCCCTCACTGCCAAACACAAAGAAACAGCAACTCAGCTGTGAGAAGTCAGAATGTGCAACCGCGACGATCTTCGTGGCGATGCACACATGACAGTACCCCCCCTTCTACGAGGGGCCTCCGGACCCTCATGGCCAGGTCTGCCCGGGTGAGTTCTGTGGAAGGTCCGAACCAACCGATCTGCGTTAATGTCAGACGCAGGAACCCACGTCCTCTCCTCTGGACCATACCCCTTCCAATGCACCAAGTACTGAAGGGACCGGCGATTCAGACGTGAGTCAATGATCTTTGACACTTGAAACTCCAAGTTACCATTGACCACCACTGGAGGAGGAGGTAGAGGTGACGGTATGACTGGTGCTACGTACCTCTTAAGTAATGACTTGTGGAACACATTGTGGATTTTAAACGTAGGAGGGAGGTCCAGACGAAATGCCACAGGATTAATTATGGAACTGATCCTGTACGGCCCGATGAATCTGGGACCCAGTTTCCAGGAGGGAACTTTAAGTTTTATATTCCTGGTAGACAACCATACCAGATCGTTCACATTCAGATCTGGACCAGAAACTCTCCTCCTATCAGCCATACGTTTATAACGGTTCCCCATAGCACTCAGATTATTCAATACACCTCTCCACACTGAAGCAAGTGACGACGAGAAACGCTCCTCCTCAGGAACCCCAGAAGGGCCCCCCCCCATTGAAAGTACAAAACTGGGGATGAAAACCATATGCCCCAAAAAACGGGGATTTACCAGTGGACTCGCTCCGCCTGTTGTTAAGAGCGAACTCTGCCAGAGGCAAGAAAGAAGACCAGTCCTCCTGGTTCTCTGAGACAAAACACCGAAGATAAGTCTCAAGGCTTTGATTCAGATGCTCTGTCTGACCATTGGTCTGCAGATGAAAAGCCGAGCAAAATGACAATTGCATCCCCCGACGTAAACAAAATGCCCTCCAAAATTTAGACACAAACTGAGACCCCCTATCTGACACCACATCAGAAGGCAACCCATGAAGTCTCACAATCTCCCCAATGAACACCTGTGCCAGAGTTTTAGCATTAGGGAGGGCAGGAAGAGCAATGAAATGTGCCATCTTACTGAACCTGTCAACAACCACCAGTATGACAGTTTTCCCTGACGACGGAGGAAGATCCGTAATGAAGTCCATAGACAAATGAGTCCATGGACGCTCCGGAAGTTTCAAGGGTAAGAGGGTCCCAGACGGACGGGTATGCGGGGTCTTAGAGCGAGCACAAACCCCACAGGACGCGACAAAAGTTATAACATCTTTATTAACGTTAGGCCACCAAAACCGGCGAGAAAGGAGATCTAAAGTAGCCTTACTCCCTGGATGTCCTGCTAAAGCAGAATTATGATGTGCCTCAATAACCTTTTGTCTCAACTGATTGGGACAAACAGTCTCCCTGAAGGTCCTGCAGGGGCGTCCCCCTGAGCCTCTAATACCTCCTCCTCAAGCTCAGAACATACAGCCGACACTACCACCCCCTCCTGAAGGATAGGAATCGGGTCATCCGTTTTCCCGGCCCCTGGGAAACTGCGAGACAAGGCATCAGCCTTAACATTCTTAGACCCAGGGCGATATGTGACGACAAAATTAAACCTGGTAAAAAACAACGACCATCGAGCTTGTCTGGAATTCAGACGCTTAGCAGATTCCAAATACAGCAGGTTTTTGTGATCAGTAATGACGGTAACCGGGTGGACTGCCCCCTCCAAAAAGTGACGCCATTCTTCAAAAGCCAACTTAATGGCCAAAAGTTCCCTATTGCCGATATCATAATTCCTTTCGGCGGACGACAACTTCTTAGAAAAGAAAGCGCACGGATGCCATTTACCAGGGGACGGACCCTGGGACAATATTGCACCCACCCCTACGTCAGACGCGTCCACCTCCACAATGAACGGCTGTGATGCATCTGGTTGGATGAGAACGGGTGCCGAAGCAAAACATTTTTTCAAAGAGGAAAAAGCTTGGCAAGCTTTGTCCGACCATTTAGAAAAATCCGTCCCTTTTCTTGTCATGTCAGTGAGAGGTTTGACAACAGATGAGAAATTACAAATAAATTTCCGGTAGTAGTTAGCAAACCCCAGAAAACGCTGCAGAGCCTTAAGATCCTCTGGCTGATCCCATTCAAGCACTGCTCTCACTTTTTCAGGGTCCATACGGAAACCGGAGGCTGACACCAAGAAACCCAAAAACTGAAGTTCCTGTACAGCAAATACACACTTTTCCAGTTTGGCGTATAGTTTATTGTCTCGCAAGATCTGCAACACCTGTCTCACATGCTCCTGGTGAGACACAAGATCTGGCGAGTAAATTAAAATGTCATCCAAATATACGACCACAAACAGCCCCACAAGGTGACGAAAAATGTCATTAACAAAATGTTGGAACACTGCTGGTGCAGTAGTCAGACCAAAAGGCATGACAAGGTTCTCATAATGTCCCTCCGGCGTGTTAAACGCCGTTTTCCACTCATCCCCCTCTTTTATCCTAATCAAATTATACGCCCCCCTGAGATCCAATTTAGAGAACCATTTGGCACCCACAATTTGATTGAAGAGATCAGGAATAAGAGGGAGAGGATACGGATCTCGAACAGTAATCCGATTAAGTTAGCGGAAATCCAAACAAGGGCGTAGGCCTCCATCTTTTTTCTTCACAAAGAAGAACCCCGCGGCTACTGGGGAAGATGAAGGTCTAATATGCCCTTTGGCCAGACTTTCCGAAATATAGTCTTTCATAGCCTGCCTCTCAGGACCAGAAAGGTTATACAACCTAGCTTTAGGCAACTTAGCATCAGGAAGGAGATTAATAGAGCAGTCATACACGCGATGAGGAGGCAACTCCTGACACCCTCCTCAGAGAACACATCCCCAAAGTCCTCCAAAAAAGGAGGCAATGTACTAGGCACGACCGCACTGATGACTGTGTTCATGCAGTTACTTTTGCAAAACTCACCCCATTGGCTTATCTCTCTGGACTGCCAATTAATCACAGGGTTATGTTTAACCAACCAAGGAAGTCCCAACACAATGGGAGTAGGTAGACCCTCCAACACATAACAAGATAATTGTTCCCTATGTATCGCCCCTACCCGAATATCAATGTTATGGACCTCATGAACAAAGCTACCTTGGCCGAGAGGCCTGGCGTCAATGGAGAATATAGGGATCGGTTTGGCCAATACACTCAGAGGCATACCTTGAGCCTGAGCAAACTGAGCGTCAACCAGATTAGCCCCGGACCCACTATCAAGAAGAACAGAAAATCTCTCCACTCTCGTACCAACCACCATCTCCACTGATACAAGGAACTGAGAACTAGCGGACGAAATACATACTCCCAGGTTGTCGTCCACCACACAACCTGGGATTAACAGTTTTCCGGCAACTTTTTGCTCAACAAGGCACGGGATGGACATCCCCCAACAAAATGTCCCTCTTTCCCGCAGAAGAAACACCTTCTAGTCCTGCTGCGTACCACCAATCCCCTCCTACGAAATGATGTCCCTCCCAACTGCATAGGCTCCTCTGAACAGACAAGGGGAACCTCAACATAAGGGACTTTTGTAGTAGGTGGAGCAACTACTGGGGGCGGAGTTACCTCACCCCTCTCCCGAAGCCGTCTATCAGTACGGATAGCTAGGGCCATAGCAGCCTCCAGTGATGGAGGAGAATCATACTGAGCCAAAACGTCCTTTAATTTGTCAGAAAGCCCATGACAAAACTGACTCCTAAGAGCTGGGTCATTCCACTGAGTATCTGTGGCCCATCTACGGAACTCAGAAGCAAATTCCTCCGCCGGACGATCTCCCTGCTGTATCTTACGTAATTTTGTCTCAGCAAGAGAGACCCGATCTGGGTCATCATATACCAAACCCAGGGCAGTAAAAAATCGATCTACAGACTGTAGAGCCGGGGATCCCGGAGGAAGGGAGAATGCCCAGGATTGAGGGTCCCCTTGTAGGAGCGAGATAACAATTCCCACTCTCTGCTCTTCACTCCCTGATGATCGAGGCCGAAGCCGAAAATACAATTTACATGCTTCCCGGAAGGTGAAAAATTTGTCTCGCCCACCAGTGAACCTGTCCGGGAGAGCTACTTTAGGTTCAAATCTGGTTTGCTCCAGGGGAGACAAAACTTTGGACTTAATGTCCGTCAGCTCCATGGATAATCCCTGCAACTGCAGAGCCAGCTGGGCTACTGGATCCATGGCAACTGGGGATAATTTTAAGGGCCAGTGAAAATGTCACGCGGTCTTATGATATGTGTACGATGTCAGTAAACTATTCTTAAAAGAACAACACTCTATACAACATATAGATTAGCAACATCAGCATGTAAATATAGAATAGATTTACCTGACACGATATCCGTTGAACTCAGGGTTAATCTTGAGGACTTGATACACTGTCACAGGAAAGAGAAGGACCGGGGGTCTAACCTGACCCTAAACTGGGGTCCTAACTAATCCCTCACCTTGGAGGTACTGATAATGGTTCAGAGGTCCAAGTCTCAAGCCTAACCCTGTCTCCTATCAGTCCCTGAACCCTGTAATCAGTCCTAAGAAGGATTCTGATTACCACCAAAGGGATATGGGCTGATCTCTGCTAAATACACAGATTAGACATATAAGACAGACTGGAGAAAACACAGACTTGCATACACACTCAAACACAGAAGGAACATAAATGATCTGGGATATTAAACTCTAAGCAAGGTGAGCTTAAAACAACTAAGGAGCTCTTTAACTTAAGTCTATACAGATACAATCCTATCTGTGGTCTGCATGAAGAATTTCACTGGCAACTCCCAAAACAGACAACCAAGGATTTAAAGGAAACCAATCAACAAATAATCAATTGCAGCCGGGAGAAACTGAACCCAGTCCCAGAACCGAGCACAGACAGAATTAACTCCCTCACTGCCAAACACAAAGAAACAGCAACTCAGCTGTGAGAAGTCAGAATGTGCAACCGCGACGATCTTCGTGGCGATGCACACATGACACCCAGCCAATCACCTGGCCTGTATCCAATAGAAAATTTGTGGATTGGATGCATTGTTTCCGACATCTGGTAAGAATTTCATGTCAATAGCAATTTTAGAAATATATTTTCTTTGGAAATTGGTGGTGTGTTCAATACTTATTTCACCCGTTGTATATGACTGCATATTTATTCCCTTTTAAGCAGAAATTCCAGCACAATTAAGTAAATCACAGATTCTTCAAGAAGAAGAACTGCAAACGATGGAAGACTAGTACAAACCTCATCTACTCTGCATTGCATTTCCCACTACAGTAATATGGGGAATGTAATATATTACTGTCACGCTGTCTAGCAGATGTATAAATATATAATGTCAGTAATCTATCAAGTGGGACAACATTCTATATAACATATAAATAGGTAACATTAACATGTATATATAGCATAGTATTACCTGACATAATATCCTGTGGGTCAATACTGAATCCTTTTCACGCTGTCTCTGGCTAGAGGTGGACCGGGGTCTATGCTGACCCTAAACTGGGGTCCTGACTAGTCCCTCTACCTGGAGGTACTGTTAATGGTACAGAGGTCCAGGCCACCAGCGTAAACCCTGTCTCCTATAAATCCCTGACCACTGTAATCTAGTCCTTAGAAGGACCCTGATTACCACCATAGGGAATGGACAGGTAAAGGTTAACAAACAGTATAGACAAACGAGACAGACAGGGGATAAAGTAAATACTGTCTTGCATACAACATTAAAACACAGAGGGAACACCAAAGGTCTAGGAGATAAACTATAAGCAAGGTGAGGAGAAACAACAAAAGAGCTCTTAGCTTAAGTCTTCTCAGAACCGATCCTATCTGCAGTCTGTATGAATGCTTTCACCGGCATCTAACCAGCAGACTGGCAGCTATATAAAGGAAGCTAATTAGAACATAATCAAAAGCAGCCAGGCGAGGCTGGACCTAGTCTTAGCAAAGAGCTAGGTAAAATTAACTCCCTCATTACCAAACACAAAGAAACAGCAACTCAGCTGCGATAAGTCAGAATGTGCAATCGCGACAATCTTCGTGGCGATGCACCCATGACAGTACCCCCCCTTCTACGAGGGGCCTCCGGACCCTCAGGGCCAGGTCTGTCCGGGTAAGTCGTGTGGAAGGTCCGAACCAATCGATCTGCGTTAATCTCAGACGCAGAGACCCACGTCCTCTCCTCAGGACCATATCCCTTCCAATGAACCAAATACTGAAGGGACCGGCGATTCAGACGTGAGTCAATGATCTTCAACACTTGAAATTCTAAGTTACCATTGACCACAACTGGAGGAGGAGGTAGAAGTGACGGTATAACTGGCGCCACGTACCTCTTAAGCAACGATTTGTGGAATACATTATGGATTTTAAACGTAGGAGGGAGGTCCAGACGAAATGCCACAGGATTAATTATAGAACTGATCCTGTATGGACCGATGAACCTGGGACCCAGTTTCCAGGAGGGAACTTTGCGTTTTATATTCTTGGTAGACAACCACACCAGATCGTTCACACCTAGGTCTGGACCAGACACTCTCCTCCTATCAGACCTCCGCTTGAAACAGTTCCCCATAGCACTCAGACCATTCAGCACTCCTCTCCAAACTGAAGCAAGTGACGACGAGAATCGTTCCTCCTCAGGAACCCCAGATGGACGGGTATGTGGGTCTTAGAGCGAACCAAACTCCACAGGACGCGACAAAAGTTATTACCTCTTTATTTAAGTTAGGCCACCAAAACCGGCGAGAAAGGAGATCCACAGTTGCTTTACTCCCTGGATGTCCTGCTAAAGCAGAACTATGATGTGCCTCGATAACTTTTTGTCTTAACTGATTAGGAACAAACAGTTTCCCTGGAGGTCCTACAGGGGCGTCCCCCTGAGCCTCCAACACCTCCTCCTCAAGCTCAGAGCACACAGCCGACACCACCACTCCTTCCTGAAGGATAGGAACCGGGTCATCCGTCTTTCCGGCCCCTGGGAAACTACGAGATAAGGCATCAGGAAGCAATTTTATTGAGCAGTCATACGTGCGATGAGGAGGTAACTTTTGACACCCCTCCTCTGAGAACATCTCCCCAAAGTCCTCCAGAAAAGGAGGCAAAGTCCTAGGCACGACCGCACCGATGACCGTGTTCATGCAGTTATTCTTGCAAAATTCACCCCACTGGCTTATCTTTCTGGATTGCCAATCAATCACTGGGTTATGTTTAGCCAACCAGGGAAGTCCCAACACAATAGGAGTAGGAAGACCCTCCAACACATAACAAGACAACTGTTCTTTATGTATTGCCCCTACTCGAAGGTCTATGTTATGAACAGCTTGTACAAAGCTACCTTGACCGAGAGGTCTGGCGTCAATAGAAAGTATAGGGATCGGTTTGGCCAATACACTCAGTTGCATACCTTGCACCTGGGCAAACCGAGCGTCCACCATATTAGCCCCTGACCCACTATCAAGAAGAACAGAAATCCTCTCAACTCTCGCACCAACCACCACCTCCGCAGGCACGAGAAATTGAGACGGACCTGGGGACGAAATACCTACTCCCAGGTTGTCGTCCACCACACAACCTGGGATTAACAGTTTTTCGGTGACTTTTTTGCTCAATGAGGCACGGGAGGGACACCCCCCAACAAAATGTCCCTCTCTCCCGCAGAAGAAACACCTTCTTGTCTTGCGGCGCACCGCCGATTCCCTCCTACAAAATGATGTCCCACCCAACTGCATAGGTTCCTCAGAACAGACCAGGGGAACCTCCATATAAGGGACTTTAGTAGTGGGTGGAGTAATAACAGGGGGCGGAGTTACCTCGCACCTCCCCCGAAGCCGTCTATCAATACGAATAGCAAGGGCCATAGCAGCCTCCAGTGACGGAGGAGAATCATACTGAGCCAAAACATCTTTTAATTTGTCAGATAACCCTTGACAAAACTGGCTCCTAAGAGCTGGGTCATTCCACTGAGTATCTGTGGCCCATCTACGGAACTCAGAAGCAAATTCCTCCGCCGGACGATCTCCCTGCTGTATCCTACGTAACTTCGTTTCAGCAAGGGAGACCCGATCCGGGTCATCATACACCAGCCCCAGGGCAGCAAAAAATCGATCTACTGACTGGAGGGCTGGGGAGCCCGGAGGAAGAGAGAACGCCCAGGATTGAGGGTCCCCTTGTAAGAGCGAGATGACAATTCCCACCCTCTGCTCCTCACTCCCCGATGACCGAGGCCGTAGCCGAAAGTACAATTTACATGCCTCCCGGAAGGTAAAAAATTTGTCCCGCCCACCAGTGAACCTGTCCGGGAGAGAAACCTTAGGTTCAGATCTGGTTTGCTCCGGGGGGGACAAAACCTTGGACTTAATGTCCGTAAACTCCATGGACAATTTCTGCAACTGCAGGGCAAGCTGGGCTACTGGATCCATGGTAGCTGGGGAGAATCTATAGTTTAGCCGGTGAAAATGTCACGCTGTCTAGCAGATGTATAAATATATAATGTCAGTAATCTATCAAGTGGGACAACATTCTATATAACATATAAATAGGTAACATTAACATGTATATATAGCATAGTATTACCTGACATAATATCCTGTGGGTCAATACTGAATCCTTTTCACGCTGTCTCTGGCTAGAGGTGGACCGGGGTCTATGCTGACCCTAAACTGGGGTCCTGACTAGTCCCTCTACCTGGAGGTACTGTTAATGGTACAGAGGTCCAGGCCACCAGCGTAAACCCTGTCTCCTATAAATCCCTGACCACTGTAATCTAGTCCTTAGAAGGACCCTGATTACCACCATAGGGAATGGACAGGTAAAGGTTAACAAACAGTATAGACAAACGAGACAGACAGGGGATAAAGTAAATACTGTCTTGCATACAACATTAAAACACAGAGGGAACACCAAAGGTCTAGGAGATAAACTATAAGCAAGGTGAGGAGAAACAACAAAAGAGCTCTTAGCTTAAGTCTTCTCAGAACCGATCCTATCTGCAGTCTGTATAAATGCTTTCACCGGCATCTAACCAGCACACTGGCAGCTATATAAAGGAAGCTAATTAGAACATAATCAAAAGCAGCCGGGCGAGGCTGGACCTAGTCTTAGCAAAGAGCTAGGTAAAATTAACTCCCTCATTACCAAACACAAAGAAACAGCAACTCAGCTGCGAGAAGTCAGAATGTGCAATCGCGACAATCTTCGTGGCGATGCACCCATGACAATTACCTGCTATGGATGACTGCACTGTATGATAAATCCTGTATTACCGCTACACCAGTAAAAACTGCGAGAACTGAACATTCAGAAAAACATATGCAACCTTTGTACTCTTTTCCTTATTTTTGCACATCTGAAATTGTAATTTTATGGCCCTTGGCTTGTCGTTCATTATAGATCAGTAACCCCAAAAACTAACAGTTTGCTTATGAGGGTCATTCTATTCCAGTGAGCATTGGCCCCTACCACAGCTTCCATCTAGCAAGCATCAGAGTCCTTAGACACATTACCTAAAAGGCCATACTTGATTCTCATTGCATTTGTCCATACACTTCCTCGCTGTTGTAGAAGTCCAATACCATATGACCCAAACACACCGGGAACGTAAGCTTCACTCTCCAGTGAATATTGCCTCATTTTATCGTCAAACTTCTTATCAATTAAAACTGTATTGGAAAAAAAAGAAGCAAAAATTATTATTGAAATAATGGACAAGCAAATACAATTAAAAAAAACACAAATAAGTAAATTCAAACAAGATATAGAGACTTTTGCCAATAAATGATTGAGACAAATTGAATTCAAATGTGTTTAATATTGGAATCCGGCAGCAAGTTAAAAAAAATTCCCAAAATTCCTTATTAAGGCTTCATTAAAAAATATCTCATGGGCACCCAATGCTTTTCTGACATGTTTCGATAAATATGAAAAGTGTGACACGCTATGTAAAAGAGGAGTGCCTAATGATCAAACTGATATCACATATTAACTAGTTCAGAATCAGGCCATTTTCCCCCTTCTGGACCAGGCACATGTTTTTTCCCCTACATGCACTTTTAACAACTCTAAAAAAGCCTCTTGTCCAGATATTGAATTCATTATTTAGGTCATAGAAAGTTGAATAAACGATACCTTGATATTTGCGATCTGATGTCTTATTCCAGAGAAATCCATGTTTTTCTCATATGTAAATGAGCTGGTAAGATCTATGGGCGAGGCATAGATCTCCCTGAGAATCTGACTTCAGAGTTTATTTTAAAAGAAAGGGGGCGCTATCAGTGTGAGACACGGGACAGTCAGAAATAGCTGAATGCTGTACTTCCTGGCTAACCGTAGAATAAAGAATGCATGGAGAGTTGGCGACCATGCACCGACACCAATCCTGCCCAATGGGGAATTTCAGATCCCCATCCTTGGGATTTGTGGGTGTTCCCACACCGATCAGAAAGTTATCCACAGGATAGGTAATGTCTTAAAAGGTTATGTTGGCACTGCTAACTTTTACATTGGGAGGTGAATGGGGCCAAGGAAGTCACGTCTACAGATACCTGCTAGGAGATGTACACAAGTGGCAGATACTGTGCATCGGGAGCATTCATTAGAATAGGACAGGTGACCCTACCTGCTGATTACACCTGCGTGCAGCACATGATCACTTTGTACAAGAAGTAGTTTGCTTATACAGTTGTATACATCTGCCTGTTACAACAAATCCCCTGCTGTGTATTTTTTGCATGCAGTACACTACATTATTAGGATTCCAAAAAATGTGGACATTTTTAGCAGACAGCACTGACTTCTGCACATATTTTATCACTTCATATAAATATGATGTAATGCAATGTGTTACTAACCCGTCATGAAGGCCGTATCCTTCAGTAAGTTATTTAGTGATGCAGAGAACACCATCTTCTTCCCTAGTTGTTTAGTAAGATTTCCTGTGACTATGATGGGGTTGCCATACTTGCTCAACTTCAGTTCTGCTAAAGCAGAGTATCGCTGTTCTCCACCAACTGTCTGCAAATCTGTCATTCCCTGCAACGGATATGGAAACAGTCATTCTCCAAACTCAATATTGCTAAAGGGGTATTCCCATCTCCAAGATCCTATCCCAATATGTAGTAGGTGTAATAATAATAAAAATATTATCAAATACCTCAAATTAGTAGCGTAGTATAGTTTTTCTGATTCTCTATGTCTCTTTCCCCTTCTCCAGGCATTGCAGGACCTTAGATATCCACGGTTACGACCACTAGCAACTAGCTGTCACTTTATCAGTGGATGTAACCACGGATATCTAAGGTTCTATAGCAAATCAGAAAACCAGAAAAACTATACTACATTTCTAATTGGAGGTATTTGATAATATTTTTATTATTATTACACCTACTAGATATTGGGATAGGATCTTGGAGGTGGTAATACCCTTTAAATGACTTATCACCTACTCAAGTTTAGGAAAAGATTTATGTAGCTTCTATGATTAAGACAGTCATTATTCCGCAGTGTACCTGTGTGAATATTAATATCCCATTGATATTAGGATTTGCAATATATTCTTCAAAAATTAGACATTACGCTCGT
The DNA here is from genome assembly GCA_033576555.1 of Oophaga sylvatica. Classification (NCBI taxonomy): domain Eukaryota; kingdom Metazoa; phylum Chordata; class Amphibia; order Anura; family Dendrobatidae; genus Oophaga; species Oophaga sylvatica. Next base: position 158,940,804 of record JARQOD010000007.1, on the reverse strand, counting down.
CGCCAGTTTATGACTGCCGCAGACTCCGTAGAGTTTATTGGGGAGGTGGTTGAGCGCTGCTTGCTTTGCTTTTCCCATAGACTCTCATATGCTCCTTTTGATTTCACGCACTTTAAGAGTAATTTGATAAGTCACACCGACTCACAGGTCATTGCTGGAGATTATAAAACAAAATCGTATTCCTAAATTGAGTGAACCATTTCAATGGAAAAATATTCAGAATTTCTTCAGGCATTGACATTGAAGAGACCTGAGTAGTCTCGAAAGCTTGCAATTTGTTACCATCTTTTCAGTTAGATAGCTATCGGCTGAATGCTTTTTTGGCCAACTGACACCTCTCCGCCTGACCCGTCCACTTTCATCTCAGCTGATCGTGAATGTGTTCTTAGTCGGGAGAGGGGAGTAGGCTGTTGGTAGTGTGAAGGACTAAATTAAGAAAGATCAAAACTGAATGTTACATTTGTGTTTGTAACTCAATCTTGTCTTTATGAGATAAATTCTGTTACTAGTCAATAGTTTCTGGCTGTTATAAAGCCAAATAGTTTTTCTACTGGAGTAAAGGTCATGGGCTGTAATAAAAACTAGACTGCTCCAGTTTGGACAAGATATGAGACCTTGGGATGTATCACTGTAGAATACTCTGAAGAATAAGCATGCTATTGTTCCCTTCTATGGTCACGTGGATATGACCATAAATGTAGTTTCCAGTCTTCCTGTATTTTTATAGGTTAAAATGTTTAGGTGTGGTTTTATACTATTGGTTGAAGTACAAGCTCACTAAATACTATAAAAGATGATGATGTAATACATGGGGTAGAATCTGTTTAGATTTTCCCAGACAGAAACACGTGTCCGTTTGGTTATTTATGTTGCTAGCAACGTTCTGTGAATTAATTTGGAAATCACTAGGTCAACCGTGAAGGGTCACTTAGATCCTACCTCAACAGTAGAAATCTATTGGAGAAGAAAAGGATTCCAATAGCCCAATTCTTATATCACTGGATCTATTGAAAAGCAAGAATGCTGCCAACACCAAAGAAAACCAAGAGGTATAAGTATCACCAAACTTAACACACCTTAATTTCAAGTCCAAATGTATCCCACTGAGGACTCTATTAAATTTTTCAAGTCCAGAAATGGAATTTTAACTATTGAAAAGAGGTAAGACATATTGTGCAGGACGTAATGAGTAAATTAATAATAATGAGATAAACTAGCGATGCAAGCTCAAAGAAGGAATTTATACCACTTTTATATTTGTACTATCACATGTGACTTTTCACAACAGTTGAAAAAAAACACTTAGAAAAGTGGATGGGTTTTCTGAGAAGAGTTGGATGCTCACTATGAAATGGCAGTATGTAGATCCTAAAACTAAATGCAGATCAACAAAGTACGGTAACTAAGAAAGGATCTAAGACTTTTGGCATCTTTCATTTTGTAATGAAAATTTTAAAAAAGAATACTTTGATGTAATAAATCTCCTTGTCGTCCACAATTAATTCCAAGTGTCCGTTCCTAGAATTTCTTGATGACTCAATTCTTCCTGTTAAAAATTAAAAAGTACAAAATTATTCATGCAAAGTCAATATACCGAAATGACCGGACCCAATGTTAAGGTGTAATCATTCTCCCTTCTTCTTCTTATCACTAAGAGAGAGGACCGATCCTACAAGAAGAGTCAGAAACACTCTTGGCAGCAACAAAAAAGATGAGGAAATCCTTGTATTAGCACTACAATACCACTTGTAACAACTTGGGCATCAACTGGTGCCAAAAATGGAGTTGTGGTATTTCTGTATCGATGCTTGAATCCACAATGAAAACAATATCTTTTTTTGTAGAGATCAGATGTGTCAGTCGTTAGAAATCTAGCGTTTAAGATAAGATCCAAGTAAATCAGGCTGGAAGTGCACCGGGGCGGAGCACTGCACTTGGACTGCTTCTGTTTAGATCTCTGACCCGCTCTCAGGGCATTTCCAGCCTGATTTGCATGTGGCTTCTACTTTACCTTTTTCTTCATTGGTACATTGGATTTCTAAAAAAAGCATGCTTTCTATTGGGGGACAAATGCTCATACAGCCATATCACTACTTCCATTTGTAAAAATAAGTGCTGACAAATTCCCCTTAAGCTTTTTATGCTCTTTTGGGACTGTACTAAATTTATTAAAAGTGTGACTCCAGCAAGACACCTTTTTTGTGAGCTCTTCCATTTACCTATATATGTCATGTAAAGGTTCCCCAGCATAGGGGACTTGACATTCTTATATTCCATGGTGAATTACAGCTTTGCTTTGTACTTTGGAATCCTCACTGATATTTAGGATTTCCGTCCTTAGATACAGGTCTCAGATATAGATCTATGTTGAATATTTGGTTTTATCACTAGTAATGCTGGCGTATCTAACTACTTATAGCCAAAGATCAGTGCGTGTAAGAAGTGCAAGTGATGTAGCTCCATGTAACGTACCATCCATCTGAACCTTCTTTTTAGGATGTAAAAGCTTTAGTCTGAATTTCCTATGTGGTATGTTATAATATAGATCAATACCAACGTCCCTTTCAATCTCAGATTTTGGCGTTCCCAGGAAAAAATGCAACGTGGCTTCATTCGGCAACCATCCACCTCTCTGTAAAATGAACAGAAGAATAAAGTACAGAAACTCAGCTTTGGAATAGAAGGAAATCCCTATTTATATTGATAAATGATTAATTGCTGATGGTCCCATTAGTAGCGTACCCACGGATCATAATTACAGGGGTCCCAAATACCTCATCTGAGACGATCAATGATGTCAATGTCACTCCACATAGACAATGGATGTCCACTGTCACTCCCCATAGACAATGGATGTCCACTGTCACTCCCCATAGACAATGGATGTCCACTGTCACTCCCCATAGACAATGGATGTCCACTGTCACTCCACATAGACAATGGATGTCCACTGTCACTCCCCATAGACAATGGATGTCCACTGTCACTCCCCATAGACAATGGATGTCCACTGTCACTCCCCATAGACAATGGATGTCCACTGTCACTCCCCATAGACAATGGATGTCCACTGTCACTCCACATAGACAATGGATGTCCACTGTCACTCCCCATAGACAATGGATGTCCACTGTCACTCCCCATAGACAATGGATGTCCACTGTCACTCCCCATAGACAATGGATGTCCACTGTCACTCCCCATAGACAATGGATGTCCACTGTCACTCCCCATAGACAATGGATGTCCACTGTCACTCCCCATAGACAATGGATGTCCACTGTCACTGCCCATAGACAAGGGATGTCCACTGTCACTGCCCATAGACAATGGATGTACACTGTCACTCCCCATAGAGAAGGGATGTCCACTGTCACTGCCCATAGACAATGGATGTCCACTGTCACTCCCCATAGACAAGGGATGTCCACTGTCACTCCCCATAGACAATGGATGTCCACTGTCACTCCATTGTGTCCCCTAGACAATGAATGGATCTGGTGTGTGACCTCAGCTCCATTTAAATGGGGGACGCCGTACTTTCATTCTCACGATCATTGGGGTCCCATGCTAATCAGAACCTAATGAGGACTGGGAATAACAGCAGCCTGAAGTTTATCGCCGGATGAAGTTAGGCTTCAAAAGGTGATTAGTATTTCTTAAAAAAGAGATCTATTTCTATAATAAAAAGACAGTTTTTAAATACACTTTCAGTATCAATCCATCAGTATTCTGAATCCTGCCTGCTGTCATTCAGTAGGAAGCTTCCTTGTTTGCTTCCAATGGCAAAAACTATGAATAACTTCACTGAAAATGTAATTAGCCAAGTACCTGTGTTATGTATGATGGCAAGCAGAGATCTTGAAAACCATATGGAATGATATTTAAATTAAAAAAGAATTGAATAGACAGGGCTATATATTCTATATATTGGCGTCTAGTGATGAATGAGCGCGCCCAGATAAAGTATTATGTGAGCACGCTCGGGTGATAACTGAATGTCTTCGGCATGCTCGGATAATATGTTCGGGTCCCCGTGGCTGCAGGTCTTGTGGATGTTCGACATCCGCAATACATGCAGGGATTGCCTAACTGCAATTTCTGCATGCTTTGTGGCTGTCGACATGCAGCCGCGGGGACCCGAACATATTATTCGAGCACGCCGAAGACACTCAGTTATCACCCGAGCATGCTCACATAATACCTTGTCCGGGCACGCTCACTCATCACTAATTGGCAGATATTTTTTACCATTGAATATGATGTGTAACTAATAACAACTGATAAGAAATAAATATATTTGTACGACTTTTCTACACCACAATTAGTCTAATAATTTAATAACTTCAGCAGAAAAAAAAATCATAAATCTCCTGTACCTGTGAGATATGGTTGTAAGAGGCTTCAAGGAGATATTGTTGCAGCCCCTTGTCATGCTTTCTTAATATAAGCAATGCTTTTCCGATTCCAGACAAGGGGAAAGGTAAGATATTATCCCCATCAGGGAAAGACAGCTCCAAACAAGGCTGCCATCCCAACAGCTTGGAGGCTAAGAAAACAAAAGAGCCAGTAAACAGCGGCGTAACTTGAAGCTGATGGACCCAATAGAACATGTCCAACAGGGCCCCCAACTGTCACAGAACTTTAATAGTATTGTCTTCTCATATTGGTGTAAGAGACCTTTTTAGCCCCCCGTGGATCTAACTCCAAGGTGCAACTGCACCATAATTGCCCTCCTGGTGGTTAATGGACACTGGTTTTCTTGCCGTCACCTAATTTTAGGTTTGTACAGGGTGATTCACTCTCTACTTTACGTGGAAAAATTGTTGTAACTTTTAAAAGAGACGGGCGACCATACTGAAATTTGACCTGCACATACTTTGGTTCATGAGAAGTGAGCGTGCAATAAAACTCAGCGGCAGCGATGAGAAACATCCGAGTGCCGAGTGGTCTCGCCGACTTGTCGCCCTGCCGGTCGTCTCCGCTACGGGATAGACTTGCTGCACACCTTTCTGAGCATCGGTAATTTGTTTGTGGTGCTTGCTTTTCACTCCTGCTAAATTCCTTATTCATTTGTTAGCAATGTACAGATACGGTTTGTAGGAGCGTGTTTTCATTGTGAGACGTGTATGTCGTATTCCACGTGTCGACGACAACAAGAAAAATCATGTTCACTCGTACAGAGTCACTGTCGTTCAGGAATTGAAAGGGCCCGATCAAGAAAAAATTATTTGTTATTGTCAGTGGTTTTGAGATCTTTATCGCGGAAAAAGACATATTGGACTATACGTGGTACACTGACGGAGCCTAGTTTACGTAGCTACGTCAATTCACAAACCATCGGTATTTGGCCAGCTGACAACCTGCATGAGATGCCACTTCAGCCATAGAGATGACAGAGTAATCTCCAAGGGACTGGGGCCACCAAGATCACCTGATTGAATACCACTGGATTAATTCCTTTGGGGTCGTTTGAAAGGTTGGGTGTAGAGTAAAGAGCAACAAACATTACAGGCCCTCCGAGAGAACATACAGCGAGAAATTCAGGCTATGACCCCAGACCTCCTGCGGAATACATTCTACAATAAGTAACAGGGTGTGAGGGCATGCTTGAATGCGAATGGTGGACTTTTTCAACCCGTGCTTTAAAACATCACTTTCTCATGGACAAAGGTACGTACAGTCCAAATTTCTGAACGATAGATCGTCTCTTTTAGAAGTTGCAGCCATTTTACCAGGTAAAGTAGCGAGTGAATCACCCTGTATAACTTTTGTGTTCTTCTGCTGAAGTCTATGCATGATGTACGCCTATAAATCTGGTATCATCACTCATATGAAGATTGAATAGATAGAGAAGGTCAGCTTACATTCAGGATGAGGCCGGGGTCAGACATGCGAGAAACTGGCACAATTCTCGTGCGAGTCTCTCGCATGAACACCCGACACTGCCGCCGGCACTTGGACCGGAGAGTGCGGCTGCATGTATTTCTATGCAGCCGCACGCTCTGGTCCGAGTGCCGCGGCAGTGCCGGGTGTTCATGTGAGAGACTCGCAAGAGAATCGTGCCAGTTTCTCGCATGTCTGACCCCGGCCTGAAGATACCAATCTCACAGAGACTTGTACTGCAAGATCCAGAAGAAAGCGAGATTCCAGCAAAAGTATCTTTAAAAAACACTTTTTATTGCGACTATTAAAATCTATGTAAAAAAAAATATGTTTCAGACACTTAGTCATTACAATATATAAAGCAATGACTAAGGACTGTGTCTGAAACACATATTTTTCTCTGTGGTGGTGAAAAAAAGGAATATGTTGCAATAAAAAGTGTTTTTAAAGGATCTTTTTGCTTGTATCACCCATATGTTCCCAGAAAATGGCCCCCTAAAACTCTAGACTTCATTACTGGAATCTATGCATTCGTGAAATGTATCAAGGAAAACATCAAAAAGTATAAAACATCAATAAACGGGTAGGTTAGCTGTCACTTTAAAAATAAAAACAAAATTAAATTAAGCAAAAAATATATTAAAATAAATTATTAAACCGGTATGGACTACTGTATCATCCCCAAAAATGCTTACTACACATTTTTGTATGCAAATCGAGGTGAAAACAGTAAGAAAAAAGTAAGAGGAATCATTTAAATTTACATTTTTTTTTACAAATGAAATAAAGACGTGAAAGGGGTATTTCCATCTTTCAGATCCTATACCAAACTGTAGTGAATATAATATTAGCGAATACCTCCAATTAGAAATGTAGTATAGTTCTTCTGATTTTCTATATCTCTTACCCCATCTGCAGGACATTGCACTAGCTTAGGTACCCATAGTTACGACTACTCATATAAAGACAGCTTTTAGTTAGGTGTTAGTGGTCGTAACCATGGATATCTATGCTGTTACAATGCCCTGCACATGGGGTATGTAATATAGTAAATCAGAAGAACTATACTATATTTTTAATTGGAGGGTTATTTGTAATATTATTATTACACCTCCTACATATTGGAATAGCATCTTGGAGATGGGAATACGCCTTTAAATATATCAGTTAGAATGCGGATTCTCCTTCTGTGTCCTTACCTTCCTCATTCATGCAGGATTTTTTTTCAGTCTGACCTCTAGGGCTTTTGATTTTTTCCACAGCATCTACTGCCATAAGGTACAATTGGGAGCTTGAAGAGAACAATAAGTAATTGCATTTATGATTAAGAACCACATAGTTCAAAATGCGTAGGAAAGTCTCAAATGAACTTCTACTTTTCATTATGTGTTAACAGTGATTTGTAATTTTCCTTCTTAGGACTTGTTGATGGACATTGATCTTATGTTGTATAGGAAGACTTTTTGCCCCTTCAACACGGAGTTCTTTTCTCGTGCGCCTTCTGAAATAGGAGGTTTTCTTTCTTCTGGTGGATGAGCTGAGATCTTTTTTTTTCTTATAATTGTGGCAAATATAAGACCAAGCATCGCTAGCCTGAGTGGGACAGCTTTTACTCATCATGCAGGTATGAATTCAATAATTTTGCTATCAGGCATGAGCCGCCTAAATTTATGTACAGATTGCCTAAATTCATAGAGGGTATAAAATAAACGAACACTCCTTTAAACATTGGAGATTTTTGGAAGTCAAAACCTGAGTATCTATGTCACCAGCCATCAGCTGAGTCCTAGAAACTTGAAGTTACAGCAAGGCTGCTCTAACAGTTTAGCAAGAAAACCTATAAATGTCTGACGGTAGCTTTGATTACGATACGATACACTTTATTGATCCCGGGGGGAAATTACAGTATTACAGCAGCAATACAAACAGCAGTACATAAAATATTAGGACACAAATCTTGTACAGGTATACCAACATTACATAATAAATAAAAGTGGGTAGTTCAGGTGTATATAAGTCAATGTTAATTGACATTAGTACACCAGCCATCAGTCATTATTTTCTACCACCCTTAGGAAATTATTATACATCCCCATAGCAGTAGGTACAAACGATTTCCTGAATTTCTCCTTCTTGCACCTTAGTAGGATTAGACGGCTGCTGAATGTGCTCTTCTGATTCAAGAACAGCTCGTATAGTTGGGTGTGTATTATTGTTCATTATAGCCCTACATTTCTTCTGAATTCTATCCTCCAATACCTCCTCAAAAGAGTCAAGATGGAGGCCAACAGCTGCACTTGCCTTCTTGATAAGTTTGTTGAGCTTATTAGCGTCAGCTACTCGCACACTACTGCCCCAGCAAATGATAGCAAAAAAGATGGCGCTTGCTACAACGGACTGGTATTACCATATACATTCATCATTGGTTTCAATCACTCCTGTTTAGCCCATCACTAAATCACAGTGCTGACTATATGTAACCTTATAACTGGATAATAAGTAATGGGCATGAGGAGGTTGCCAGTGGTTATAAGACTTTTGGCTGGAAACAAAAAATCAATAATGTTAACCCATTCATCAAAGGTCTTTCTTATCATGTGTCCGCTATAACTGAAATTGAAAAATGTGCTGGCAGCTTAGTCCTTGCAGCGTAGCAACAATTAATTTGCGGTGTGGGACTCTCACCTTCACCATATAGCACTCTGTGGTCCAAAACACACAGAACTGTAGTACACGTAAATAACCTATAGATGTCGCTGTTGTAGTTAAGGCCAAGTGATCCAGCAGTTGTCCAAACTTCTCCAAACTACTGTCCATATAATCAAACCCAAATGCCGAAAAACAATGGCATTGTAAAACTAATATGTGACCAGATTTATTTCATTATGTGATTATACTTATAACCCTTTAATTTCCCCAGGGGTAAGATTTTTCCCATAGTGTAAGTTAATTTTGAGAATTTGCTGCAGATGACTACATTGTGAAAAAATAGTGATCATAGTATTGCAGAAAAGTGTTGTTCCCACGAGCACTTCTGACACAAGACTAATCCAACGACCAATGTCTCAATGTCATTCTGACATTACAGGAAACTTCATACGTGACGCCCAAGTACGTTACACGGATAAGATCCCAGAAACCTCACCTGTAATCCAGTATTTCCATGGATTCTTCATGTGTGTTCAGGAAAACCTTGAGATCTTGTCCACGCTTCACATGAATTCCCCCATCCAAGCTGCTCATACTTTTTACACCGGTCACCCATTTCAGGCCAATTTTTCCAACTGCGCCCGTAATTCCCATATGGGCAGATAGCTGGAGCGAAGCGCTGGTAGGGAAAAGAAATCTCCTGATTTAGATCTTATGGAAAGTTCTCATTTCTGTATGAAAATTCAGATTAGTGGATAAAACAAATGGAACAATGTCAAAAACGCCTCTGTGGCATAACTGAAGGAAATGGAAGCAGAGGGACCCCCTGATTACTATGGGATCTGTTGGGGTTCTGATTTTTGTGTCAATTTTTAGATCGGAAGAAAAAGGGCAACGTGCAAAAAACTATTTTAAAAATTGACATATAATGGAACTGAGACAGACCCCATAATATTCAGTGCTTCCACTTTTATTACAGTAATTATGTAACAGACGCGCTTTTGACATTATTTCTCAAAGCTGACAAGTGGATGTCCAAACGAGAGTGAACCTGGCTTTAATATTTAGTCTAGGATTTTTAAAACATGCTCATACTTTCAAGGACCGTAATTGCCAATAATTATATAGTCAATCTTACATCTCAAAACATATCCTAATTAGTGTTGAGCATTCCGATACCGCAAGTATCGGGTATCGGCCGATATTCGCTGTATCGGAATTCCGATACTTAGTTCCGATATTTTTCCTATATCGTATACCGGAATCGGAAGTTCCCATAATTCTTTGAGAGGCAATGTGATTTTAGTCAGCCAATGAGGAATCTTATGAAGTGTGGGCACATCCTGTAATGCTGCGGTCATCTTAACTAATGGCATGGCTGTGATTGGCTGCTGAAATGATGTCAGAATGCACTATAAAAGGCGCCGCCTCCATTTTAGCGTCACTGTGCTGTGAACTCAGTTAGGGACAGAACGCTGCTGTGCTGACTCTGAGGGACAGTTAGACATTGCGATTTTGTGTACTCTACTGTGCTTTAGGCAGGCTAGTTTACCAACCGCTGTGTAAAGCTTCCTTTTGCCAGTGTTGTTTTAAAGCTCTGTGCAAGGTGTGTGTGAGAGTGCAGGTGACGCAGCAGTTTGCTCTGCATCCACCGCTGTTTGTAGGCATCTGCACGTGTCACTCACTGACTCTTTTTTTTATTTGATTTTGTGGAATTGGTGCAGCTCCATTATATTTTAAAAAAATCTAATCTATTAGTGTGACGCGCTTCCATCCGTATACAATACATTGGTTGCAAACACTATAGAAGTAGACAAAGGAGTAGCCTTTCACAGATTGTGGACAGTTGTGTTTCAGTGTTCACTGTAGTCTGTGAGCTTTTCATTTTTTGAGTGCAGATTACGCTCCAGTTAGTTCTTCAACCACTGCTGGTTGTAGTCTGCTGAGCGTGTGTCACTGCCTCATCCTTCACATTTTTCTCTAATTGGTGCTGCTCCATTATATTTGAAAAAAATCTAATCTATTAGTGTGACGCGCTTCCATCCGTATACAATACATTGGTTGCAAACACTATAGAAGTAGACAAAGGGGCCTTTCACAGCTACTGAACAGTTGTGTTTCAGTGTTCACTGTAGTCTGTGAGCTTTTCATTTTTTGAGTGCAGATTACGCTCCAGTTAGTTCTTCAACCACTGCTGGTTGTAGTCTGCTGAGCGTGTGTCACTGCCTCATCCTTCACATTTTTCTCTAATTGGTGCTGCTCCATTATATTTGAAAAAAATCTAATCTATTAGTGTGACGCGCTTCCATCCGATACAATACATTGGTTGCAAACACTATAGAAGTAGACAAAGGGGCCTTTCACAGCTACTGAACAGTTGTGTTTCAGTGTTCACTGTAGTCTGTGAGCTTTTCATTTTTTGAGTGCAGATTACGCTCCAGTTAGTTCTTCAACCACTGTTGGTTGTAGTCTGCTGAGCGTGTGTCACTGCCTCATCCTTCACATTTTTCTCTAATTGGTGCAGCTCCATTATATTTTAAAAAAAATCTAATCTATTAGTGTGACGCGCTTCCATCCGTATACAATACATTGGTTGCAAACACTATAGAAGTAGACAAAGGGGCCTTTCACAGCTACTGAACAGTTGTGTTTCAGTGTTCACTGTAGTCTGTGAGCTTTTCATTTTTTGAGTGCAGATTACGCTCCAGTTAGTTCTTCAACCACTGTTGGTTGTAGTCTGCTGAGCGTGTGTCACTGCCTCATCCTTCACATTTTTCTCTAATTGGTGCAGCTCCATTATATTTTAAAAAAAATCTAATCTATTAGTGTGACGCGCTTCCATCCGTATACAATACATTGGTTGCAAACACTATAGAAGTAGACAAAGGGGCCTTTCACAGCTACTGAACAGTTGTGTTTCAGTGTTCACTGTAGTCTGTGAGCTTTTCATTTTTTGAGTGCAGATTACGCTCCAGTTAGTTCTTCAACCACTGCTGGTTGTAGACTGCTGAGCGTGTGTCACTGCCTCATCCTTCACATTTTTCTCTAATTGGTGCTGCTCCATTATATTTGAAAAAAATCTAATCTATTAGTGTGACGCGCTTCCATCCGTATACAATACATTGGTTGCAAACACTATAGAAGTACACAAAGGGGCCTT
>JARQOD010000007.1:158860637-158929009 GCA_033576555.1 Oophaga sylvatica | reverse complement strand
AGCTGTTCCCTGCTGTGTGAACGGCAAAAAGTCCTGCTGCCTCCACCATGTTCTCTTCTCATCCCTGGGCTACAACACCGCCAGTTGTTGCTCGGAAGTGCTGTTAGCACAGTGAACACTTGCTCCTGTGTTACTGGGGTTCAGTAATGTCAGCTGTTCCCCTGCTGTGTGAACGGCAAAAAGTCCTGCTGCCTCCACCATGTTCTCTTCTCATCCCTGGGCTACAACACCGCCAGTTGTTGCTCGGAAGTGCTGTTAGCACAGTCTACACTTGCTCCTGTGTTACTGGGGTTCAGTAATGTCAGCTGTTCCCCTGCTGTGTGTACGGCAAAAAGTCCTGCTGCCTCCACCCTGTTGTCTTCTCATCCCTGGGCTTCAACACCGCCAGTTGTTGCTCGGAAGTGTCATTGGCATGGGTACTCACTCCTGCCCAGACTGGTTACAGCACGCCATCTGTTTCCTGTCAGTGTAAACGTCACTTAGCCTCCAATAAGTTGTCCTGTCGTGTTGCGGTCGGGTTAGCCGACTCTATGGTGCTTGGAGTTTAGGTGCTTCCTATGTGTGCTGCGGGATATGCAAATAAAGGCTGTTTCCGTTGTGACAATAGGACAATCACCCACTGTAGTACTGTGGGATTCGGTAACTGCGGCCGGCTCGCGGCCTGTCATCTTAAATTTCCATGGGTACCTTCTGCTACCCGTCCGGGTTCCATTACCGTCAGCTGGTTCTCCGCAGTGCCTTTGGCCTAGGTGCCTCCATCTCGGTATCCGAGTTCCAGCAATGTCTGCTGGTCCTTGGTAGTGCTTTGGAACACAGGTACCTCCTGCTTAGTAACCGTGTCCCAGTAACGTCAGCTGGTCCTCGGTTGTGCCATTGGCTCTTTTCCTTCTGCTGCCCCTCCGGGTTCCAGCACAGTCAGCTGGTCCTCGTTACTTGGATTGGCTCTTGTACCTTCTGCTACCCATCCGGGTTCCAGTACCGTCAGCTGGTTCTCCGCAGTGCCTTTGGCCTAGGTGCCTCCATCTCGGTATCCGAGTTCCAGCAATGTCTGCTGGTCCTTGGTAGTGCTTTAGAGCACAGGTACCTCCTGCTTAGTAACCGTGTCCCAGTAACGTCAGCTGGTCCTCGGTTGTGCCATTGGCTCTTTTCCTTCTGCTGCCCCTCCGGGTTCCAGCACAGTCAGCTGGTCCTCGTTACTTGGATTGGCTCTTGTACCTTCTGCCACCCATCCGGGTTCCAGTACCGTCAGCTGGTTCTCCGCAGTGCCTTTGGCCTAGGTGCCTCCATCTCGGTATCCGAGTTCCAGCAATGTCTGCTGGTCCTTGGTAGTGCTTTAGAGCACAGGTACCTCCTGCTTAGTAACCGTGTCCCAGTAACGTCAGCTGGTCCTCGGTTGTGCCATTGGCTCTTTTCCTTCTGCTGCCCCTCCGGGTTCCAGCACAGTCAGCTGGTCCTCGTTACTTGGATTGGCTCTTGTACCTTCTGCTACCCATCCGGGTTCCAGTACCGTCAGCTGGTTCTCCGCAGTGCCTTTGGCCTAGGTGCCTCCATCTCGGTATCCGAGTTCCAGCAATGTCTGCTGGTCCTTGGTAGTGCTTTAGAGCACAGGTACCTCCTGCTTAGTAACCGTGTCCCAGTAACGTCAGCTGGTCCTCGGTTGTGCCATTGGCTCTTTTCCTTCTGCTGCCCCTCCGGGTTCCAGCACAGTCAGCTGGTCCTCATTACTTGCATTGACTCTTGTACCTTCTGCAACATTTACAAATTGAAGATTTTTTCAATGCTTTTTTGGGTAATCACTCTGGATCTCCAACAATGAAGACGACGACCCTGATGACCACCCCGAAGAAGATGACGACCACAAGGACGACGAGCATCAAGCCAACCAGCCTAAACACCATCACAAAGAAGAAATAAAAGATTACCAAACAGGACTAAGAAGGTTAAGACAAACTACAAGATACAGAACAAGAGACTTAAGAACAATAAGCAGAAGATCAAAAAGCAGAAGAACATGAAGTATAAGACCAAAATGAAGAGCAAAATATATGCTCTAAATTATAAGCAGAAGAAGACTAAGCAGTGTATGGGGGTGAGTCCGTTCCTCCTCGTGGTGCCCCTGGAAAATGCCTGCTGCTGCAGGCTAAACTGAACACGGACAAATACTGTTGTAATTTAAATCTTTTGTGACAGCAAGAACGGAAGGATGAAAAATTCATACTTTGACAGATTACAAGTACAGGATTCTCTGTCACAAATAAGAATATGATGAAGAAGATGAAGTACAATATGAATAAGAATAATAGTTTAATAAGAAGAATCTGAGTAATGTTAACAAAAAGATGAATAGCAAGAAGTTTAAGAAGAAGATAAAGAAGGTGAAGATGAGAATAATTTGATGAAAAAGATGATGCTGCTGAAGATTATGAAGGAGAAAGTGTGTGAAAAGTTAAAAAGGTGAAGAGCATGGAAGTTGTGAAATATACATATTTGCCAAAATAGAAAAAACGTTAACAACATTGTCAATTTCTTCGTCAATCCGAACATCTTTAAAAAAAAAAATATTTATGCTATTCCATTTGATTGGGTTAAACATCTATGCCTTTAATGTCTCCTCAACCTTCCACAATACATTGTACATTACTCTTTGTTGTTTTCCTTCATGTACAATTAACCAACAAGGCAAGAATGGGGTTTTTTTAATTCCGATATTTTGTTCCCATAGACTTACATTGGATTTCCGGTATCGGTATCGGGTATCGCCGATATTTTTTGGGTATCGGCGATACCATTCCGATTCCGATACTTTTGGATATCGGAAAGTATCGCTCAACCCTAATCCTAATCCCTCTCCTGCTACAGGGAATATCTGTAATAATGTGAGCTCTCCATTTACAGCTGTTAATACAGCATTCCCAGTTTAAAGGGAACCATGGTCCCTTCCATTGCGAGAAACCTGACAATCATCTGCAGCGGCGCTGGGATGAGCCGGCCAAGGGAGGCAATGGATTAATCTCGTATTCAGTTATGGTCCCCGGTTGGATTTTCTACGTACAGTATATTTTCTCTGAAACGCCAGAGTGTTTTGGAGAAGAATATACCTAGCTGCAATCGTGCAGACTTGCTCTAATTCATTCGGCCCATGGTCTGGGTACCATGAATCAGGTGACAGATTTGCTTTAAAAACACACACACAATACCCCCCATTATGGTTAAATGGGGTAACCCTCCAAAAATATCCTCATAAAACGCAGAGCAAAACTCTCAAATAAATTATCTTACCTCAAAACCACAAAAAGCGGATTAAAAAAATCCAAAATTCAAGAAAACACCATAAACAGGCAGAGATGCTTACCTGTCTGAAAAGGCCTCAATACTGATGCATTGACATCAGTATTGAGGCCTTTTCAGACAGGTAAGCATCTCTGTCTGTTTTTGGTGTTTTCTTAAATTATCTTACCTCATTTTTCTTATTGGGTTACCCCTTTAAAGCACCACTCCAGCGTTTTTCTTTTAATGCAGTGCTGAAGTGGTGCTTCTAATCTAAGTTTCCTGGCCCTAGTCTTATACTTACCCTCTGCTGTCTTCACCTTCTTACAACGCTGCTCTGGTTAGTCTTCATCAGATTGTGACCTGCCAGATGTAATTTTTCAATGTACATGTATAAGAGCCTCATTCTGGCTCTCACAGACTTGCACTGAGAGATTTTGACTGTTACCTCTGACTTCCAGTCAGTCAGAAGTTGCGGTCACAAGATGGAGCTGCGGGACCGGCGCGGATAAAAGGTGAAGATGGCGGCAGGAAGTACAATACTACTGTCTGAGACCTTGAATGAGAAGCACCACTCCAACGCTAAAAAAAAACAAAACGCTGGAGTGGTGCTTTACCCATACAGGGAGTTTTGTTTGTGTGGGGTTTTTATAAGTGTTTTTATTCAGTCTTATTTTTATTTTTTATTATATACAATTGCTATATACATATTTTTTATCACAGTTTCAGGACTTTCTTTAGTATAGTAGTTGGGTTGTGTTTACCTACTGCAGCACCCCTGGTCTGTTTTAATAGTGGTGCTCATCCTTAAATTTTGCTCCTGTTATATTCCATGCCTTGAGAACGGACATTCTAATATTTCCTGCTCAGACATTACAGGACTTTTCATAAAAACACATTAAGTGCTCTTTCACACTTCATGATATTTTCAGTACTGGAAAAAACAGTATCGGAGATATCAGTGTCCGAGTGTACTTGTGTTTCATACTTGTGGCATATGTGTGGCACGCGTACCAGCGCCTGAGAAAAACGGCAAAGTTTGCACTGTTCTCAGACGCAGAGGTGCTGAATACAGCTCACATCATCGTCCCCTGCTCTGCTGCGATCAGTGCAAGCAGGGAACAATGTGGAGAGTTGTATTCAAGTGTAAAATTAAGAATAAAATAAAAAACAGTGACTTCAATGACGTCACTGTTAGTCACTGAGGCTGCGCTCGCAGCAGCTCATTCACCAGTGGTTCTCAGCCAGGACAGTCGCATCTTGGCCCCCTCTAGGTTGAAAACTGTTTATCTAAGACATGAATTACGACGTGGGACAGAACGACGGATAGGTGAGGGATATTGTTGTTTTTGATTTTTGTTTTATTACAGAAGACGAGGGCTTCGGTGGAATAGGCGTTTTTTTTAGTTTAACTGTGTGTTATTTTTAAATAAAAATGGAAAAGTGTTTTGTTTTATTTCTAATAAAGGACTTTATTCTGGCTGTGTCTTTATTTATCCTTTAACTATAGGATTAGTAATGCAGAGGGTTTCTTATAGATGCTGAAAAAAAATGCGTGGGCTCCCGCTGTATTTTCTCCACCAGACAGACAAAGCAAGCGAGGGGGGCAAATAATAATAGGAGGGTGCATTTATTTTGTGCCCCCCCTGGCTACCAACATCTGCCCCCAGACACCCCAGAAAAGGCACATCTATAATTAGATTAGCCCTTTCTGGCACTTTGCCCGTCTATTCCCATTGCCCTGTAGCGGTGGCGAATGGGTTAATAAGGGGTTAAAGCCACCTTGCAATTGAAAGGTGACTTTAAGCCAGGTTAATAATTGAGAGTTGTCAATTAGACAACTATCAATTATTAATCCTATTGTATGAAAGCAATGTATGGGGCTCATTATTCTGTATGGCGCACTATGTGGTGGCCATAATACTGTATGGAGGAATATATTGTCCGGTTTTTGAGCTATTGTAGAATTTACAATAGATATCACTCATGTAATGTAAGAAGTGAAGTATTTGGCATTGTACTATACCCATATTTCTCTGACATATCGGAGCATCATGAATTGTGGTATGTGTTAAAGGGGCCCACTGAGACTCTTTGGCCCGGGGCCCACGAAAACCTGGAGCCAGCCCTGGCTGGGAGTATGCATATCACATACTTGCGGTCCGATGGTGGTCTGCTCCTTGTGCCGGCAGGGGAGAATCCTCAGCGCGCATTACGTGAATAAGAGACAAGTCTGTGCAGAGTGACTGCAGACTTGTCTCTTATGACCGTACAACCCCTTTAAGCAGACAGATACCTATATGTTCCTTTGGGTAAAATCTGAGAAAGGACCAGTAAACTAGCACTATAGGTTTATATTAATGGGCTCCTCACATAAGTAAGGATATTTGCATCTCCGTGGCACTGTGCACTTTGCTTACACTGAGTTTTCTTACCTTGGTTTAATAAATCCATTTATGAAAAAATTAGTTTGTTGCTTAAAGTCCATACTTCCTCGGATCTTGATGCCGGTGGCAGCTGAGGCATTGATCGCAAGCTGAAGAGGAAACCCAGAAATGACTGGAAATATAACGCTGTCCGCTGCCAAGGTCAGCCTTCTGTTGTACTGGACTTCTTGGCCCTGTAACAAATAAGAACCCTTAGGCCGGCGTCACACTGGCGACAGAATCGGACGACTGCAATGCGATGAAAAATCGCATTGCAGTCGGACCTATGTTAATCTATGGAGCAGCTCCCAGTATCAGATTTTTTGTGGTCCGTTTTAAACGTCCGTGTGCAATCGCAGCATGCTGCGATTGTCACCGATTGTCGGTCGACAATCGCCAATGCAAGTCTATGGGAGCGATGAAAAATCGATTACAAACGGACCACACTGTGTGACTTGCGATGAAATCGCATCGGTGTCCTTTAGAAAAGCCAGCAATTCATCCCCGGCTATACTGTAAAATCACACTGACAGCTTTAATAAAGAATCGAATCAATACATATACACACATAGAATACATATATATATATATATATATATAGTTTCTACACTTCTACATACTGTATTAGCCGCTCATTCAATTGCCGGCTTCTGTGAAATCACAGAAGCCGACATGAAATGATACATTGTTTCCACACAGTTAACCATGTCATTTCCTGTATTTTGATATTTGTTTAGAACTTACAATTACATGAGTGTATTTGTGCAAAATTTCAGACATGTAGGGGTTAATTAAAGGTGTAATTTCGTTGAAAAAAAATGCGTGGGCTCCCGCTGTATTTTCTCCACCAGACAGACAAAGCAAAGCGAGTGGGGGCAGATAATAATAGCCTAGGGAGGGTACATTTTTTGTGGCTCCCCTGGCTACTAACATCTGCCCCCAGACACCCCAGAAAGGGCAAATCTATAATTAGATTCGCCCTTTCTGGCACTTTGCCCGTCTATTCCCATTGCCCTGTAGCGGTGGCGAATGGGTTAATAATCTCACCTTACTGTCACCTTAGTATTGAAAGGTGACCTTAAGGCAGGTTAATAATTGAGAGCTGTCAATTAGACAACTATCAATTATTAATCCTATTGAAGTAAATAAAAAAACACACACACACTTTAAGAATAAATAATTTTAATTAAATAAAAACACATTTTTTGACCATATTTTATTTTACACTTAATCCGTGCGAAGCCATTGATCTCCTAAAATAAAGAAAAAAAAATAAAACAACATTATTCTTACCTATTCCGCCGATCTGTCACGTCCCACGCTGTAATCCTTCACAAAGGGTTAACTAGCTTTGAGCCAAGCAGTGCAAGTAATCCTGCATGCTCAGCTCAAAGCTCCTGAATGAATAAGTTTCTCTCCTGGCGACAGGAGAGGATGTGTTTAATGAATGAAGCTTAATTGATTGTGTCCACTTTCCCTTTAGGTCAGGTCACTAAAGTTAAATTGCCAATAAATCAATTAAGCTCCATTCATGAATCTATTCCTCTCCTTTCTCTGGGAGAGTAACTGATTCATTCAGGGGAATACAGGTCTGAGACAGCATTATTAGCTCTCTGCGACCTGTAACCTGTTAACCCTTTCTGATGGATTACAGCGTGGTACCTGACTGTACTTCGGATTGGTAAGAATCATTTTGCTTTTTTATTTTATTTTTACTACAGCAAATGGTTTTAGCAGGAAAATAAAATATTGTCAAAAACTGTGTGATTATTTCATTAAACTTCTTTTTTATTAAAGTGTGTGTGTTTGATTTTTCTATCATACAATAGGATTAATAATTGATAGTTGTCTAATTGACAGCTCTCAATTATTAACCTGCCTTAAGGTCACCTTTCAATACTAAGGTGACATTAAGGTGAGATTATTAACCCATTCGCCACCGCTACAGGGCCCTTTCTGGGGTGTCTGGGGGCAGATGTTAGTAGCCAGGGGGGGCACAAAAAATGTACCCTCCCTAGGCTGTTATTATCTGCCCCCACTCGCTTGCTTTGTCTGTCTGGTGGAGAAAATACAGCGGGAGCCCACGCATTTTTTTTCAACGAAATTACACCTTTAATTAACCCCTACATGTCTGAAATTTTGCACAAATACACTCATGTAATTGTAAGTTCTAAACAAATATCAAAATACAGGAAATGACATGGTTAACTGTGTGGAAACAATGTATCATTTCATGTCGGCTTCTGTGATTTCACAGAAGCTGGCAATTGAATTAGCGCTATAAGAGTATGTAGAAGTCTAGGAACTATAAATATATGTATATATACATGTCACAATGACATGTATATATATATATATATGTGTTCTATGTGTATATATCTATTCTTTTTTTTGTGATTGAAATACTATTCTTTTGGATCCATTATATGTCAGTTTTGCAAGCCTGCGAGAAATTCTCGCAAGTCGGATGAAAATCGGATGTTACAAGGTACACACACATGCGACTAAATCGCATCTTTGAAGGAAAATCGGATGCCAGAAGGATGTGTGATGTTTGCATTTTGATCCGACAATCGACTGTCTAAAACGGACCGATTTTTTGTGGTTGTGTGTGACGCCGGCCTTAGAATAAAGAAAAACTAGATATTCTCTTATATATGTCCCTTAGGGTATCGAACACCGTTGTTTGGATCACAAGTAAACATATTCTTAGAATTCTGGTGATAACATCAAAAGAAAATTGCACTTAGCCGAGGTCTGTATAACAATTCAGTGGTGTACTGAAAGTTTTACGGAAATTTTGTGATTTTTATTTTTTTTCAAAAGTCGCAAAAGATGAAGTAGGTGAGAACAAATGCACACTCTAAAACAAGGTGAGCTGATAAAAAAAAAGGAAATAAAAACAGGCAAACACATTTCAAAAAATGAGCAAATAGAAAGATGAATTTGGTGTATATATAAAAAAGCGCAAAACAACAAAAACTTGACAAAAAACTGATGCAAGTGCAATAATGACTCGGGCTAAATGTATGTACAAAATGACTTTTTATGTACATCGTATCAATATATATAAGTTGCTCAAGGGCAGACATATCCTTAAAGGGTTTGTTCTGTTGCAGGCATACCAAACTTTCATTTATTACTTTTAGTTCCTATAAACTGCACAATTAGAGAGAAACTGTTGGCAGGGGATTATTCAGGATACTCTCCAAGCGTGTGGACAACAGAGCTTCTTTATTCAGGAACAAGATATGATAAGCTTAATGGATCAGGAATAAATCATTTGTGTGTCTTTCTGTGCAGCATCTACAGTAGGCTGCTTCTCTCATACACAGACACAGGAAAACAGGAAATACAGTCACATGCTCTCCCTGTGTGAGCCTCTGGGAGTTTTTTTTAAACTTTATAAACAGCTTACAAATCTAGCAACTAAACACTCATACCAGGAATGGAGTTGTTGCAGCAAACATATTCCAACAGAAACTTCAAAGAAGAAACGAGATCTCTACTGCTGGTCTGCCCTGTACCAGATAGAAGTGTATAATGAAATATATAAAGAAATTTAGGGCGGCCACACTTTTGCTTTGCGACAGACCTGCATGATTTCATTAGCTGGCTACTGCTCAACGGTTACTAAAACGGAATGTGTTAATGTTAAATGACATTAAATGATTTGTGATGCGGAAAAGTTTTCTATAATGAACAGGATTTATGAGTCTAGAATTAGGCTTAGTGGCCTGTGTGAAAATTGCAAAATTTAAGATTCAAATGGGTGGTCCGAAACTAACATTGATTTAATCTTAAATGTCTATTTATTGTAATAATCTAGTCTCTTTCCTTAAATACTTTAATTAAAAAGTCCTTACAGTTCCCTCTCCACCCTATCAAACTGCTTTATTTTTTTAACCAATATTCTGTTTGAGGATGCTATGTGTGAGAATCCCCAGAGCATGCTGGGATACTCAAACGAGATGTCATCAGCAGGCATAAGCTGCGGTCACTGACGCAGCCTCTATCCCCACCTTAAAACGAAGCCTGATCAGTGACATCCATTTCAGGGGCTGGGCAATTCCATGCTCTGTTGAGCATGGGTTGGTTGTCAATTTCCATGAATCCTTAGTAGAATCTTGTAACAGTAGAATATTCTTTTTAATGCACAGTGACAGTGCACTCCCTCGCCAGCTGTGATGTGAAATGACGAACCAGCAAGAGAGCGCACTGTCATTGTGCGTTATAAGGCGATAACCTGGTGAGAAGGAAAAGCAGAGACAAAACCCGTCCTTGAAAATTATGTCAGTTTCGGGGTTGAGGCTGTCTCTGTTTTCCATGTACGTTGGGTTCTCTCCTTACCATGCGATATCTTAACGGCTCCTTACTTCTCATTAGAACCAAGAGGGAGCCCATTGTCACTATGCATTAAAATAAAAATTGCACAGTGACAAGAATCTAATGAGCATACTTCAGAATTGACAACCAACGTTTGCACAGTAGAGCAGGGATTAGCCTAGCCCTTTAAATGAATGTCATTGATGATGGCTCGTTTCAGGGTGGGGATAGGGACTGCGTCAGGGACATCTTGAGTATCCTAGCATGCACCTGGAGATTCTCAAAGAAAGCACCATCAAACATGAAGTTGGTAAAAAAATAAAAATAAAAGCATAAAGAGTAGAGAGGGAACAGTAGGGACTTTTTTATTAAAGTATATTAGAAAAGAGATTAGATTATTACATTAAACAGAATGATGTAATCCTAAATGTCTGTTAGTTTTCGACCACCCTTTTGTGATTTTTTTTTGTCCTAAAAAGTTCAGATCTTTCCAATGTTAAAACTTGTCAGAAAACTAAACAAAAAAATAAACATATGTGTAGGGTTATTGCTTTTATTAGGTTTCACTGCAATAAACTCTACTATTAAGGCTGATTGTTTCTTATATCGAATGACCAATAAATATTCCAAACATGTGGGATTTTACAATTGTTTCAGAAGTCGTAGGAAAGTACGGAAATTCAGATTCAATCATTTAATCCCTGAAGATATTTTATCATGAGACACTTGAGAACTACTGTCACAACACAAATCTAACACTAATGATTATACCTTAAGCAGTTTTACTGCAAGTCCAGCGAGGCTCAAGGAGTATTGTTTCATCGTGTCTCTTACTCCTTCACAATCCAGGAAGATGAGCTCATTCCCAAAAATCTTCATGCTCAGACCACATTTTAGTTCTTTCTTGTCAGTCATTCCTTCAGTAAACTTCAAGAAGATGGAAAATGCCATTAATCAAATTTACTTTTAATATTTTTTTTTTAACCATTACTATCAGTACGATATTTATTTTACTTACATAGCACCATTAATTCCACAGCGCTTTACATACGTTATCATCTCTATCCCCATTAAGGCTCACAATCTAAATTCCCTATCAGTATCTCTTCGGAGTGTGGGAGGACACCGGAAAACGTGGACAAAAAGAAGTGGAAAATCCAGCAAAATGGATCCTTGAAAAATTATTTATTGAAGAGCACCGATTGGCAGAAAGGGAAATTTTTATGCATGAATGGGTGGGTACTTATATCCCTATTACAGAATACAGAAGCATGTTGGATACTCTCCATTCATACTCTACGGAACTTGGCCGTCGTATCAGGAATGAATGGAGAGGCGGTCCAATATGTGCACTAACGATCCATTCTAGAAAAAGGTGCCCCCATTCTGCTGACCGATGCGGCTTCCAGTTGTCCAAACCCCTCCGATCATTGAGTTATAACTTGTTTTCACTAGACAACCCATTAACTATAAATTGACAGCAAAATAATGGTCTCTGTATTTCTATTTTTTATGCTATGTTTCTAATATGACTAGTAGGATCCTCTTTCTTTACTGTTACAATTTTATCATATAAAATATTTTGATCATGAGTCAACTTGCAGCTGCATCTGGCTCCAGTGATAGCCTCCGGGACCATGACATGTGATGCACAATGGTGGGCTTGTGGCATCTGCCCTTTTATACAGACCAGGGTGAAAGGTCTGTTTGGCTTGGATTAGGATGTAATACTTCATTACCTTCTGGTGTAGTTCATTGAGCTTGTTGTACTTTCCACTTGGACAGCTGTGCTTGGATTTCTTGACTTTTTGCTGATCAGACTTTTTTCCCAGCAGTTCCCCTGGATTGTACAACTTAGATGTAGGCTTCTTATCAGTAGGTGTTGTTACAGTCTCCATGGGTGGTTCAGAAGTAAACTGCTTGTCTTCCCCTTTCCCCACAAGAATCTCATTTAATGTTGAAGAGTGATGACCCAGTAATGACTTGAGAAGATCTTCTGCATTTTCCAAGCGAATTCCAAGCTAGGATAAAACATTAAAGTGGTCATGGCCACCATCAATTTCTAACGTTAACTATGAGCATATTTTTTTGTAAATAAGCTGTTAAAGTGAACCTGTCAGCAATTTTGGCTGATATAAGATGCGGCTATCACCTTTCAGGGTTTATATATAGCATTCTATAATGCTGTATATAAGCCCCCAACCCGACCTGGAAGAAATGAAAAAATAACTTTTATTATATTCACCTGCGGGGCGGTCCAACGCCTCCCATCTTCTTATGATCACTGCCCTCCTGCTTGCTTCTTGTGGATGACGCGTCCCGGCATCATCCGCACAGGCTCCCCAGCATAGCGCTTCTGCGCATGAGTGCTTATCTGCCCTGTTGAGGGCAGAGCAAAGTATTGCAGTGCGCAGGTGCCGAGGCTCTTTAAAACCTTTTCCAGCGCCTGCGTACTTCAGTACTTTGCTTTGCTCTCAACAGGCAGAGAAGTACTCCTGCGCAGAAGCGCGATGTCAGGGAGCCTGTGTGGATAATGCAGGACATGTCATGCACAAGAAGCAAGCAGGAGGGCGGCGATCATAAGTTGATGGGAGGCGCCGGACCAAGACCAGCGACGCCCATCGTACCGGACACCCCGCAGGTGAGTATAATAAAACTTATTTTTCAGTTCTTCCAGGTTGGATCGGGTGCTTATCTACAGCATTATAGAACGCTATAGATAAGCCCTGAAAGGTAAAGGCTGATCTTCTATCGGCCAAACTACTGACAGTTCACTTTAATAGCTGTTGTATTTAAAATTTTAAAAAATTTTTTTTTTTTTGGGGGAAAAAAAATTTTTTTTTTGGGGGGTTTTGGGGTTTTTTTCCCCCCCCCTTTTCCCCTTTCCCCTTTTTTTGGGGGTTTTAAGAAAAAAAAAAAAATTTTTTTCCCACCCCCAAAAAAAAAAAAAACCCCCCCCAAAAAATTTAATTTTCCGGAAAAAAAAAAAAAAAAATTTAAAAAACCCCCCTTTTTTTTTAAAAAAACGGAAAAGGGTTTTTAAAAAAAAAAAAACCTTTAAACCCCCCAAAAACCCTTAAAAAAAAAAATTTTTTTTTTAAAAAAAATTTCCGGTTAAAAAAAAAACCCCCCTTGAAAAAAAAAAAATTAGGGCCGGTTCCCGGAAAAAAAAAACCCCGGGGGGGGGGGGAAAAAGGAAAAAATTTGAAAAACCCAAAAAAATTTTTTTTCCCGGGGGAAAAAAGGGCCCCCCCCAAAAAAAAAAAAATTCCCCCAAAAAAGGCCCGGAAAAGGGGGGGGGAAAAACCCAAAAAAAACAAAAAAAAAAACCCCCCAAAAAAACCCCCCAAAGGACCCCCCTCTTCCAAACCCCCCAAAAAAAAAAAATTTTTCCCCTTTTTAAAGGGGGGGTTTTCCTTTAAAAAAAAATTTTAAAAAAAAAAACCCCCGGGCCCCCCCCCAAAACCCCCCCCTTTTTAATTTTTATTTTTTTTTAAAAAAAATTTAAAAAAAAAAATTTTTCCCCCAAAATTTCCTTTTTTAAAAAAAAAGGGGGGGAAAAAAAGGGGAAAAATTTTTAAAAAATTTTTTCCCAAAAAAAATTTGGGTTTAAAACCCCCCAAAAAAAAAAAACCCAAATTTTTTTTTTTAAAAAAAAGGGGAAATTTTAAAAAAATTTTCCCCCCGGGGGGGGGGGGTTTTTTTTGGGGGGCCATCATTTTTTAAAAAACCCGGGGCCCCCCCAAAACCCCCTTTTTTGGGGGGAAATTTTTTTTAAAAAAAAAGGGGGGGGGGGAAAAAGAAATTTTGGGGGGCCCCTGAAAAAGGGGGGAAAAATTAAAAAAGGGGGGGGTTTTTTTGGGGGGCCCCTTTTTTGGGGAAAACCCCCCCATTTAAAAAAACCGTTTTTTTTCCTTTTTTCGGGTTTTTTCCCCTTTTTTTTCCCCAAAAAAAAAAAGGGGGAAAAAAAAAACCCCGGGGGAAAAACCCCAAAAAAAAAATTTTTTTAAAAAATTTTGGAAGGGGAAAAAACCCCTAAAAAAAATTTTCGGGGGGAATTTTTTTTGGCTTTTTTTTTTAAAAAAAAAAATTTTTTTCCCCCCGGGGGTTTAAAATTTTAAAAAAAAAACCGGAAAAAAAAAAATTTTTGGGGGTTTTCCCCCGGGGGGCCAAAAAAAGGGAGGGGGGGGGAAAAAAAAGGGGGGGGGGGCCCCCTTTTTTCCCAACCCTTGGGGGGGGGGGCCCCCCCCCCCCCAAAAAAAACCCCCTTTTACCCCCCCGGGGGTTTTTAAAAGGGGGTTTTTCAAAACCCCCTTTTTCCCTTTTAAAAAAAAAATTTTTTCCCCCAAAAGGGGGGGGAAAAAAGGGCCCCCCCCCCTTTTTTAAAAAAAAAAAAAAGGGGGGGGTTTTTTTTTAATAAAATTTTGGGGGGCCCCCCAAAAAGGGGGAAAAAAAACCCCCCTTTTATATTTTTAAAAAAATTCCCAAAAAAAAAGGGGGGGTTCCCCCTTTTTTTTGGGGAAAAAACCCCCGGGGAAAAAAAAACCCCCCCCCCCCCCCCCCAAAAAGGGAAAGGGAAAAATTCCCAATTGGGTTTTTTAAAAAAAACCCCCCTTTCCTTTTTTTGGGTTTTTTAAAAAAATTTCCCCCTTTGGGGCCCCCCCCCTTTTTAAAAAAAAAATTAAAAAAAAAAAATTTTTTTTTCCCTTTTTTTTTAAAAAAAAAAAATTTAAAAAAACCCCCCCAAAAAAATTTTTTAAAAAAAAAAAAAAAATTTTTTTAAATAAAAAAAAAAAATTTTGGGAAAAAAAAAAAAAAAAAAAGGAAATTTGGGGGGGGGAAAAAAATTTAAAAAAAAAGGGGGGGGAAAAATTTTTTTAAGTTTTGGGGCCCCCAAAAAAAAAATTTAAAAAAAATTTTTCCCCCCAAAAGGGTTTTTAAAAAATTTTCCCAAAAAATTTTTGGGAAAAAAAAATAAAAAAACCCAACCCCCCCCCAAAAAAACCCCCAAAAAATTTTAAAAAGGGGGAAAAAAAAAATTTTTGGGGGCCCGGGGAAAAAAATTTTTTTTTTTTTCCCCCCCCCCCCAAAAACCCCTTAAAAAAAAAAATTCCCCCCCCCGGGAAAAAAAAAACCCCCT
The DNA here is from genome assembly GCA_033576555.1 of Oophaga sylvatica. Classification (NCBI taxonomy): domain Eukaryota; kingdom Metazoa; phylum Chordata; class Amphibia; order Anura; family Dendrobatidae; genus Oophaga; species Oophaga sylvatica. The sequence continues at coordinate 158,913,850 of JARQOD010000007.1, read as the reverse complement.
TTAAAAATTCAAAAAAAAGGAAAAAAAAAATTTTAAAAAAAAATTTTTTGGGGGCCCCCCCCGGGGGGCCCCTTTTTGGGGGTTTTCCCTTTTTTCCCCCAAAAGGGTTTGGGCCCCAATTTTTTAAAAAAAAGGGGGCCCCCCGGGGGGGAAATAAAAAACCCTTTTTAATTTTGGGAAAAATTTTTTTTTTTTAAAAAAAAAATTTAAAAAATTAAAAAAAAACCAGAAAAAAAAAAAATTTTTTTCCCCCCCCTTTTTAAAAAATTTTTTTTTTTAAAAAATAATTTTTTTTTAAAAAAAGCCCAAAAAAAAAAAAAAAAAAATTTGGGGCCCCGGGGGGTTTTTTCCCCAAAAAACCCTTAAAAAAATTTTAAAATTTAAAAAAAAAAAAATTTGGGGGAAAACCTTTTTTAAAAAACAAAAAAAAAAAAAAAACCCCCTTTTGGGGAATGGCCCCAAAAAAAAAAAGGGAAAAAAAAAAAAGGGGGGAAAAAAAATTTTTTTTTTTTTTAAAAAAAAAAAAAAACCCCTTTTTTTAAAAGTTTTTTTTAAAAAAAAAAAAAATTTAAAAAAAAATTTTTAAAAAAAACCCTTTAAGGGGGGGGAAAAAAAAAAAAAACCCCCCCCCCCCCCCCCCTTTCCGGGGGCCCCAAACCTGAAAATTTGGCCCCCCAAAAAGGGTTTTTTTGGGGGGGCCCGGGAACCCCCCAAAAAAAAAAAAAAAGGGAAAAAAAAAAAAGGGGCCCCCCCAAAAACCATTTGGTCCCTTTTTTTTTTCCCGCAAAAAAGGGGTTTTTTTTTTAAAAACCCAAAATTTTTTTAAAGGGCCCCCGGGGGGGGGGCCCCCCCAAAAAATTTCCTAAAAAAAAAAACCCCCAACCCCCCCCAAAACCCCCTTTTTTTTCCCCCCAAAAAAAAATTAAAACCCCCCCGGGGCCCTTTCCCTTCCCGGTTTTAAAAGGGGAAAAATTTTTTTTTTTAAATTTAAAAATTTTAACCCAAAAAAATTTTTTTTCCAAAACCCCCCAACTTTTTTTTTTTAAATTTTCCCCCCCCCCCTTTTTAAACCCCAAAAAATTTGGGGGGGGAAAAAAAAAAAAAAAAAAAAAAAATTTCCCCAAAAATTTTTAAAATTTTTTTTTTTTTTAAAAAACCCCAAAATTTTTTTTTTTTAATTTTTTGGAAAAGGGTTTTTTTAAAAGGAAATTCCCCGGGCCCTTTAAACCAAAAAACCCCCAAAAAAAAACCCGGGGGGGGGGAAAAAAAAATTTTTTCCCTTTTTCCCCTTTTTTTTTTCCCCAAAAAAAATTTTTGGGGGGGCCCCCCCCCAAAAAAAAAAAAAGGGGGGGGGGTTTCGGGGGGGGGGGGCCCCCAAAAAGTTTAATAAAAAAAGGGGGGGCCCCAAAATTTTTAAAAAAAAAAGGGGGCCAAAATTCCCCCAAAAACCCCCCTTTTAAAAAAAATTTTTTTTTCCCAAAAAAAACCCCCCCTTTAAACCAACCAAAAAATTTTTTCCCCCCCCCCCCAAAAAAACCCCCCCCCGGGTTAAATTAAAAAAAGGGGGAAAAGGGGGAACCCCCCCCGGGGGGGGAAAAAAAAAAAAAAAAAAAAAAAAATTTTTTTTAAATTTTTTTCCCCAAAAAGGGCCCCCTTTTAAAAGAAAAAAAAAAACCCCCCCCCCAAAAAAAAAAAACCCCCTTTAAAAAATTAAAAAATTTTTTCCCCCAAAAAACCCCCCTTTTTCCCCAAAATTTTTTGGTTTACTAAAAAAACAAAAAAATTTTTTTAAAAAAAACCCGGTTTTTTTTTAAAAACCCAAAATTTTTTAACCCCCCCCCCCGGGGGGTTCCCCTTTAAAGGGAAAAAAATTTTTTTTTAAAAATTTTTTTTTTTAAAAACCCGGGGAAAAATTAATTTTTTTTTTTTAAATTAAAAAAAAAGGCCCAAAAAAAAAAAAAAATTTAAAGGGAAAAATTTTAAAAAAAAAAAAATTTAAAAAATTTTTTTTAAAAAAATTTTTTTTTAAAACCCCCTTTTTTTGGGGTTTTTTTTTTTAAAAAAATTCCCTTTTCCCGGGGGTTTAAAAAAAAAAAAAAATTTTTCCCATTTTTTTTTTTGGGGGGAAAAAAAATTTTTAAAAATTTTTTTAAAAAAAAGGGGGGGGTTTTTTTTTTTTTTTAAAAAATTTTAAAAACCCTTTAAAATTTTTTTTTTTTTAAAAAAAAGGGGGCCCCCCCCCCAAAAAAAAAATTTTAAAAATTTTTTTTAATTTTTTAAAATTTTTTTTTTTTCCCTTCCCCCAAAAATTTTTTTAAAAAAAGCCTTTTTTTGGTAAAAAAAACCCCCCTTTTTTTTCCCCCCTTTTTTTTTGGGGGCCCCAAAAAAAATTTTTTTTTTTTTCCCCTTTGGGGGGGGGGTTTAAAAAAAGGGAATTTTCCCCCGGGGGGGGAAAAAAGGGGGGGGGGGGGAAAAAATTTTTTTGGGGAAATTTTTCCCCCCCCCCCCCTTTTTCCCCCGGGGGTTTTTTCCCCCCTTTTTTTGGGGGAATTTCTGGGGGGGAAAAGGTTGGGGGAAAAAGGGGAAAAAAGGGTTTTTTTTTTTTTTTTAAAAAAATTTTTTTTTTTTTTTTTTAAAAAAGGGTTAAAATTTTGGTTTTTTCCCCTTTTTTTTTAAAAAAAAAAAAAATTTTTTTTTATTTAATTTTTTTTAAATTTTTTTCCAAATTAATTTCCTTAAAAAAAAAAAAAAAAACCCCCCCTTTTTTTTCCCCCCTTTTTTCCCGGGGGAAAAAAAAAGGGGGGGAAAACCCTTTTTGGGAAAAATTTTTTTTTCCCCAAAAACCCTTTTTTTAAAAATTTTCCTTTTTTAAAAAAAGGGGGAAAAAAAAATTTTTTTTTTTAAAAAAAAAAAAATACTTTTTTCCCTTTAATTAACTAAAGTTTAAAAATGGGAAACCCAGACAATTTCCATCCTCCAAAAAAACAGTGAGGGATACAAAATTTTAAATTTAGAAGTAAAGTCCAATAGGGGCTACAAAAATAGGAGATAAAATATAAACCAGACAATTATTGTTTTTCTCTGCACCGCAAGGCAAAAAATTTACTACCTAAAAGAATGTATCATCCCTTTTTTTTAAGTATTTTTTCTGGAACCAAAACAAAAGTTTTTGTGAGACAGTATGTATAAAAGGGGAAAGAACTCACCCCTTTGAATGGAGAAATGCGCTCCAAAATTCATCTCCCAATAAAAATTTAAACTGGGCCCTTTTTCCCGTAATAAGGCCCTTTCCCAACGCTTTCCTCCTTTCAGGGTTTATCAGGGGGGTATGGCACTAGGGACATCTATATCAAAAACATTGTCTCATGGGGGAAAAAATCATATAACCCTCCTTATTTTCCAAAATTTAATTTGGGCACTCCCACCCCCATTTTAAAAACCCAAACAGTGCAAAACAAAAAAATGAATCACCAATTTTAAAATATGTGTGTTAAAAAAACATGCCGTTTTTAAAGGCTTTATAAACATGTTGAAACCCAAAGCCCCATATAAAAAAATGGGTTTTACGATCCCAAACCCTTTGCCAAATTTTGACGCGCCCCCCCTTTTTTTTGGGCATGCGCAAATTTTTTTGGGCTTTTTTGGGAAACGCATTCATTGGACCGCCGGTCTATGGACCGTCATTGGGGTCCCCCTTTTTTGAAGTAAAAAACCCCCCGCACGCATGCGTGATACAAAATAAAAAAAAAGGGTTACGATGTATAAATTTAGTTCGCACATTTTAAGAATAACACAGAACGCACAATTGTTTTTGTGTCCCCTTTTTGGGGGAAACTGAAATTTAAAACGCAAATTGGGGACGAAGATATATTTACTACACAAAAAGAAGCATCAAAATACAAATATATTGCGTCCCAAATGGGTCATTAAAAATTTTATTTTAAAACCCGTATCACTTAAATTTCGCCAAAAAAAATTTCCATTTAGGTGACATTTAAAAAGTTTCCCCCCAAAAACCCGACTTTTAAACCAAAATAAAACATAAAAAAGGGGCGCGCAAGATCTTTTTTCCATTTTTTCAATTTAATTCCGGGTTTTAAAACAGACCCTAGTATACAAATCCCCCAAAAAAAGAAAATTTGGGGATTGAAACCTCTCGCACTAAAAGGTAAATTTAAAAAAATATATATTAAAAAAGGGGCATCCACAAAGAGGTTTTCCCCTGGGACCCAATCCCAAAAAATAGATATGGGAAGAAAGGGAAAATCCTTTATGTAGAAAAAAAAAAAAAAATTGGAAACTTCGGCTGGTTACCAAAACTATGGAACATACTTTGATAAATTTCCCTTGTGTATTTTTAAAAGTTTTAAGGTATAATATACAAAAACAAATATGGAGACCCGCATCCATAGGTTAATAAAAATAACATTTCAATTTTGGAAGGGAAAAAAAAAAGGGAAAAAAAAAGCCCGGGCAGATCCCTATAGGAAACCCTTTCCATCCACCCAATAGCAGCGGAGGTTGGAGCCCTAAATTCCTGGCAGTGGCCCCCCCGGTCCCCGGGGGCTGACCCTAACTAAATCACCCTGCCCAACCCTATACTAGAGAAAAAACCGGGGAAATTAAGCCCAAAATTTTAATTTAATGCCTCTCAATATTTTTTTATAGACAAAAAAGCGAGTGAATTTATTATACCTAATTTTCCCCCTTTGGCTACATTTTACTGTCTCCCCAAGGTACACAAAGGGGTCGATCCCCTTAAGGGGAGACCAATTGTGTCAGGTGTGAGCAGCCTTACGAAAAATCTGGGCATTTATCTTGATAAAATTTTAAATCCATTTGTTCTTGCCCTTAGCTCATACACGAGGGACACAACTGATTTATTGAGTAAAATCGATGGATTGGTTATGGAAACCCGATACTATTCTTGCAGTATCGATGTGGAGGCACTTTATTCTTCTATTCCCCATGTTAAAGGGATTGAGGCAACTGAATACTTTTTAAAGAGTAGAGGTTCACAGTTTAAGGCACATAACATCTTTGTCTGCGATTGTCTACATTACCTATTGACACATAATTTTTTTTGTGTTTGATCGCAAATTTTACCACCAGCTCAGGGGTACTGCGATGGGGAGCCCTTGTGCCCCCTCGTATGCTAATTTATCCTGGGCTGGTGGGAGGAGACAGTGATTTTCGGTGAAAATAGTGTCGTCGGAGCTGAAAAGGCTCTTTTATGGTTGAGATTTATTGACGACGTTTTTATCATTTGGAAAGGTACAGGAGAATCCTTTGCTGAATTTGTCAGGAGTCTAAATGTGAATGACATTGGTTTGAGTTTCACATATGAATGGAATCCATCAAACTGCCATTCCTCGATGTGGTTATTGAGAAGAACTATGATGGAACCTGAGTACCAGCATTCATAGGAAACCTACGGCCACTAATTCTCTTCTGAGATGGGAGAGCAGTCATCCTTTGGCCCAGAAGAAAGGTATACCTAAGGGCCAATATACAAGGATACGTAGAAATTGCTCAGATGATAATAATTTCAGACATCAAGCAAATGATCTACGCAATAGATTTTTGGATAGAGGTTATCCTGATCATGTGTTGAAGGAGCCTATAATGACATCAAAATAAAAAACAGGATGGAATTACTGACTCAATCCCCTAAACAAGAAGATTGAATTTCTGGGTCTTAGATTTATCACCACATATAATAACGGGTCCGATGATCTAAGGCGGATTTTGAAAAACCATTGGCCTATCCTGAAAATGGTCAGGACATTGGCGATCTCTTGCCTAGTCATCCCCAAATTACCTTTCGTAAAGGGAGGTCCTTAAGGATAGACTGGTCAAGAGCCACTTTGTAAATGCTGAAAAAACAACATGGCTTAAATCCAACGTTGTGGGGTGTTTCAAATGTAGTGGTTGTATTGCCTGTAAAAACATGGAGGTTGGCAAACAATTTTTTGCATCTGACAACTCAAGAAAATTTGAGATCACCTCTTTTATCAACTGCAGGAGTGAAGGTGTCATTTACAGGGCTATTTGTATATGTGGTATGATCTATGTGGGAAAGACCATTAGAGAGTTTAGGAGGAGAATTGGTGAGCACATGAGAGATATAGCGAGGAAGATCGATACACCTGTGGCCAGGCATATCAATCTCAAGCATTGGGGGAGACCCTAATGCAATAAAATTCATGGGCATTGATAAAGTACCCAGACCGATTCGTGGTGGTGACTGGGACAATTTTAATATTACAACGAGAGACAAAGTGGATTTTTTCGACTAAAAACTGTCTCTCCATTATGGTTTAAATGAACAACTTTCTTACTCCTGCTTTTCTCTAGTATAGGGTTGTGCAGGGTGATTTAGTTAGGGTCAGCCGCCGTGGACCGGGGGGGCCACCTGCGCAGGAATTTAGGGCTCCAACCTCCGCTGCTGGTAGGGTCGGATGGAAATAGGTACCTGATAGGGATCTGTCAGGCTTTCTTTTTCCTTTTTTTCCCTTCCAAAATTGAAATGTTATTTTTATTATGACCTATGGATGCTGGTCTCCATATTTGATTAATGTATATTATATCCTTTAAAACTTCTTCAAATACATCAATGAAATTATCAAAGTATCGTTCCATAGTGTGGTAAGCCAGCCGAAGCTCCAATTATTATTTTTTCTACATAGAAGGATATTCCTTCTTTCCATATCTATATTTTGGATTGGAGTACCATGGGACACCTCATGTGGATGCTCCTTTAATATATATTTTTTTGATTTTACCTCTTAGTGCGAGAGGATCAATCTCCAATTTTCTTCGTTTGGGGATTTGTATACTATGTCTGTGTTAATAACGGTATTGAATGAGTTAAAATGAGCTAAAATGATCTTGCGCGCCCCTTTTTTATGCTTCTATATGGTTTAATGTCAGATTTTGGTGAACTATTGAATGTCACCTAAGATGGCATGATTTTGGTCGCAATAAGTGATACTGGTTAAAATAATATTTAATGACGCCATTTGGGACGCAATAATTTGTATTTTGATGCTTCTGTTGTGTAGTGATATATCTTCGTCGCAATTTGCGATTTAATTCAGCTTCCCAATATAGGACACAACACAATTGTGCGTTCTGTGTTATTCTTGAAATGTGCGAACTGAATTTATACATCGTAAGCCACTTAATTTGTATCACGCATGCGTGCGGTGGTTTTTACATCACAAAGTGGGACGCCAATGACGTAGTCTCAGTAGACCGGCGGTCCAATGAATGCGATTACCGGAAGTCACTAAATGCGCATGCGCCACTAATATAGGGCGCGCGATCACTATTTGGCAAACGGTGGATCGCTATATGCATTTTGTTATATGTGGCGTGCGTTTCAACATGATTATGAGCTCATTAAACAGGCATGTATTTTTAAACTATGCACATCACGTTTGATTGGTGATTCATTATTTTGTTTTGCACTGATTGGTTTGAATGGTGGTGGGAGTGTCTTATTAATTGATATAAGGAGGAGTTATATGATTTTTCTCCCCATGAGAGCAATGCATTTGATATAGATGTCTCTAGTCGCCATATCCCCTGATGAATCCTGAAAGGAGGAAACGCGTTGGGAAAGGGCCTTATCTACTCTGGAAATGACCAGATGCATATTTTATTAGGAGATGAATTTTGGAGCGCATATCTCCATTCAAATGGGTGAGATCATTCCTTTTATACATACTGTCTCACACACGTTTGATTGCGTTCCAGACAAATGACTTACAAATAAGCGATGCATACACTTGCATTTAGGTAGTCAATTTTTTGCTCTTGCGGTGCAGAGCAAACTATAAGTTGTCTGGTTTATATTTATATCTCCTATATTTTGTAGTCCCTATTGGACTTTACTCTCTGATTATATCATGTATCCTCACTGTTTGTTTGGAGGATGGTAATTGTCTGTGTGTCCTCTTTTTAACATTAGGTTCATTAAATGTTAAGTTTTACATCCCCAATTCTTTTGCTGCTATACACGGCAGCCATTTTAGTTCCATAGTGATACCTCCATAAAGAAAACAATTATGATTTACTAATTAAATGTATTTCTGAAGTTATAATTAGATTTCCTTTAGTTATTTATTTATTTTCTATTCCCGGAGAACCCCTTAGAAAAAATGCATAAATCGTATGAGATACGATCACTTGAATTTAAGCTATATAAGTAGGTAACATACTGACTCACCTCCATTGCATTCACTGCTCGCCCCAATGTGTGTATTGTAAGGTTGGCCATTGCAGAGCGTGGAATGAAGGATGCTGGTGTAAAAATTAGTGACGCCTCCATATTGGCACTTACAGAATCTGGAAGGATTTTTGGAAAATATTAAGGACAAAAGCTTTGCATAAAGGAATGGCAAAAACACAGTGTATCACACTTGCCAAAATAACTAGAATAACACAAATTTCTAAAAACGTCCATAGTGATACATGAATTATAATTAAAAGCTGTTACATTTTCAGTTGAGGTGCATAATTTGCTTTGACTAAGGCCACATTCACATTATGGACATTCGCGTACATGTTTTAGCAGGGTTTTGTTTTTCAACAGAACACGTATCCATTGAAGTCTATGAATCTTAAAATGGAGAAATGTCCGAGTTTGTTAAAATTTGTGGATCAAACTTATATATGTGAATTAATGGGCTATTGATATACCAAACAGAACACTGATGTCATCCAGGCTGCATCCATGCGCTGTTAAAAAAAAAATGCATAAATGTGTGAATTTGGCATAGGTAATACAGTTGTGGACCTCTGAAGGCAAATATATTGCATATTTTTGTACACCACATAAATTAATCTAAAGTTAGAAATTTAATTAAAAAACAACTATGGTAAATAGCATGCAAAAAAGAAAACATTTTGGACACTAGGGAAGAGAACGGTAATTTTTGTGTTAATTGGTAATTTTATGAGCTCATAAGATTCTCTTTAAAGGGAATCTGTCACCAGGTTTTTGCTACCCCATCTGAGAGCAGCATGATGTGGAGACAGAGATCCTGATTTCTTAGATGTAACACTTACTGGGCTGCTTGCTGCAGTTTCGATAAAATCACTGTTTTATCTGCTGTCGATCTACCAGTTCTCTGAATGCTGAGCTCTGTATAACGCCGCCCACATCACTGATTGGCTGCTTTCTGTGTACAAATCCAATCAGTGTATGGGCGGGGTTATACAGAGCTCAGCATTCAAAAATTTGGGAGATCTGCAGCAGATAAAACTGTGATTTTATCAAAACTGCAGCAACCAGCACAGTAATTGACACACTGCTGGGATCAGAGTCTCTGTTTCTACATTATGCAGCTCTCCGATTAGATGGTAAAAATCTGGTGACAGACCTCTTCGAGGCCAGCTGTTCTAATGCAGTTTCAGTACAATTTTTGATGAGTAATTTTTTAGTATAATTACTACTTCTCGTTTTTCGCATTCACTTTTGCATTTGACCAAATACTGTGTATAAATTTGGCTTCGCGAATATATTCACTTTTTATGGCTCATTAGTCTATTTTCAATACTACAAAGGAACAGGGTCTCAATTTCATAAATACTATCATATCAAATCCAAATCATGGGAGGTTTTAATTCCATTTTTTCAAAGATCACTTATAGACGGCATATAAACACCCTCTACAGTCCCATTCATGAGGCAATAATGCAAAAAAATGGTTTTCTGGTAGTGGCTGGTAATGGTACCTGTACCTGAGTGAACTGTAGCATCTGAATATGTTGAGTATTTCCATGATTCACCCTCAAAATCCTTGTGAGAATGTCATCAGGGAGGTTATCTGCAACGACTTGTTTGAGAGGATCATCAGATTCTAGGAGTTGTGACAAGTGACTCCATACAAAAGACCCCACTGAAATGACAAACATAGGTCATAAATGATTGAAAATCTCCGAAATCTGGGGTTACGTGAAGTTATTTTCAGGTTTGAAGTGGAACCAAGCTTTAAAATTCAGCCATGTCCTCACATTAACTCCCTTGAAAAGATTAATTAAGACCTAACAATAGAGACTGTTTTCAGAATGATCAGAAAATGCAAATCTTATTAGGACACTTTCTTACAGACATAATTTTTTAAGCCATTTCATTTCCATCTTGAAAGTATGTCTTGTGTGAATAAATCAATTTACTAATGAAGTCATTTAACATCCTCTTCGGTTGCTAGAGGCCAAGGGAACGTGACGGGCTGCCAAGGCCTCTCTTCAGAATACAGGAGTTTGTGTCCTTTTATTCCTCGGAAAGACAATTTATTTTAGGAATTGATAGCTAGATTAGTATAGTATACATCAAGAAACGGACAACCTTTATCAAGCAGTTTTTACAAAAGTTCCTTTATTTGTAAAAGTTTCATGAGCCCCGTTTTTGAGCTTTTGTTTTTTTCCTACCATTCTTCCAAGTGCCATAACTTTTTTAATTTTTCATTGACATTGCTGTATGAAGCCTTGATTTTTTCAGGACGAATTGTACTTTAGAGTGGCAAAATTGCTTTTATGATGTGATGTACTGAAAAGCAAGAAAAATGTCTAAGTGTGGTGAAGTAGTGGAAAAAGCTAATTTCTGCACTTGTTTTTAGGGTATTTTATTCACAGCATTCAATATATACTAAACATCACCTTGCAATATGATTTTTCAGGTCAGTATGATTATGAATATACCAAATATGAATAGTTTTTTTTTTAAGTAATGAGAAAAAAATTAAGAATTTGTAGGAAATTTTTTTTTATTTTATTTTTCTGCTTCTGTCGCTTTTTCCAAGAGCCATAACGTTTTCAATTTTCAGTCAATAGGACGGTGTGAGGACTTGAATTTTGAGCCCTAAGAAAATTTTTTTAATGAAGCCATTTTGAAGTATATATGATGTTTTGATTAACTTTTATAACCATCATTTGCGCCGTTGCTGTAGCCAAAAAAAACTGCAATTTTGGTGTTTGGATTTTTTTCTTTATACTGTTTGCCTGTTTGGGTAATTAATTTTATCTTTTGATAGATCTGACTTTTACGAATATGGAGATACAACATATTATTTTTTTTTATTATTTCTTAATTTTTAATGGGCAAAAAGAGGAGTTGATTTGAATTAACTTTTTTTATTATTTCATATTTTGTAACACTTTTATTTACTTTTTATTGCATTTGTTAGTCCTCTTAGGGGACTTGAACCTGTTCGATTAGTTGAGCCATATACAGCAGAGCAAGTTATTTCTGTATATAGTAAAGGTCACGGTCTCCTATGAACGCCAGCTAGGAACTGGACTTTCCAGGAGTACTGTCATGACAGGCACACCGATAGGCAACTATAACAGCTCGCCCCTCAGGACGTGCTCTGTAAATGCCACTGTCACACACTGACCGCGAAAAAACAGGTTAACAGTAGTTTTTGGAGCTCAACTTCATGCGTGACTGTTAGAGGCAGATGATGGCTAAATAATACAGCCATCAATTTCTAAGCCTGCATCAAAGCTTGGTAGCCGGCATATGACATACTAGAAGGTCAAATGTCGGTAATAGATTAAACAAAGATTTTGAATAGGAAAGTGATTGTCCTTGTTGTGGAACTTAAAGAGTAAGGCTGGAGTCACACACAACCACAAAAAATCGGTCCGTTTTAGACGGTCGATTGTCGGATCAAAATGCAAACATCACACATCCGCCTGGCATCCGATTTTCCTTCAAAGATGCGATTTAATCGCATGTGTGTGTACCTTGTAACATCCGATTTTCTTCCGACTTGCGAGATTTTCTAGCAGGCTTGCAAAACTGACATATAATGGATCCAAAAGAATAGTATTTAATTCACAAAAAAAAGAATAGATATATACACATAGAACACATATATATATACATGTCATTGTGACATGTATATATACATATATTTATAGTTCCTAGACTTCTACATACTGTAATAGCCGCTAATTCAATTGCCGGGTTTTGTGAAATCACAGAAGCCGACATGAAATGATACATTGTTTCCACACAGTTAACCATGTCATTTCCTGTATTTTGATATTTGTTTAGAACTTACAATTACATGAGTGTATTTGTGCAAAATTTCAGACATGTAGGGGTTAATTAAAGGTGTAATTTCGTTGAAAAAAAATGCGTGGGCTCCCGCTGTATTTTCTCCACCAGACAGACAAAGCAAAGCGAGTGGGGGCAGATAATAACAGCCTAGGGAGGGTACATTTTTTTTGTGCTCCCCCTGGCTACTAACATCTGCCCCCAGACACCCCAGAAAGGGAAAATCTATAATTAGATTCGCCCTTTCTGGCACTTTGCCCGTCTATTCCCATTGCCCTGTAGCGGTGGCGAATGGGTTAATCTCACCTTAATGTCACCTTAGTATTGAAAGGTGACCTTAAGGCAGGTTAATAATTGAGAGCTGTCAATTAGACAACTATCAATTATTAATCCTATTGTATGAAAGAAAAATCAAACACACACAGTTTAATAAAAAATAAGTTTAATTAAATAATCACACAGTTTTTGACCATATTTTATTTTCCTGCTAAAACCATTTCCTGTAATAAAAATAAAATAAAAAAGCAAAATTATACTTACCAATCCGATGTACAGTCAGGTCCCACGGTGTAATCCATCAGAAAGGGTTAACAGGTTACAGGTCGCAGAGAGCTAATAATGCTGTCTCAGACCTGTATTCCCCTGAATGAATAAGTTCCTCTACCACAGAAAGTAGAGGAATAGATTCATGAATGGAGCTTAATTGATTTATTGGCAATTTAACTTTAGTGACCTGACCTAAAGGGAAAGTGGACACAATCAATTAAGCTTCATTCATGAAACACATCCTCTCCTGTCGCCAGGAGAGGAACTTATTCATTCAGGAGCTTTGAGCTGAGCATGCAGGATTACTTGCACTGCTTGGCTCAAAGCTAGTTAACCCTTTGTGAAGGATTACAGCGTGGGACGTGACAGATCGGCGGAATAGGTAAGAATAATGTTGTTTTTTTTTTTTTTTCTTTATTTTAGGAGATCAATGGCTTCGCACGGATTAAGTGTAAAATAAAATATGGTCAAAAAAATGTGTTTTTATTTCATTAAAATTATTTATTCTTAAAGTGTGTGTGTGTTTTTTTATTTACTTCAATAGGATTAATAATTGATAGTTGTCTAATTGACAGCTCTCAATTATTAACCTGCCTTAAGGTCACCTTTCAATACTAAGGTGACAATAAGGTAAGATTATTAACCCATTCGCCACCGCTACAGGGCAATGGGAATAGACGGGCAAAGTGCCAGAAAGGGCGAATCTAATTATAGATTTGCCCTTTCTGGGGTGTCTGGGGGCAGATGTTAGTAGCCAGGGGGGGCACAAAAAAAATGTACCCTCCCTAGGCTATTATTATCTGCCCCCATCGCTTGCTTTGTCTGTCTGGTGAGAAAATACAGCGGAGCCCACGCATTTTTTTTCAACGAAATTACACCTTTAATTAACCCCTACATGTCTGAAATTTTGCACAAATACACTCATGTAATTGTAAGTTCTAAACAAATATCAAAATACAGGAAATGACATGGTTAACTGTGTGGAAACAATGTATCATTTCATGTCGGCTTCTGTGATTTCACAAAACCCGGCAATTGAATTAGCGCCTATTACAGTATGTAGAAGTCTAGGAACTATAAATATATGTATATATATATGTCACAATGACATGTATATATATATATATATATATATATGTGTTCTATGTGTATATATCTATTCTTTCTAGTCTTTATTAAAGCTGTCAGTGTGATTTTACAGTATAGCTGGGGATGAATTGCCGGCTTTTCTAAAGGACACCGATGCGATTTCATCGCAAGTCACACGTGCGGTCCGTTTGTAATCCGATTTTTCATCGCTCCCATAGACTTGCATTGGCGATAGTCGACCCACAATCGGTGACAATCGCAGCATGCTGCGATTGTACACGGACGTTTAAAACGGACCACAAAAAATCTGATACTGGGAGCTGCTCCATAGATTAACATAGGTCCGACTGCAATGCGATATTTCATCGCATTGCAGTCATCCGATTTTGTCGCCAGTGTGACTTCAGCCTAACTGTTGTTTTAACTATTCAGTAGTTAAAATTAGTATTGAACACGACACCAATTTTCTAAGAAAATATATTTGTAAAGGTGCTATTGACATGAAATTGTCACCAGATGTCGATAACAAGCCATTCAATCCACAGGGGCAAAGAAATCAAACCATAGAAGTCTGCAAAATAAAATGATGTGTAATAATGAGAAATGACACGGTGAAAGAGTATTGCATACACTTACTGAAATGTAAGTAATACTTCATACTAAAGCCTTTGTTGGTGATGACAGCTTCAAGATGTCTCCTGTATGGAGAAACTAGTCGCATGCATTGCTCAGGTGTGATTTTAGCCCATTGTACCACACAAACACTCCTCACATCTTGAAGGTCCCGTGGGCTCCTTCTGTGAACTCTGAGCTTTAGTTCCTTCCATAACTTTTCTATTAAATTCAGGTCGGTGATTGTCTGGGACATTTTAGCAGCTTTATTTCCTTTCTCTGAAACCAATTGAGAGTTTCCTTGGTTTTGTGTTTGGGATCAATGTCTTGCTGAAATGTCCACCCTTGTTTCATCTTCATCATCCTGGCATATGACAGCAGAGTTTTGCCAAGAAAATTTCGGTACATTTGTCCATTCATTCTTCCGTCAATCAGATGAAGTCTGCCAGTGTATACATAAAAACCGCCCCACACCATGATGTATTTAGAAAGTAGGAATATAAATGAGCACTCACCCATATCCCTTGAATTAAAAATCGTTTATTCCACACAATTTCGAATGGACCCATAGAGGCGTCAGTTAAGACGTGAAACGACTGTAGTCCGTTGTTTCTCCTCTCCCTTGATGTAATCCCAGTTTTTACCTGCTCGCCGCAAAGAATTATGTCCATGTGTGTGGAATAAAGGACTTATAATTCAAAGGATAAGGATGAGTGCTACATTTCTATTCCTACTTTCTGAATACATACTATACTTTTAGCTGTACATCACCCAGATATATCCTATAAGGAGTTGTATATGGACGGCCATCCATACCAGTATTTGCAGAACAAAAAGTTGGTGCCTTTTTACTTCTCAACACCATGATGTTCCCCCCTCTAAATTCACTGCTGGTGTGATGTTTTAACATGGTGTGTATTATGGCATCCAAAGAGTTCAATTTAGGTCTCATCGGACCAGACTATATTGTCCCAGTATTTTGCAGGCTTGTCTAAATGTTGCTGAGCAAACTGTAAATGCTCTTGAACATGCCTTTTCATCATTAATGGAGTCTTGTTCAGTGAGTCTGCATTCAGGCCATGGAGGATGAGTGCATTTCTTACAGCTTTCTTTGAAACAATTGTACCTGCTGATTCTAGGGCTTTCTGTAGCTCTCCACAGGTGGTCTTTTGTTCTTGGACAACTCTTCTCATAATTCTTTAAACTCCTCTGTCTGACATTTTGCAGAGCATGTGATGGTGACTGGTTCATGGTGAAATTATGTTTTTTCCACTTTCAGATTCTTCTGTCCAAGCCATCAGTTTGTTTTGCAACAATAAGATTGTGAAGGACTTGAGCGACTGGACATGCCTAATACACATCTGTCACAACTATCAGTTGCTCAGAGCCCGATACACATTAGACTGTCTGCCAAACACTTTGATATTGGTGAGTTCAGCTGGCATTAGTCTACTGTGTATAGGGGCTCTAAGATCAATCCCACATATACCGGTTGCCCTTGGTTCCAGTGGTAAAAGACAAGAGTGTTAACGACTCATCCATTTACAGATATAGAATTCAGCAGTTAAAGAAAAAAACAATAAAATTCCAGCAAAGAACACATTATCATATTCTATCAGATTTTTTACTCGTGTCCTTTAAATTCATAAAAGAAACTTATCTCCAACACCTAGATTGAAACTATATTTTAATATTAGAGCACTCAAGAGTTGGCATGAACTGGGCAATAACTTTGCCGTTCTTTATTATCAGTGTCACAGTAAATGTGAGAGATGAACATTTTTAGTCCGTACTCCCAAGCCAGAAATTGCTTCTCTCTTCGCTCATAATTAGGAGATTTAAAAGCTGTGAATCAACATGATGACTCCACATACAGTGATCTCTACTTTACCACATAATATTACATATGTTGACTATTTGCTAGGAAAAATTACAGAAGATGAAGGGAGACATTCATTAAAGGGGTTGTCCAGCCTTAGGCCCCTTCACACGTACGTATAAAACCGGTACCGGAAAAAACAGTACCGGGGTAATCAGTGTTTAATAGTGTTGGTTGGATGTGCTGGATCCAATCAACCAGTGTTGGATCAGTGTGCTATCAGTGTTTTGGATCAGTGTTCAATCAATGTTTTGGATCAGTGTGCTATCAGTGTTTTGGATCAGTGTGCCATCAGTGTTTTGGATCAGTGTGCCATCAGTGTTTTGGATCAGTGTGCTATCAGTGTTTTGGATCAGTGTGCTATCAGTGTTTTGGATCAGTGTGCCATCAGTGTTTTGTATCAGTGTTCAACAATGTTTTGGATCAGTGTGCCATCAGTGTTTTGGATCAGTGTGCAATCAGTGTTTTGGATCAGTGTGCCATCAGTATTTTGGATCAGTGTGCCATCAGTGTTTTGGATCAGTGTGCAATCAGTGTTTTGGATCAGTGTGCTATCAGTGTTTTGGATCAGTGTGCAATCAGTGTTTTGGACCAGTGTGCAATCAGTGTTTTGGATCAGTGTGCCATCAGTGTTTTGGATCAGTGTGCCATCAGTGTTTTGGATCAGTGTGCCATCAATGTTTTGGATCAGTGTGCAATCAGTGTTTTGGATCAGTGTGCAATCAGTGTTTTGGATCAGTGTGCCATCAGTGTTTTGGATCAGTGTGCTATCAGTGTTTTGGATCAGTGTGCTATCAGTGTTTTGGATCAGTGTGCCATCAATGTTTTGGATCAGTGTGCCATCAGTGTTTTGGATCAGTGTGCCATCAGTGTTTTGGTTCAGTGTGCCATCAGTGTTTTGGATCAGTGTGCCATCAATGTTTTGGATCAGTGTGCAATCAGTGTTTTGGATCAGTGTGCAATCAGTGTTTTAGATCAGTGTGCTATCAGTGTTTTGGATCAGTGTGCTATCAGTGTTTTGGATCAGTGTGCCATCAATGTTTTGGATCAGTGTGCCATCAGTGTTTTGGATCAGTGTGCTATCAGTGTTTTGGATCAGTGTGCCATCATGTTTTGGATCAGTGTGCATCAGTGTTTGGATCAGTGTGCCATCATGTTTTGGATCAGTGTGCATCAGTGTTTTGGTCAGTGTGCAATCAGTGTTTGGATCAGTGTGCATCAGTGTTTTGGATCAGTGTGCAAACAGTGTTTTGGATCAGTGTGCATCAGTGTTTTGGATAGTGTGCAATCAGTGTTTTGGATCAGTGTTGCAATCAGTGTTTTGGATCAGTGTGCATCAGTGTTTTGGATCAGTGTGCAATAGTGTTTTGGATCAGTGTGCAAACAGGTTTTGGATCAGTGTTTGTTGATCAGTTTTTGGATCAGTGGTGCCATCAGTGTTTTGGATCAGTGTGCCATCAGTGTTTTGGATCAGTGTGCATCAGTGTTTGGATCAGTGTGCATCAGTGTTTTGGATCAGTGTGCATCAGTTTTTGGATCAGTGTGCATCAGTTTTTGGATCAGTGTGCTCAGGGTTTGGATCAGTGTGCTATCAGTGGTTTTGGATCAGTGTGCCATCAGTGTTTTGGATCAGTGTGCATCAGTGTTTTGGATCAGTGTGCATCATGTTTTGGATCAGTGTGCATCAGTGTTTTGTGTCACAGTGTGGTCATCCAAAATTTTGGATCAGTGTGCATCGTGTTTTGGATCAGTGTGCATCAGGTTTTGGATCAGTGTGCAATCAGTGTTTTGGATCAGTGTGCATCAGTGTTTTGGATCAGTGTGCATCAGTGTTTTGGATCAGTGTGCATCAGGTTTTTGGATCAGTGTGCCATCAGTGTTTTGGATCAGTGTGATATTGGTCAGTGTATGTTTTGGATCAGTGTGCAATCATGTTTTGGATCGTGTGCATCAGTGTTTTGGATCAGTGTGCATCAGTGTTTTGGATCAGTGTGCCATCAGTGTTTTGGATCAGTGTCATCAGTGTTTTGGATCAGTGTGCACATCAGTGTTTTGGATCAGTGTGCATCAGTGTTTTGGATCAGGTGCATCAGTGTTTTGGATCAGTGTGCAATCAGGTTTTGGATCAGTGTGCCATCATGTTTTGGATCAGTGTCATCATGTTTTGGATCATGTGCTATCAGTGTTTTGGATCAGTGTGCATCAGTGTTTTGGATCAGTGTGCCATCAGTGTTGGATCATGTCATCATTTTTGGATCAGTGGCATATGTTTTGGTCGTTGATCGTGTTTTGATCATCATCATTTGATCATGGCATCTGTTTGATCATTGCAATGTTGGATCATGTGCATCATTTGAGTGTGCATCGTGTTGATCTTGCCATCAGTGTTTTGGATCAGTGTGCCATCAGTGTTTTGGATCAGTGTGCATCAGTGTTTTGGATCAGTGGCATCAGTGTTTTGGATCAGTGTGCAATCAGTGTTTTGGATCAGTGTGCATCAGTGTTTTGGATCAGTGTGCAATCAGTGTTTTGGATCAGTGTGCAATCAGTGTTTTGGATCAGTGTGCAATCAGTGTTTTGGATCAGTGTGCAATCAGTGTTTTGGATCAGTGTTGCATCAGTGTTTTGGATCAGTGTGCCATCAGTGTTTTGGATCAGTGTGCATCAGTGTTTTGGATCAGTGTGCCATCAGTGTTTTGGATCAGTGTGCAATCAGTGTTTTGGATCAGTGTGCATCAGTGTTTTGGATCAGTGTGCCATCAGTGTTTTGGATCAGTGTGCATCAGTGTTTTGGATCAGTGTGCATCAGTGTTTTGGATCAGTGTGCAATCATGTTTTGGATCAGTGTGCCATCAGTTTTTGGATCAGTGTGCCATCAGTGTTTTGGATCAGTGTGCCATCAGTGTTTTTGGATCAGTGTGCACATCAGTGTTTTGGATCAGTGTGCATCAGTGTTTTGGATCAGTGTGCAATCAGTGTTTTGGATCAGTGTGCCATCAGTGTTTTGGATCAGTGTGCCATCAGTGTTTTGGATCAGTGTGCCATATCAGTGTTTTGGATCAGTGTGCCATCAGTGTTTTGGATCAGTGTGCCATCAGTGTTTTGGATCAGTGTGCATCATGTTTGATCAGGTGCATAGTGTTTTGGATCAGTGTGCATCGTGTTTTGGATCAGTGCATCGTTTTGGATCGTGTGCCATCAGTGTTTGGACAGTGTCCATCAGTGTTTTGGATCAGTGTGCATCAGTGTTTGGATCAGGTGCATCAGTATTTGGATCAGTGTGCAATCGTGTTTGGATCAGTGTGCATCAGTGTTTTGGATCATGTGCCATCAGTGTTTTGGATCAGGTGCCTCATGTTGGATCAGTGTGCATCAGTGTTTTGGATCAGTGTGCCATCAGTGTTTTGGATCAGTGTGCATCAGTTTTGGATCAGTGTGCATCATTTTTGGATCAGTGCATCGTGTTTGGATCAGTGTGCATCAGTGTTTTGGATCAGTGTGCTCATGTTGGATGTGCATCATGTTTTGGATCAGTGGCACATCAGTGTTTTGATCAGTGTGCCATCAGTGTTTTGGATCAGTGTGCATCATGTTTTGGATCAGTGTGCCATCAGGTTTTGGATCATGTGCCATCAGTGTTTTGGATCAGTGTGCAATCATGTTTTGGATCATGTGCATCAGTTTGGATCTGTGATCAGTTTTGGATCAGTGTGCATCAAGTTTTGGATCAGTGTGCCATCATGTTTTGGATCAGTGTGCCATCATGTTTTGGATCAGTGTGCAATCAGTGTTTTGGATCAGTGTGCATCAGTGTTTTGGATCAGTGTGCATGTTTGGATCAGTATTTTTGGATCATGTGCCATCAGTGTTTTGGATCAGTGTGCCATCAGTGTTTTGGATCAGTGTATCATCAGTGTTTTGGATCAGTGTGCAATCAGTGTTTTGGATCAGTGTATCATCAGTGTTTTGGATCAGTGTGCCATCAGTGTTTTGGATCAGTGTGCAATCAGTGTTTTGGATCAGTGTGCCATCAGTGTTTTGGATCAGTGTGCCATCAGTGTTTTGGATCAGTGTGCAATCAGTGTTTTGGATCAGTGTGCAATCAGTGTTTTGGATCAGTGTGCAATCAATGTTTTGGATCAGTGTGCAATCAATGTTTTGGATCAGTGTGCCATCAGTGTTTTGGATCAGTGTGCCATCAGTGTTTTGGATCAGTGTGCAATCAGTGTTTTGATCAGTGTGCCATCAGTGTTTTGGATCAGTGTGCCATCAGTGTTTTGGATCAGTGTGCAATCAGTGTTTGGATCAGTGTGCCATCAGTGTTTTGGATCAGTGTGCCATCAGTGTTTTGGATCAGTGTATCATCAGTGTTTTGGATCAGTGTGCCATCAGTGTTTTGGATCAGTGTATCATCAGTGTTTTGGATCAGTGTGCAATCAGTGTTTTGGATCAGTGTATCATCAGTGTTTTGGATCAGTGTATCATCAGTGTTTTGGATCAGTGTGCAATCAGTGTTTTGGATCAGTGTGCAATCAGTGTTTTGGATCAGTGTGCCATCAGTGTTTTGGATCAGTGTGCCATCAGTGTTTTGGATCAGTGTGCACATGTGAAGGACATGTGAAGGAGGCCTTAGGCTGTGTTCTATCAGGATTCTCAGGTACCAGCGTGACCGCAAGTATGCGATTTGCATACATGTGGTCACATGCCGACTAGACGTATGCAGCCTCGCTTAACCCCTTAACGACCGCCGATATGCCTTTTAACGGCGGTCATTAAGGGTACTTAAACCACAGCGCCGTTAATTAACGCCCAGAGGCGCATTTTCTCCGGGGTCTCGGCTACCGGGGTAGCCGAGACCCCAGAGAACATGAATCGGGTCGGTTTTTACAGACACCGATGTTGCGATCGCCGTTATTAACCCTATAACGGCGACAGCAACAAAAAAAAAAATGGACATCAGAGGACAGAGAAAAAGGGTCCCCGGGACCCCCATGTGGCCCCCGATCTCCGTCATGTGGCCCCCGTGCCCTTCTGCCTCCCCCGGTGCCGCCGCCATTGAGAAAATGGCGGGCGCATGCTCAGTGCGCCCGCCGCTGTGCTGGGGGGAGATGGGCAATTTTCTCTGGGGTCTCGGCTACCGGGGGTAGCCGAGACCCCAGAGAACATGATCCGGGTCGGTAGTTACCGACCCCGGTGTCGCGATCGCTGTTATACTAAGTATAACAGCGACCGCAAAAAAAAAAATGATTTCTCTCCCCTCTGATGTGATCGCACATCAGAGGGGAGAAAATGAGGGTCCACAGGTCCCCCGATCGCCCCCCCCCCTATACCTGCCTATACCTGCAGTGCGCCCGCCGATCTGCTTGGCGGCAGATTCAAAATTTTTTTATTCATTCTCATAAAAGTGCATTTTGATCACTGTGATAAACTATCACAGTGATCAAAATAAAAAAAACAGTACATAACCCCCCATTTATCACCCCCTTAGTTAGGGACATATAATAAAAAATAGAAATTATATTTATTTTCATTTTTCCGTTAGGGTTAGGGTTAGAGTTATAATTAGGGTTAGGGTTAGGGTTAGCATTAGGGTTATAATTAGGGTTAGGGTTAGGCTGGATTCATACTGCGTTATGGCAGTCCGTTAGACGGACTGCATTACACCGCGGTATAACGCGGTGTAACGCAGTCCATTAACGCTGCCATTCACCCCCATTTGAGGGCGCATCGCGACGCATGCCGTAAAGCAGCATGCGTTCGCGACGTGCCATCATTCATTGACGGAGCCTCGGACGCGGGCTGCAGCGTCTGGGCTCCGTCACCGCTAGCGCAGATGAATCATCTGCTGATTCATCTGCGCTAGCGGGTATAGCATAACGCGATCGTGTTATGCTATACCGTTACCAGCCGGTCAACGCTACGTGTTGAACGGGCTGGTAAAACGCAAAATGAACCTAGCCTTAGGGTTAGGGTTATAATTAGGGTTAGAATTAGGGTTAGGGTTAAAATTAGGGTTAGGGTTACAATTAGAGTTAGGCCGGCGTCACACACAACGACAAAAAATCGGTCCGTTTTAGACGGTCGATTGTCGGATCAAAATGCAAACATCACACATCCTTCTGGCATCCGATTTTCCTTCAAAGATGCGATTTAGTCGCATGTGTGTGTACCTTGTAACATCCGATTTTCATCCGACTTGCGAGAATTTCTCGCAGGCTTGCAAAACTGACATATAATGGATCCAAAAAAATAGTATTTCAATCACAAAAAAAATAATAGATATATACACATAGAACACATATATATATATATACATGTCATTGTGACATATATATACATATATTTATAGTTCCTAGACTTCTACATACTGTAATAGCCGCTAATTCAATTGCCGGCTTTTGTGAAATCACAGAAGCCGACATGAAATGATACATTTTTTCCACACAGTTAACCATGTCATTTCCTGTATTTTGATATTTGTTTAGAACTTACAATTACATGAGTGTATTTGTGCAAAATTTCAGACATGTAGGGGTTAATTAAAGGTGTAAATTCGTTGAAAAAAAATGCGTGGGCTCCCGCTGTATTTTCTCCACCAGACAGACAAAGCAAGCGAGTGGGGGCAGATAATAACAGCCTAGGGAGGGTACATTTTTTGGTGCCCCCCCTGGCTACTAACATCTGCCCCCAGACACCCCAGAAAGGGCAAATCTATAATTAGATTCGCCCTTTCTGGCACTTTGCCCGTCTATTCCCATTGCCCTGTAGCGGTGGCGAATGGGTTAATAATCTCACCTTAATGTCACCTTAGTATTGAAAGGTGACCTTAAGGCAGGTTAATAATTGAGAGCTGTCAATTAGACATTTATCAATTATTAATCCTATTGTATGATAGAAAAATCAAACACACACAGTTTAATAAAAAAGAAGTTTAATGAAATAATCACACAGTTTTTGACAATATTTTATTTTCCTGCTAAAACCATTTCCTGTAATAAAAATAAAATAAAAAAGCAAAATGATTCTTACCAATCCGATGTACAGTCAGGTCCCACGGTGTAATCCATCAGAAAGGGTTAACAGGTTACAGGTCGCAGAGAGCTAATAATGCTGTCTCAGACCTGTATTCCCCTGAATGAATAAGTTACTCTCCCAGCGAAAGGAGAGGAATAGATTCATGAATGGAGCTTAATTGATTTATTACAACTTTCACTTGAGTGACCTGACCTAAGGTGAAAGTGGATGCAATCAATTAAGCTCCATTCATGAATCACATCCTCTCCTGTCGGCAGGAGATAAGCTCATTCATTCAGGAGCTATCAGATGAGCACGCAGGATTACTTGCGCTGCTTATCTGATTGCTAGTAGTTAACCCTTTGTGAAGGATTACATCGTGGGACGTGACAGATTGCCAGATAGGTAAGAATAATGTTGTTTTATTATTTTATATTTATTTTAGAAGAACAAGGGCTTTGAATGGATTAAGACTTAAATAAAAAATATGTGTTTTTATTTCATTAAAATTATTTATTCTTAAAGTGTGTGTGTGTTTTTTTATTTACTTCAATAGGATTAATAATTGATAGTTGTCTAATTGACAGCTCTCAATTATTAACCTGCCTTAAGGTCACCTTTCAATACTAAGGTGACATTAAGGTGAGATTATTAACCCATTCGCCACCGCTACAGGGCAATGGGAATAGACGGGCAAAGTGCCAGAAAGGGCGAATCTAATTATAGATTTGCCCTTTCTGGGTGTTCTGGGGGCAGATGTTAGTAGCCAGGGGGGGCACAAAAAAAAAGTACCCTCCCTAGGCTATTATTATCTGCCCCCACTCGCTTGCTTTGTCTGTCTGGTGGAGAAAATACAGCGGGAGCCCACGCATTTTTTGTCAACGAATTTACACCTTTAATTAACCCCTACATGTCTGAAATTTAGCACAAATACACTCATGTAATTGTAAGTTCTAAATAAATATCAAAATACAGGAAATGACATGGTTAACTGTGTCTAAACAATGTATCATTTCATGTCGGCTTCTGTGATTTCACAAAAGCCGGCAATTGAATTTGCGGCTATTACAGTATGTAGAAGTCTAGGAAATATAAATATATGTATATACATGTCACAATTACATATATATATATATATATATAATATATATATGTATTCTATGTGTGTATATCTATTCTTTCTATTCTTTATTAAAGCTGTCAGTGTGATTTTACAGTATAGCCGGGGATGAATTGCCGGCTTTTCTAAAGGACACCGATGCGATTTCATCGCAAGTCACACATGCGGTCCGTTTGTAATCAGATTTTTCATCGCTCCCATAGACTTGCATTGGCAATAGTCGACCCACAATCGGTGACAATCGCAGCATGTTGCGATTGCACACGGACGTTTAAAACGGACCACAAAAAATCTGATACTGGGAGCTGCTCCATAGATTAACATAGGGCAGACTGCAATACGATTTTTCATCGCATTGCAGTCGTCCGATTCTGTCGCCAGTGTGACGCCGGCCTTAGGGTTACAATTAAGGTTAGGGTTACAATTAGGGTTGGAATTAGGGTTGGGATTTAGGTTAGGATTAGGGTTGGGATTAGGGTTAGGGGTGTGTTGGGGTTAGGGTTGGAGCTAGAATTGAGGGGTTTCCACTATTTAGGCACATCAGGGGGTCTCCAAACACGACGTGGCGTTCAAAAAGTCAAATGGCGCTCCCTTCCGAGCCCTGCCGTGCGCCCAAACAGTGGTTTACCCCAACATATGGGGTACCAGCGTACTCAGGACAAATTGCACACCAATTTTGGGGTTCTAATTTCTCCTGTTACCCTTGGGAAAATAAAAAATAGCTGGCTAAAAAAATCATTTTTGAGAAAAAAAATGATTTTTTATTTTCACAGCTCTGCGGTTATAAATTTCTGTGAAACACTTGGGGGTTCAAAGTGCTCACCACACATCTAGATAAGTTCCTTAAGGGGTCTAGTTTCCAAAATGGGGTCACTTGTGGGGGGTTTCCACTGTTTAGACACATCAGGGGGTCTCCAAACACGACGTGGCGTTCAAAAAGTCAAATGGCGCTCCCTCCCTTCCGAGCCCTGCCGTGCGCCCAAACAGTGGTTTACCCCAACATATGGGGTATCAGCGTACTCAGGACAAATTGCACACCAATTTTAGCGTTCTAATTTCTCCTGTTACCCTTGGGAAAATAAAAAATAGCTGGCTAAAACAATCATTTTTGAGGAAAAAAATTATTTTTTATTTTCACGGCTCTGCGTTTATAAATTTCTGTGAAGCACTTGGGGGTTCAAAGTGCTCATCACACATCTAGATAAGTTCCTTGGGGGGTCTAGTTTCCAAAATGGTGTCACTTGCAGGGGGTTTCTACTGTTTAGGCACATCAAGGGCTCTGCAAACACAACATGACGCCCGCAGAACATTCCATCAAAGTCTGAATTACAAAATGGTGCTCCTTCCCTTCCAAGCACTCCCATGCGCCCAAACAGTGGTTTCACCCCACATATGGGGTATCAGCGTACTCAGGAAAAATTGCACAACAACTTTTAGGGTCCAATTTCTCCTGTTACCCTTGGGAAAATAAAAAAATAGCGGGCTAAAGAATCATTTTTGAGGAAAAAAATGATTTTTTATTTTCACGGCTCTACGTTTATAAATTTCTGTGAAGCACTTGGGGGTTCAAAGTGCTCACCACACATCTAGATAAGTTCTTTAAGGGGTCTAGTTTCCAAAATGGTGTCATTTGTGGGGGGTTTCCACTGTTTAGGCGTATCAGGGGCTCTCCAAACGCGACATGGCGTCCAATTTCAATTCCAGCCAATTTTGGTTTGAAAAAGTCAAACGGCACTCCTTCCCTATCAAGCCCTGCCGTGCGCCCAAACAGTGGTCCCCCCCACATATGGGGCATCAGCGTACTCAGGACAAATTGGACAACAACTTTTGTGGTCTAATTTCTCCTGTTACCCTTGGGAAAATAAAAAATTGGGGACTAAACGATCAGGTTTGTGGTAAAAATATGACTTTTTATTTTCATGCCCGGGAGTTATAAACTTCTGTGAAGCACTTGGGGGTTCAAAGTGCTCACCACACATCTATATAAGTTCCTTAGGGGGTCTAGTTTCCAAAATGGTGTCACTTGTGGGGGGTTTCCACTGTTTAGACACATTAGGGCCTCTACAAACGCGACATGGCATCCAGCCAATTCTGCGTTGAAAAAGTCAAACGGCGCTCCTTCCCTTCCAAGCTCTGCCATGCACCCAAACAGTGGTTTACCCCCACATATGGGGTATCAGCATGCTCAGGACAAATTGCACAAAAACTTTTGGGGTCTTGTTACCCTTGGGAAAATAAAAATTGGGGTGAACAGATCGTTTTTGTGGAAAAAATATGATTTTTTATTTTCACGGTTCTATGTTATAAACTTCTGTGAAGCACTTGGAGATTCAAAGTGCTCACCACACATCTAGATAAGTTCCTTAGGGGGTCTAGTTTCCAAAATGGGGTCACTTGTGGGGGGTTTCCACTGTTTAGACACATCAGGGCCTCTACAAACACGACATGACATCCAGCCATTTCTGCGTTGAAAAAGTCAAAAGGCGCTCCTTCCCTTCCAAGCTCTGCCATGCACCCAAACAGTGGTTTACCCCCACATATGGGGTATCAGCATGCTCAGGACAAATTGCACAAAAACTTTTGGGGTCTTGTTACCCTTGGGAAAATAAAAATTGGGGTGAAAAGATTGTTTTTGTGGAAAAAATATGATTTTTTATTTTCACTGTTCTATGTTATAAACTTCTGTGAAG
Source organism: Oophaga sylvatica (assembly GCA_033576555.1). Lineage (NCBI taxonomy): Eukaryota > Metazoa > Chordata > Amphibia > Anura > Dendrobatidae > Oophaga > Oophaga sylvatica. Next base: position 158,886,827 of record JARQOD010000007.1, on the reverse strand, counting down.
CACTTGGAGGTTCAAAGTGCTCACCACACATCTAGATAAGTTCCTTAGGGGGTCTAGTTTCCAAAATGGGGTCACTTGTGATGGGTTTCCACTGTTTAGACACATAGGGCCTCTACAAACGCGACATGGCATCCAGCCAATTCTGCGTTGAAAAAGTCAAACGGCGCTCCTTCCCTTCCAAGCTCTGCCATGCACCCAAACAGTGGTTTACCCCCACATATGGGGTATCAGCATGCTCAGGACAAATTGCACAAAAACTTTTGGGGTCTTGTTACCCTTGGGAAAATAAAAATTGGGGTGAACAGATCGTTTTTGTGGAAAAAATATGATTTTTTATTTTCACGGTTCTATGTTATAAACTTCTGTGAAGCACTTGGAGATTCAAAGTGCTCACCACACATCTAGATAAGTTCCTTAGGGGGTCTAGTTTCCAAAATGGGGTCACTTGTGGGGGGTTTCCACTGTTTAGACACATCAGGGCCTCTACAAACACGACATGACATCCAGCCATTTCTGCGTTGAAAAAGTCAAAAGGCGCTCCTTCCCTTCCAAGCTCTGCCATGCACCCAAACAGTGGTTTACCCCCACATATGGGGTATCAGCATGCTCAGGACAAATTGCACAAAAACTTTTGGGGTCTTGTTACCCTTGGGAAAATAAAAATTGGGGTGGAAAGATTGTTTTTGTGGAAAAAATATGATTTTTTATTTTCACTGTTCTATGTTATAAACTTCTGTGAAGCACTTGGAGGTTCAAAGTGCTCACCACACATCTAGATAAGTTCCTTAGGGGGTCTAGTTTCCAAAATGGGGTCACTTGTGATGGGTTTCCACTGTTTAGACACATCAGGGCCCTCTACAAACGCGACATGGCGTCCAGCCAATTCTGCGTTGAAAAAGTCAAATGTCGCTCCTTCCCTTGTGACCTCTGCCGTGCGCCCAAAAAGTGGTTTACCCCCACATATGGGGTATTGGCTTATTCAGGAGAAATTGCACAACAAATTTTGTGGTTCATTTTTTCTTTTAACAGTTGTGAAAATAAAAAATATTGGTTCCGAAGTAAAGTTTTTGCAAAAAAAGTTAAATGTTAATTTTTTCCTTCCACATTGCTTCAGTTCCTGTGAAGCATGTAAAGGGTTAATAAACTTCTTGAATGTGGTTTTGAGCACCTTGAGGGGTGCAGTTTTTATAATGGTGTCACTTTTGGGTATTTTCTATCATATAGACCCCTCAAAGTGACTTCAAATGTGATTGGTCCCTAAAAAAAAATGGTGTTGTAAAAATGAGAAATCGCTGGTCAACTTTTAACCCTTATAACTTCATAACAAAAAAAAATGTTGTTCCCAAAATTGTGCTAATGTAAGTAGACATGTGGGAAATGTTATTTATTAAGAAATGTGTGTGACATATCTCTCTGATTTTAGGGCATAAAAATTTAAAGTTTGAAAATTGTTACATTTTCAAAATTTTCGCCATATTTCCATTTTTTTCATAAATAAACACAAGTCATATCAAAGAAATTTTACCACTAACGTGAAGTACAATATGTCACGAAAAAACATTCTCAGAATCAGCTGGATTCGTTAAAGCGTTCCAGAGTTATAACCTCATAAAGTGACAGTGGTCAGAATTGTAAAAATTGGCCCTGTCATTAAGCTGCAAAATGGCTCTGTCACTAAGGGGTTAATGCAATTGAATTGAGTTAGAATAAACAAGACTAGTCGGAATGTGTCCAAAAGTATGCAAATCATATATTGTGGTCACATTACTGCCCACTCCTGGCACCAGTACAGGAGAATCCTTGCATCACGCATTGTACGTGCTGTGAGGTTAAACAAGTCTGCAGTCGCATAGAGTGACTGTAGGCTTGTAGCCTAAAGTCAGATAACCCCTTTAATAGAATTATAAGGTGTATGAATTTACCAGCAAGCAAAAATGGCAAAAATGTTTCTGATAATCATTTGCAATGGAGTACATGCACAGTATGATGCCTTAAGGAACTGTTCTAATGTGGCAAAAAATCCAGTAATATCCAGGTGTAACTGTATCCTCTGCACCCACTAACAATGCACACAGATGACAAAGAGCCTTGATAATTTATATGATAATCATAGGAGAATTGTCATGGGTTTAATGCGAGAGAGAGGGCCAGAAGACTGCAGCTTCTGATTTCATGTACTCCTGCACTGATTAAAAGCATTTCTCCTTCATATTAAATGGTGCAGGTTTCTGTTACCAGTGCAGAGATTAAACTGTTCAGCTTAGAGTCTCTAAAGCTTTCCTGCTTGGTTGATCTCAGCTGTTCAGTATTGGCCACTCCTCTCTCTTATATTATACTTGCCTCTGGCAATCCGGTGTTCTTCTCTGTCATCTGTGAGTGAGTATTTGTATGTTTGGTATTTCATTTATCCCTGTACCTCCTCACTTGTTAGTCTAGTTTGTGTACATACATACACTATTACTCCCCCCTTCCCTAGGTGGGGAAGGAGACAGATATAGGGCTGATTCAGGACTTCAGCAAGGTACATGCCCCCAGAGTCTTCACAAACAAAAGTAATCCGAGGAGCATGGATAGCTAAGGCACCCCTAGTGTTAGGGACAGAGAAGGAGCCCTGGCTCTGGGCATTCCAATAAGAGAGTTGTAACAAGAATAACAATATGAGGATTTAAAGCGTACTTCTAGTTTCAGGTAACCTTTCTGAATAATCTGTAGTGTGGTGTATACAAGAGATAACTATTTCTACCCAGTACATTACTTGTATTCTGCATTTTGCACCAGCTTTCCCTTCTGCAGGCTCCATTTCTAATCTTCACTTGTGTCTGAGCTATTGAGTGGAGAATAGTAAACATGTTATCTCCAATAAATAGTACACAGAAATATGAGGGATTCCGGCTCTCCTGTGTTTTAGGAGTACATGTTCAGAAGCTGCAGCAGCAAGATGGACATCATACAGCGGTACTGAGATATGTAGCTGTGAATTCAGCTCTGGGAACTAAATTGTTATAGCACTTGGAAAAGCCCTGCAGCCCCTTTGGTGAGGGTCTGAGTGGTCAGACTCGTGCCGATATTAAACTTACGGCATATTCTATGAATTTTACTTTTTTGCACTTTAGAAATAACAACCTAACAGTATGAATATACATGGAAAGTTAATTTATTCCTCTTTCAATAACATACTTTACACTTTCAATGTGATGTAATCTTTCATTCCAGCCAATAAAAATGGCATAAATTCAACCTTGTTTTATGGGTTCTTACAATAATACTTTTACATGGAGCATCCAACCTACATGTGTGGCATTATAGCCAACTGTAATTTTTCTTAGTAGCTTAGCCTGCAGGTATAATCAGACTGTTTCAGCTTTGGAAGTCAGCTTTACTATTAAATGCAGACTAATAAAAATCATACTTTCCATAGGAGCGGAGGAGGTGAGGGTTCGGGGTGTTTAATTAAAAACTCTAGAACAGCCACAGGCACGAAATGTGCACAGGGCGCTAATAGATGGCACATTTGTACTTTTAAAGTTGTAGAATTTTAATAACTAGTTTGGCATGCCAGCTTGCCACAGCAAGTGACTTACATTAGTTATTGTCGGATCAGGGAGGCATTACTAATAAAAAAAACTACTGTAATGTATAATGCAGAAAATGAAGAGCTGCTCCATCACTCCACTGCTGATGAAACAATATGCCCGTCTAATAGCAATAGATATATTAGACAAATGTGGGTAAAGTTATATAAAATATAAATATACATATATAATACAAAGTCTTGATGGACAAATAAGACCAACAAAGTTTTCATATGCTTTATTTCCTATTAATTTGAATAAGCATTTAAAGGGAATCCGTCAGAAGGTTTTTGCTATTTAATCTGAGAGCAGCATAATATAGGGCAAGACAGCCTGATTTCAGGGATGTGTCACTTATTCGGCTGTGTGCTGTAGTTTCAATGCAATCAGCGTTTTATCAGCAGGAGAATGTCACTGCAGGACTAGTTCTCATGTGCATGGCAGTCAGGCTAATCTGTATAACCCTGCCCCCGCCACTGATTGGTAGTTTGGATGTGGGCGTGATTATACACAGCTCAGCATTCTAAGCACTACTACATCTACAACAGAGAAAACAAGGATTCGAGAAAAACTGCATCAAGCAGGCCAGTAAGTGACACGTCGCTGGAATCAGGCTCTCAGCCCCTACATCACGCTGCTCTCAAACAACATAGCAAAAACCTGCTGCCAGATTCCTTTTAATAACTTTGCACACAATTTGCAAGGCAGCAGAATTTTTGGTGGATGAATCTCTAAGCTAATGAGGAGCTAATAAGTAGGGTCCCTATAGAAGGGCTAGAACACAATATCGATGGTATCACCATAAGTAAATCTGGACATGGCTTGAACAGCCAGTCCAATGCTGGGATGTGAAGTTTTAAGTCTATACCAAAAACACATTTTAGACACATGGACTGAATTCGCATCTTTTGACCTTACCTTGTGTTGATGTCTCACGTCGGAGTGTTTGTCGCACTAAATGTATTAGTTCTTGGCTTGGACACTTCATAGCAGTATAGTATGCCGCAATCCGTATCTCTTCTGACTCTTCTAGGTCGCGGTACAGCTGAAATAATGTGTCCCGCTACGAACAAGTGAAATTCAGGTTAAAGTCTGAGAATACGTCAGTAATCTGTGATCTGCGATAGTGATGGATGATACTACAAGAGACTATGGGTGAAAACAAGACTGATTTTTAAGATCACTATAGCAAACAAAAGATGCAGTATATGGTGCGGAGATATATTTATTTATTTTTAAATGGCGGTCAGTGGGAGATGAATGCAACTGTATCTAGCAGGACTAGAATTCTGCCATATAAAAACACTCAGTTGGAATTGAGCCTTAGCTGTGTGTCATGTAAAATATACATATATACATATTTTTTTAAAATATTTCATATTATAATAATATATTTTTTAAAGTAAAATTCAAATAATTTAAAAATATAAATATAGTTTACAGAGACATTGTCAGCAGATTTTGCTATGTAATCAGATAGATGTAGGTACAGAGACACAGATTTCAACAATGTATTACTTACTTTACTGGGTGCAGTAGTCGTGATAGAATCAGTTTTCTTTGCTGCAGAGCTAGCAGAGCTCGGAATGCTGAGCTCTGTATAACCCCGCCCACTCCACTGATTGGCAGCTTTCAGTGTATACAGTACAAAGGCAGAAAGCTGCTAATCTATGGAGAGGGTGAGGTTGGACCAGATCCCGTGAGACACCTGGAACTGTAGTGATAATCTCCTATTGATAAACACTGATTTTATTGAAACAGCAAAACACAGCTTAGTAGGTGACACATCACTGGAATCAGGGTTTCTGTCTCTACACTGTTCTGCTCTGTCACAAAGTTTTAGCCACCTTGAAGCATGAAGTAGTGACAGAGACCCTGATTCCAGTGATGTGTCACTTACTAGGCTGCTTGCTGTAGCTTTGATAAAATCCCTGTTTAATCAGCAGGATATTATCACTAGAGGATTAGTAAACCTGCTGCCATGCAGTCCTCCATATTCATGAGCTCTGTATAACCCCGCCACCACCACTGATTGTCAGCTTTCTGCCTATGCACAGTGTACATAGAAAGCTGCCAGTCATTGTTATGGGCAGTGTTATACAGAGATTAGCATTCAAAGAACTAATAGATTTTATCAAAATTGCAGCAAGCAGCCCTATAAGTGATACATCACAAGAATTCAGGGTCTCTGTCTCTACATGATGCTAATGGGGTAGCAAAAACGTGGTGACAGATTACCTATAAAGGGGCGCATGGTAGAAAAGAAATCACATATCCTATACCCTATTCAGTAATAAGTGATCCATTATTCTGAATCTCTATTAATTAGCAGGATCAATGTCCGTCTATAAAGAAATAATATTCGGATGGCCCATTGATTTCAATGACTAACATACAATGAGTCAGTTCTCCTCTGCAGCTGGGGAAATCTTACATTTTAGCAGCAATACAACTGGGGAGAATAATATGAAGACAGCCTTAATAACCTTCTACCCCATTGAGTATTGATTAAGCACTGGGAATGAGATAGATGGGATAGTTTCCCCAGCAGTGTTTGTATTGTCGCAGCAAAAATGGACTCCTCTCCCTTAAAGGCGTTGTCCCTTTTCCAAAAATCCCCTGCTGCACTTTCTCATAAAAAAAACACAAAAATTGCGCATTACTCACCATCCCCAGATCCATCCCTGAGTCTCTTGTGCTTCTCCCGGTATATTAGATTAGTTCTGACATCATGCCAACAGCTCATCAGCCAATCAGTGAGCTGCCCATGTGGAAGGAACGCCTACTTCATGACCTCTGAGCTCATTGATTGGCTGTGGTGCCAATGTGATATCAGCTCAGCAGCCAATACCAGACTCAGGGGGCAGCAGCAGAGACTGAATGCTGGACCAGGGGATGGGGAGTAAAGCATGGCTAATAAACTACAGCCGTGAGACAAGGTTTTTTTTTTTAAAGAGAACAACCCCTTTAAATCCCATTCAGGTGTCCGAGTTTTGCATACATGTAAGCAAAGCCATGTCCGAGTTTGGTCCAATTCACAGCCCAAATTCACACCTGTCAATGGATGGGTCCGTGATGTAACGGACAGCACGTGAACGCCATCCATGTTGGATCAATGTGCTGTCCTTTAAAAAATAAATACACAAGTGTGAAATTTTGCCTGTAGGAGACAGGACAGACTGCCATCTTTTTTCTTTCTATTTTGCTTGCAAAATATTTTCGGCATTTCCCACTGTGAGACCTTCAGTGATCTCCTCCTATAAGACCGCAGGGCGATCCGCGAGGAGAGCGGCATGTGGAGATTTCCTGCTGGCACGTCTCTAGAGCGTTACGTTCTTCAGCATTCCTCCAAGCCGTTAACCCTGTTAGCATTCCTCCGGTCCGCTCTGTTTTTACAGTCTATTGGACACTGCGTCTAAAACAAGATGTGCCCCAGTTACAATAACTAAACCTTCATTGGATAGTCAGGATTCCAACATATTCTTCATTAATGAAGCCCCTGAATCAGCTGAAGGGTGGGATTCCAAAATATGGTTTGCCAACATACCGTGAGAAATAGATCTCTGACTGCTGCCTGCTGCCGATAATACTAAAAATCTATTAAACATATGGCTGCTAGTCTGATGAACAGTAGCTGCTAGTCTAGTCTATATTCATACAGGGCACTGTTCTTGAATATTAAGGCTAAGTTCACACTAGGCGTTTTTGCTGCGTTTTTAATGCTACTTTTCAGCTGCGTTTTACAGTACAGAAATCTCATGTTCACACATTGTTTTTTTGTCATCAGTATTTTGTGCTTTGTATGATTTTTTGGACACAGAGCATGTTTTTCAACATTTTTCACCCATTGACTTCAATGGGTGGTAAAAATGAAGGTTTCAGGTTTTGCAGCGTTTTTTTTGCCAAAACCTGATTCTTTGGAATAGGACTTTTTTTTTCAACACTAAACTTTATCAGCATGCACAAGAGACAAATCTAGCATGCCAAAAGCACAGCAAAAAACACACAAAAAATGCATCAAATACACAAGAAAAACCATGGAAGACAAGCTTCTTTCCTGCCAAGAGATCAGGTTTTGCTGCAGAAAAGAAACACTGAAAAAACAACTAGTGTGAACGTACCCTAAACATTTACTACCATGATGTACAGGTGCTTCTCACAAAATTAGAATATCATCAAAAAGTTAATTTATTTCAGTTCTTCCATACAAAATGTGAAACTCCTATATTATATAGAGTCATTACACACAGAGTGATCTATTTCACGTGTTTATTTCTGTTAATGTTGATGATTATGGCTTACAGCCAATGAAAACCCAAAAGTCATTATCTCAGTAAATTAGAATACTTTATAACCCAGCTTGAAAAATGATTTTAAAATCTGAAATGTTGGCCTACTGAAATGTATGTTCAGTAAATGCACTCAATACCTCAGGGTCGAGGCTCCTTCTGCATCAATTACTGCATCAATGCGGCGTGGCATGGAGTCGATCAGCCTGTGGCACTGCTGAGGTGTTATGGAAGCCCAGGTTGTTTTGATAGCAGCCTTCATCTCGTCTGCATTGTTGAGTCTGGTGTCTCTCATCTTCCTCTTGACAATACCCCATAGATTCTCTATGAGGTTAAGGTCAGGCGAGTTTGCTGCCAATCAAGCACACTGATACTGTTGTTTGTAAACCAGGTACTGATACTTTTGGCAGTGTGGACAGGTGCCAAGTCCTGCTAGAGAATGACATTTCCATCTCCAAAAAGCTTGTCAGCAGAGGGAAGCATGAAGTGCTCTACAATTTCCTTGTAGATGGCTGCACTGACTTCAGTCTTGATAAAACACAGTGGACCTACATCAGCAGATGACATGGCTCCCCAAACCATCACTGATTGTGGATACTTCACACTAGACCTCCAGCACCTTGGATTGTGGCCTCTCCACTCTTCCTCCAGACTCTGGGACCTTGATTTCCAAAAGAAATGCAAAATTTACTTTCATCTGAAAACAACACCTTGGACCACTGACAACAGTCCAGTTCTTTTTCTCCTTTGCCCAGGTAAGACGCTTCTGGCGTTGTCTATTGGTCATGAGTGGCCTCGATACGTCTGTGTGTGTTGGCTCTTGAAGCAATGACTCCAGCAGTAGTCCACTCCTTGTAAATATCTCCCAAATTTTTGAATGGCCTTTTCTTAACAATCCCTTCAAGGCTGCGGTTTTCCTGGTTGCTTGTGCACCTTTTTCTACCACACTTTTTCCTTCCATTCAACCTTCCATTAACATGCTTGGATACAGCACTCTGTGAACAGCCAGATTCTTTAGCAATGACCTTTTTTGGCTTACCCTCCTTGTGGAGTGTGTCAATGAGTGCCTTCTGGACATCTGTCAAGTCAGCAGTCTTCCCCATGATTATGGAGCTACAGAAACAGACTAAGGGACCTTTGTAAACGCTTAGGAAGCCTTTACAGGTGTTTTTTGTTAATTATTCTAATTTACTGAGATAATGACTTTTGGGTTTTCGTTGGCTGTAAGCCATAATCATCAACATTAACAGAAATAAACACTTGATATAGATCACTCAGCTTGTAATGACTCTATATAATATAGGAGTTTCACTTTTTGTATTAAAGAAGTGAAATAAGTTAACTTTTTGATGATATCCTAATTTTGTGAGAAGCACCTGTATGTGCATACAGACTATCGATCCTAATGAATGCAAACTGGAAAGTCAGTGAAACACAACCCTGTGCAAAGAGCTTCTTTCTTGTGAGTCTTCTTCAAGGACCGTCACAAAAAATTTGACATTAGAGAAGAACGAATCTTTTGAAATTCACCAAATTTTTCCTAAAATGTCTTTATGAATTGCAAATACTGAAAAGTCAAAAATTACCTTGAAAAGATGTGTGCAACACAACTCAAATTTCTTGTGCAGGGGCCCACTAAGAATTAATCTGCCTGGTCCTGTGACCCATGGAAAATATGTTTTAACCATGCATTGTTATAAATGATGCATGCAGGGGCCAAGACTTGAGGATGACCATCCATTTTAGTGCCAGCCCTATGGAGGAGCTCAATCTTGCATAGTGATCATTTTCACCAATCAATATCAAAAAAAATTCTCATATTCACATAAAATTTGGGGATGATGGTGAATAAATAATCATTGAAATAACGGCTCAATTCTTAAGTCCTGACACAACTTTTTTGGCAGCACAGCAATAAAATCCCAAATAATGTCACATTTTCTTGCCCAGCACACTCCAAAGAAAACCCCAAGAAGGTAGTTAGAATATTTATAAAACAACGTGAAACAGCATCAGCTCCGCTCTTTCTTTCGCGCATGAAACAAACACACTAAGGATTTGGCGGATAGGCAAACCGGCAGGATGGAATAAATAATAATGATAAAACCATACAATAAAAAATAGCCTTTATTAATACATAGCACAACACAAGACACCACACATGATAGTATATGTGTCTGAATAAAATGAGGAACACAAGAATTACCACAAGTAATAAAGAAATAATAATAAATCAGTCATAAAAAGGCTAATAAAATAGCCAAAGTAATGACAGGCTCAATTAATAAAACCAGGTAAGTGGCCACCAAACTTGCAAAATAAACATCATCAAAAAACCAAGTGAATACTTGATAAAAAAGTTAATATAAAGTGCTAAGTGCAAGATAGTGCAAGACAAAGATGCACAGCAAAATATAACTCAGTGCGAAAAATGACAATGTGCAAAGTAAGCAATAGAGCTATAATGTGGACAAAATACCTGGGAGCCAAGAGCAGCTGTGGTGTGCCTCAAAAAATGCACCCCGACGCACGTTTCGGAATTATATTCCTTCGTCAGGGGGATGGTATACCGCAATAACCATGGACTATTTATAATAGAATGCATCTAGACGAGTGAATCAACGTCGCATGCGCGGCTGGCGTGAACCGGAAGTCACAGTGCTGCAAGCGTCATGTGACCAAACAATGCCGGGTCAAACCCAGCATGTTGACCACATATAGACGCCATCGCTATGCAACAACATGGCACACCAAGCAGAGCATGCGCACCGCTCAGTGCCGGATCATTCAAGTTAAATATTGAAGGATAAACTAGTGAACGGGCACAATAAGAAGAATTCCAAAGGGAATTACACCCATGTCTCTTCATTTTTGTGCCTTATTTATGTTAGGGAACTCCCCTTAGGCCCTTCTCATGCATATGTCTGGCTTTGATTTTTTCAGTATCATTCTTTTTCTATAAGATCTCATTCAGAGTTATGCGCATGCGCGTATGTCTACTGAGACAAGTGACGTGCATATTTACACACGCTGAGCTCTTGTGGTTCTTTTATTACTGTGCCAGACTGATGGTGTAATTCCCTTTGGAATTCTTCTTATTGTGCCCGTTCACTAGTTTATCCTTCAATATTTTAGCTTGAATGATCCAGCACTGAGCGGTGCACATGCTTGGCTTCGTGTGCCATGTTGTTGCATAGCGACAGCGTCTATATGTGGTCAACATGCTGGGTTTGACCCAGCATTGTTTGGTCACATGACGCTTGCAGCACTGTGACTTCCGATTCATGCCAGACGCGCATGACCGTTGATTCACTCGTCTGGATGCATTCTATTATAAATATTCCATGGTTATTGCGGTATACCATCCCCCTGATGAAGGAATATTATTCCGAAACACGCGTCGGGGTGCGTTTTTTGAGGCACACCACAGCTGCTCGTGGCTCCCAGGTATTTTGTCCACATTATAGCTCTATTGCTTACTTTGCACATTGTTAGTTTTAGCACTGAGTCGTACCTTACTTTGTGCATCGTCACTTTTCGCACTGAGTTATATCTTGCTGTGCTTCAATGTCTTGCACTTAGCACTTTATATTAACTTTTTTATCAAGTATTCACTTGGTTTTTTGATGATGTTTAGTTTGCAAATTTGGTGGCCACTTACCTGGTTTTATTAATTGAGCCTGTCATTACTTTGGCTATTTTATTAGCCTTTTTATGACTGATTTATTATTATTTCTTTATTACTTGTGGTAATTCTTGTGTTCCTCATTTTATTCAGACACATATACTATCATGTGTGGTGTCTTGTGTTGTGCTATGTATTAATAAAGGCTATTTTTTATTGTATGGTTTTATCATTATTATTTATTCCATCCTGCCGGTTTGCCTATCCGCCAAATCCTTAGTGTGTTTCATTTTATCCGGTGGTCTGCCATCCACATTGTAGGAGGCATTATACCATTACTTATTTATCATTTCTTTCATTTCTATTTATTATTTACATATTGTTATTATTGGTATGACCAACCCCCTCCTTTTTATTTTAAAAATTTTTTCACGCATGTCACCGCCCTACTTCTGTGATGACCACTCACCACCCTTTCATCACCCCTATCTGGTTCTCAGGTCCTGTCCACCATACAAAAATCATCATTACCATCAAAATCAACATCATCATCAACATTATCATTAACATCATCATTAATTACTCAACCATCAGTTATCTGTGTGTGGGAAATGTCCTCAGCTCCTTGCCCCTGCTCCTGATTCCCACCTCTAGATTTGCCCTGACTCAAGAGTGCCACAACCACCTTGGATGCTACTGCCACCACAGCTGAAAGAGCCATCAACACAGCTAGGTGCCTGAATCATGTCCTCCATCTCATCCACCAACATCTCATCCAAGTACAAATGTTGGCTGATCATTTCATCCAATAAATCAACTGGAAGAAGTTGTTGTTGTGAAATATCTTTCTTAGCCCCTGAAGTGCTGTAGCTTAGGGGACTAAGGTGCAAAAAAGACAAGTGTCACTGATTGAATTGAAAGTCTGCAAGATAAAATATTAAAGGGAATCTGTCAACAGGTTTTTTCTACCTCATCTGCGAGCAGCCTGATATAGGCAAAGAGAAGCCGAATCGAACCATGTATCACTTGGATTACTGGGTGCAGCCATTCTGACACAATCAGAGCTTTTAGATTTAGAATGAAGCAGAGCTGAGAAAGCTAACCCCGCCCACACCCGGCTCTCAATATATAAAGTCCATAGACAGTGCGGTGCTTAGTTGCCAGACTAGTCCGGCAATGTTAATCTATTAGTGATAAATCCTTTACAGTTAGTAAACAACAGCATGTACTTTGACAAGTGACACATCCCTGAACTCTGTATTTCAGCCTCTATCTCCTGCTGTCTTCAGATATGTAGCAAAAACCTACTGACAGATTTCCTTTAACTGTTATGGCAGCTGAGGAGGAGGGCTGTACAGGACAATGACTCAAACTGATGGTGTCACTGTCAGAGGAAATACTTTGCAGCTGTGATTGAGCCGACTGATGTTCCATATTCCGAACAGTTCTGTACTGATGCACTGCATAGCCAGCTGTCAGTCAAAGTGTCACTGCTCACAGTGTACTGAGCGGAGACTGTAGCTGCGTCAGCACTTCTACTGAAAGCCGGTCGGCTCATGGGAGGACTAAAATTAATTTTCTCTTGGGAGCTGCGCTTTCAGTACAGCAGCCAGTCACCTTTCTAATTCTATTATCCTGCAGATTACATGTACTATACATGTATTTTCCAAGCAATTAGAAACTTGAAAATAATGCAATTAGAGGCATATTTATTCAACACATACCACATTTTACGCATATCTTTAGTCATTAGTATTACATAGCCTTTTAGGTGGAAACAATGGCATAACATGAGGGGAAAACAGAGGCTGTTCCTTGGGCCTTAAACTCTATTGTGGTGCAAAAGTTCACCCTCCGTTGTGACTGCCGCTTTTCTTTGGAGCGACACAGGGATTCAGGATGTCTGCTTTGACATCTCATGTGCTGCCATAGGTTTCAATACAAAGCACAGCAGTCAATATGTGTTGACTGTGGCGCTCTGCATAGGCAGCGACCGAGCTGAGAAACGCTCAGTATGATGAAGCAAGCTTTGTCATCTCTTGTGCTGACTATACAAAGCACAGCATCTGTGAGCAAATTCATCTCTATTGCTGCGCTCTGCATAGTCAGCGACTGAGATGACAAAGACTGCTCTGTGCTCTCCTGCAGCTCCCCACCTCCCCTCTGAGTTGTCATTTTCCGAGAGGAGAGACAGAGAACTGCTCAAGAACCTGCCCCAAATGTTTAAGTGTCTCATGTAAAAAAAAACACATTAATGTTATAATAAACTTTCAGCTTTTAAATACTTTTTACTACCCCTAAGTATAGTTATGACATGCGCTAGGGTTAGAGCTTGAATCAGGAAAAAGTTTAGGACTAGCGTAAGGGTTAGGAGTAGAATTATTGATTGTGGTAGGGTTTAGTTTTGGGCTAGGGTGATAAGATAGCTACATAAAAACACAAAAATGTAATAAGAATATAATAAATCATAATTTTTCATTTTTTAAACTATATATTAGATTTTAGGAAATAGCTGAAAATAGAGGAACAGCGGCAAAGTATAATTGCATCAGTATTTTCTTAAAAAAAAAATACTTGTACTTGGAGAATAAGGAGTTCAATACTGGTGGAAGGAATCAGGGAGCACTATTAGTTCCACGGGTTAGGGAGCACAAAATACTTGTCTTGCCCACTCCCAACCTACGCGGTGCCACCGAGCGGAAATGCTGTTTAAAGATGGGAGATATACTTCAAGGCATCTTTGTGGGTGAAGAATGTGGCGTAAAACAAAGGACTTCTAGACACTTACATTGGCGGAGCAGGGAATCCTCCGGAATGAGTCCACCGCGGCCAGTCTTGTACTTTCAGGATTGGTTTTCAGGAGAGCACACAAGCTGAGTGTAGGTATTAGTGAACTTGCAGCCCTTCCAGCATTTCCTATAGCTTTTAAAAAGCCCTGCATCTAAACAAAGATGAGAAAACAAAGATAAAATAATCCAAAATTCCCAAACTTCCAAAGTGATAATTAGTCTGATTCAGTATTAGTATTACAATGTATGAAAATCACAATCTGGCTTCTCTGATGGGCTTTATCAATGTTCACCCAACATCAAATTACCCCGTACCTGCTGTATTCCCTCGGGTTCTTGTGCAGTACAGTTATTTCCCAGGCGTTCTTTCAAAATATTCATCACATTTTGTACTTCCAGGAGTTCATGACAGGCTGTATTGGCCAAGCAGAAGTGATGGACCATGGAGGTGATGGCCAGGTATGCACTCAGTCCAGCTCCGGGGTCTTGCAGCAAAAACTGGAAAACACGATCCATAATTTATGCTTTTGTAAACCAAAAATGCCCAAACTCTCGTGCCAGGGAGAATGTGTTATGGGGAATTGATCAAAGCCTGTACCCAAGATATGTAATAGGTTTATGGGATTGTCTTTGGTTTACTCATAGAAATGCCAAACAATACAGTATATACCCAAAGTTGTCATTAGTACCTTTATTACTTCATTGTATAAAAACAGAACTGTAATATGAAGCGGTTCTTAAGATGTTAGTTTAATATACCATTGTTTAGTGGTGAATTATGAAAGGAATTTTAAAGAATCTTGATTGAGAATCTCTGGTAGAAAAGTGTCCATTGGGTATAAATATATATTATTCAGGATCATTCCAACCAAGTGGACAGCAGATTTAGGAAATAAAGTAGGATCAGCCATGTTTAGTATTTCCATTATCTGTCAATTTGTATCTATGTTGTCATCTATCTATCTGCCTATTATCTATCTACTTATCTATCTATCAATCAAAAAAGATGAAAGCAGCAATCCTTGTTGTGTAGAAAAATATGCTATTTAATAGCCCATGAGAAAACGGAAGTGTGAGCCTTCTTCTGGTTAATCACATGATGAAGATTGCTCTTACAATATGTGACTGGTAACGGACACCAGTCATAACATATGAGATTTCACTACTGTTCAGTAAGATAAGGGCTGTTACCTTAGAATGTAATTGTAAGGGCCCCGTCACACATAACGACTCACCAGCGATCCCGACAATGGTATGAACTTGTCAGGATCGCTGGTGTGTCGCTACATGATCGCTGGTGAGCTGCCAAACAGGCAGCTCTCAGCAGCGATCAGGACAGCGACTATGCAGGTAACAAGTGATGCACGTCGCTTAATTACCTGCAGTGTACCTTAGATACCGAGCGGCGCCTAGAAACCCGATGTGTACCTTGGTTACCAGCTCCAGCTCGCTGATCGCTGGTCTCCCGCTTCCACATGCAGCCATGCGTGTGTGTGGCCCAGCTATGTAAGACACACATAAAATCCAGGAGAGTGCACAGGAAGGTAATCGCAACGCTTGATATGCATTCACTGCCACTCACTCTTTCAGACACACCCATCTGAGATATAAGAGGGAGTGACACGTAGCAATGGGGGAGAGTGTTCCGTTTGACTTCGGTCAGTTTAGCTTCTGTCTAAGGACAGAGCAGCCATTCAGTTTCCTGTCTGAGGACAGTGGAGTCCAGGACAGTACAGTCTGGACTTGGAGGATACTGAGAGCTGTGCAGCGAGCTCTGGGACAAGCTGACATTTCCATCAAAAGCTACAAGTGCTTATGTTAAGAGCGGGAAGCAGGGCGAAGGGCGCAGTGGAGAAGACAGAGAGAAGTGCTACAGGTATTGGATTACCTGCACTAAATTGCCGGACACCGGGGTCCAAAGCGTTGCTAGAGTTTCAAGCTTAGTAACAAGAAAACCGGAGGCATCTGGACTACAGGTCGCAGAGTGCAGCCCAAAGCGTCAATACGTAACCGGAGTCAGGGAGAACGGGGACTTTGAGTCAAGCGCAGACAAAAGTAAGGACTTAGTTCTCACCACTTAGAAGGCTCCACCACAATGTTGGCCGGGCATTACAGCTATAGAGAAAGCTGGAGAGTTCAGAGTTAACTTCGCTTCAGGCAAGTTGGACTCACATACATATTGAAGTAAAGGAGGCCTCTAACCTGCTCAGCGGTTACCCGAATGTGCACTCTCTACCCCGACCAGCTCCCCGGGACCTGCTTGAACCATCTACCAGTAAAAGGTATGAAAAAAGCTGCATTGTGTGTGACTGAATTCTTATCTACACCCTGCATCATCACCATAGACTTCCAGGGACCAGTCTCACCTGTGGGAGACTTACCACCCAGCTGCCCCATAACATCCCTGTGAAGATTCTTATAGCAGCGCTGGTCCAATTGATCAGATACCACAGGTGGCGTCACGAACTACTTATCGTAATAATCCCCTGTAAATATCCCCCATTGCACGACCGCCAGGGCCACGGACCGAGCCACCGCTACCAGTGACAACTCCCATAGATTTCCATGGGTTCGGCTCCGAGTACCCCATAGCCCTGGTATCCACAATTGTGGTGCGTGTCGAAACAACTTGGCGTCACGAACAGGATGCGAAGCTTGCAATTGTGAGTCCTGTGTGCCTATATTGAACTGTTTGGTGAAAAAGACTGTTTGCTGCTTTTGGCGCCAAATACCGCCATTTTGCCGCCATGTTGGCGCCCTGAGGCGCTGGTGAAGAAGGTGGGCGTGCATTCGTGGGCGTGTACCCCCCTGTGGCGCGAAAGATATGGCCGCCCTCTCCAAATGCTACTATAATGTGCGGTCCTGCCCCACTGCTAAAGAAATCCGCCTCCTCTTCATCCTCTATGCGAAGAGGAGGAGACGCAAATCCCGCCTCCACGGAAGAGACCAGATTGTTCCTGATGGAAACTACAGTCTGGCCTGGGACGAGATGGCGGAAGGACAGGAGGATCTGTGCAGAGGACCGGAGGCATACAAACCCTGCTTACCGGAAGATTTACTACCTGTGCCAGAGCTGTCCCCAGATCGGGACACTGACCCCGCTATGCTGGAGCTGCAGAAGGAAAATGCGGCGCTAAAAAGAATGATCCAGCGTCATGCAGATTTGCAGGAGACGGAGAGACGCTGGCGTGCCCAGACACAGCGGCTGCTGTGGGACGCAGTGCTCTCTCCCACAAGCATAACGCCGTCTCCTGATTTCCCAAGTTCCCTGCTGAGGAAGGCTAAAGAGAGATCGGAGGCTGCCCCCAAAAGTGCTGTACCTGATCCCACCGATGCGGAGGTGGAGGAGAAGGAGGCTGAGGAGGTCCTGCCCGGTCCGGAGTGCCAGCCAGGCCAGGAGGCCACAGCAGAGTACGGTTCCCCGGTAAGGTCACCGGAGGGGTCCCAACCATCATTGCCGGAAATCGACTGGGATGAGATGGAGCGTCTGGACGACGTGACTTACGACCTCCAAACCGGAAATGCCTGGCAGCACTGCGAGAAAGTGAGACAGCAGCAGGAGGAAGAGCGAAACATACAGCGGTCCCGGCAACGACAGCATGAGGAGTTCATCGCTGATAAGGAAACCGTCCGCCGAGATAAAGGTACCCGACGGGAACCGCGGCGGCAGGGGTGCGTTACCGAGTTTCAGCTCCGCAAGGGCTGGGGCTTTATCCGCGAGCCGGGCCTCTATGCAGGGGTCTTTGTGAGCCGCCGGGACGTGGAGTCCCACTTGCCCATCGGTCATCCTGGGAGGGACCTGATAAACGGGGACATAGTGAGCTACACACGTCACTGGGGTTTAAAGGGGTGGTATGCCCTGAACGTCTCCATCGTCAGTGACCCCGTCCCCCACGAAGCGTCTCAGTCCCAAGCTCTCACCGCACCAGGCCGTGCCCCGGCATCGCCCCCTGCATACTCCTCTCGACCCACGTCGCCCCCTGCATCGCAATTGGCGACCTACTCTGCATCGCAATCGGCGACCTACTCGGCATCGCAATCTGCGACCCACTTTGCAACGCCCCCTGCGGCTATCTTAGCAACGCATCCGGCATCGCAAGTTAATGTGGCCCCTGCAGCGACGCAATCAGCGTCTTACAGAAAAGAAGTACCCGTTGGGTCCACCGTTAAAATGAGAACTGTGGCCACTCAAACGCTAATAGCAGGTCATGACTTGTTTGTAATGCGTTCGAAGGAACACCGCGTCGTTCCAGCCCCAGGAGTGGAAGACGTTATCGGAATTAGCAAGAAAAGTGAAGACCGGTAGGACCCAGACAGGGGTTTACCGTATCCAAGAATTGTAAAAAGTTGATAAAAGAAGATTTGCCTATTTGCACTTTATTGCGAAAACGGCAGTTATTCATGGCAGTTAATCAGGGCTGGAATCAGGTACCCCACACTTTGCCTTATTTTTCATTATGTACTTTATCTATTTCCTCCTGTGTTCCATTGCCATCCACATTCACCGCCCCATCCCCCCTCCATCACGACTCATACACATCAGCCCCTCTATCCTTCCCTCTCCCATGTACAGCTCCCATGCACTCCTCACCTTCCTGAAAAACCTCAGCCCATCTTGCCCAAACACATCACATAAAAAACCTACTTACAATTCCAACAACTACCTGCTCTTTATCTTCCTACTCCTACTGATTTCAGGGGACATCTCCCCCAACCCTGGTCCACCATCCCCCAACCTCAATCCCTACCCTACCTCATACCGAAACCATAATAATCTTATTAATATTACTTGCACTCCCTCATCTCCTTCTTTCAATTGTGCCCTCTGGAATCCACGGTCTGCATGCAACAAGCTATCCTTCCTGCACAACTACTTTCTGAACCACTCTCTTAATCTGTTGGCCCTCACTGAAACCTGGATTCAGGATTCTGACACTGTCTCCCCTGCTGCCATTTCCTATGGTGGTTTACAGTTCTCCCATTCCCCGAGACCCACAAACAGACATGGTGGTGGAGTAGGCATACTCCTGTCCCCACAATGCACTTTCCAGGTCATCCCCCCAATTCCATCACTCTCATTCCCTTCTTTTGAGGTCCACACCATCAGGCTCTTCCGTCCCCTCTCCCTCAGAGTAGCGGTCATATATCGGCCCCAGGCTCACCCACCCAGTTCCTTGACCACTTCTCAGCCTGGCTGCCGCACTTCATGTCCTCAGAACTACCAACCCTTATCCTTGGAGACTTCAACATCCCCATTAACAGCCCTACTTCCACATCTGCATCTCAGCTTCTATCACTAACCACTTCTCTAGGCCTCTCACAGCTTTCAACCTCTGAGACACACAAGGATGGCAACACCCTTGACCTGGTCTTTGTCCGCCTCTGTTCAATCTCCCACCTAAATAACTCACCGCTTCCACTCTCTGACCACAACATTCTCTCCTTCACGCTCACAAATCCTCCACCACCCCAGCGCACTCCTACCTACCACACATTCAGAAATCTACAAGCCATTAACCCTCAGACACTTTCAGACTCCCTACACTCATCGCTGTCCCCAATCTCCTCTTTTTCCTGTCCTGATCTGGCTGTTCATCACTACAATGACATTCTTAAAAGCACCCTTGACCAAGTAGCACCGCTCACCCTCAGAACCTCCAAACACACAGTAAAACAGCCCTGGCTCACATTGCAAACTCGACTTCTTCAGCGATGCTCTAGGAGTGCTGAACGCCTCTGGAGAAAAACCCGTACACCAGAAGACTTCATCCACTTTAAATTCATGTTAAGAACTTATAATGCTGCCCTTCACCTCGCCAAACAGACCTACTTCACCACACTGATCTCCTCACTAGCCAACAACCCCAAGAAACTTTTTGACACTTTTCACTCCCTCCTCAGGCCAAAAGCACAAGCCCCTATCACAGACATTTGTGCTGACGACCTGGCCTCCCACTTTATAGAAAAAATAGATACTATCCGTCAGGAAATCTGCTCTCAACCACCAAGTGCTGTGACTCCCATCCCACCCTGCATTTCCCCTGGCTCACTTTCCACATTTGATCCCATCACAGAAAAAGAAGTCTCCAGACTCCTCTCTTCCTCTCGTCCGACTACATGCACTACCGACCCCATCCCCTCACATCTCCTCCAGTCTCTCTCTCCAGTTGTCACAACTCACCTAACTACAATCTTTAATCTCTCACTCTCCTCAGGCATTTTCCCATCCTCCTTCAAACACTCCATCATTACTCCATTACTAAAGAAACCCGCTCTTGACCCTTCCTGCACAAACAACTACAGACCGGTCTCCAATCTCCCCTTCATCTCTAAACTTTTGGAGCGCCTAGTCTACTCCCGCCTCACCCGTTACCTCTCCACTTACTCCCTCCTAGACCCTTCACAGTCCGGCTTCCGCCCCCTACATTCGACTGAAACTGCACTCATCAAAGTGACCAATGACCTTCTTACAGCAAAACGTAACGGCGACCACTCTCTGCTCATTCTTCTCGACCTTTCTGCAGCTTTCGACACGGTTGACCACCGTCTCCTACTCTCTAGGCTCCAGTCACTAGGTATCAAGGACACTGTTCTCTCCTGGTTCTCCTCCTATCTTTCTGACCGCTCCTTCAGTGTTTCGTTCTCTGGCTCCACGTCATCTCCTCTTCCTCTCACTGTCGGTGTACCCCAGGGCTCAGTCCTTGGCCCCCTTCTCTTCTCTCTCTACACGGCCCCAATTGGACAGACCATCAGCAGATTTGGCTTTCAGTACCATCTTTATGCCGATGACACACAACTATACACGTCATCCCCCGACCTTACCCCCGCTGTTCTACAGAACACCACCGACTGTCTGTCCGCAGTCTCCAACATCATGTCCGCTCTCTATCTGAAACTTAACCTCTCCAAGACTGAACTCCTTCTGCTCCCGCCGTCTACTAACCTCCCTAAATCTGACATTTTCCTCTCTGTGGGCAGCACCATAATAACACCCCGGCAGCAGGCTCGCTGTCTGGGTGTTATGTTTGACACCAATCTCTCCTTCACCTCCCATATACAATCTCTTGCCCGCTCTTGCCGTCTACACCTAAAGAACATCTCTAGAATCCGCCCTTTTCTCACCATGGAAACAACAAAAACCCTCACTGTAGCATTGATCCACTCCCGCCTGGACTACTGCAACGCTCTATTACTTGGCCTCCCCATTACTCGACTATCCCCTCTCCAGTCCATCCTTAATGCAGCAGCCAGGGTCATCCATCTGGCTAATCGGTACTCGGACGCGTCCGCTCTTCGCCAGTCCTTACACTGGCTGCCCATTCATTATAGGATCCAATTCAAAGTACTGGTTCTCACCCACAAAGCTCTCCACAGTGCAGCACCCCCCTACATCTCCTCCCTCATTTCTATCTATCGGCCTAACCGACTGCTGCGCTCTGCAAACGACTTTCGACTAACCTCTGCACTAATCCGTACCTCCCACTCCCGACTCCAAGACTTCTCCCGCGCTGCGCCAATCCTCTGGAATGCTCTACCCCAAGAAATTAGGACTATCCACAATTTGCATGGTTTCAGGAGCTCCCTCAAAACACATTTGTTCAGAGTGGCCTATCACATTCACTAACCAAAGTCGTTCTATGTTTAAGTGTGTATGTGTAGCCCATTCACTATCTCCATCCATGCCTCACTCCCTCAAGATGGCTGGACCATTATTGTAAATGCACCATTGTATATACACACCTGTACTTTGTATCTCCCCCACCTCATTGTAGATTGTAAGCTCTCACGAGCAGGGTCGGCTTATTTTGCTTTAATTATTGTATTGTTAACGTTGTTACCTATGACTTGTGTTTTGAAACTGTTAAACTGTAAAGCGCTGCGGAATATGTTGGCGCTATATAAATAAAGATTATTATTATTATTATATATTGAGTAAAATACCCCGGTTGGGTAAAGTGAAAGTTAAAGTGAAGAATTGATGAATACTTGAAAAGTATATATATAATGTAATTATTTGATATGTGTTTCAACCCTCATGGACTGCGTGGCTGTGGACTGTGCCAGCCCAAGAACTTATATTGTAAATAGTTGCACTACGGTGCACCATCTTGGTTTTACATGAAACCACTACTATCTACCTCTGAAGAAAAACCCGTATGGTGTGGCCTAGAGTGAGGTCTGCAGTCAGAAGTCCTGCAGCCCACCCAGGACCCATGTGGGAGGTTTTTGGTGCGGGTCCTCCACAAGAATATTGTCTATTATTAATGAGAATGCTTTGATACTTTTGTATTTTTTCTATTGTACAAATTGTAACGTTCAAGAAGTCTTATCTCCCGGATGGGAAGAGTTGAAATGTTATGTTCAATGCAAAACAAAAATGTTTTCTTTTTCTCTTTTACAGCCCGGGAGTGCTGTGTTTAATCAAGGGGGGATGTGTGGCCCAGCTATGTAAGACACACATAAAATCCAGGAGAGTGCACAGGAAGGTAATCGCAACGCTTGATATGCATTCACTGCCACTCACTCTTTCAGACACACCCATCTGAGATATAAGAGGGAGTGACACGTAGCAATGGGGGAAAGTGTTCCGTTTGACTTCGGTCAGTTTAGCTTCTGTCTAAGGACAGAGCAGCCATTCAGTTTCCTGTCTGAGGACAGTGGAGTCCAGGACAGTACAGTCTGGACTTGGAGGATACTGAGAGCTGTGCAGCGAGCTCTGGGACAAGCTGACATTTCCATCAAAAGCTACAAGTGCTTATGTTAAGAGCGGGAAGCAGGGCGAAGGGCGCAGTGGAGAAGACAGAGAGAAGTGCTACAGGTATTGGATTACCTGCACTAAATTGCCGGACACCGGGGTCCGAAGCGTTGCTAGAGTTTCAAGCTTAGTAACAAGAAAACCGGAGGCATCTGGACTACAGGTCGCAGAGTGCAGCACAAAGCGTCAATACGTAACCGGAGTCAGGGAGAACGGGGACTTTGAGTCAAGCGCAGACAAAAGTAAGGACTTAGTTCTCACCACTTAGAAGGCTCCACCACAATGTTGGCCGGGCATTACAGCTATAGAGAAAGCTGGAGAGTTCAGAGTTAACTTCGCTTCAGGCAAGTTGGACTCACATACATATTGAAGTAAAGGAGGCCTCTAACCTGCTCAGCGGTTACCCGAATGTGCACTCTCTACCCCGACCAGCTCCCCGGGACCTGCTTGAACCATCTACCAGTAAAAGGTATGAAAAGAAGCTGCATTGTGTGTGACTGAATTCTTATCTACACCCTGCATCATCACCATAGACTTCCAGGGACCCGTCTCACCTGTGGGAGACTTACCACCCAGCTGCCCCATAACATCCCCTGTGAAGATTCTTATAGCAGCGCTGGTCCAATTGATCAGATACCACAGGTGGCGTCACAAACTACTTATCCTAATAATCCCCTGTAAATATCCCCCATTGCACGACCGCCAGGGCCACGGACCGAGCCACCGCTACTAGTGACAACTTCCATAGATTTCCATGGGTTCGGCTCCGAGTACCCCATAGCCCTGGTATCCACAATTGTGGTGCGTGTCGAAACACGTGCTGGCCAGCGGGAGACCAACGATCAAAAAAATGTCCAGGACATTCAGCGACGATCAGCGATTCCCAGCAGGGGGGCTGATCGTCGCTGCTTGTCACACACAGCGATATCGCTGGTGAGATCGCTGTTGCGTCAAAAAAACTTGTGACTCAGCAGCGATCTCGCTATGTGAGACGGGGCTTAACTAGGCCTTCACTGGTTTTATCACCCTGTCACTGATTGGATGAACAGTGTGCAGATCTCTTTCTATCATCCTCAGACACACAGCTGCTGTTAATATGTAACTACTGAGAAGTGCGGTAGGATCCTTTACCTCATTATATCTTCATAGAAGTCTAATATTTTTACTGATTGAAGTTTTTCTGCTTCAAGTAATAAAAATCTATGTGTATAGAACTTTAAAATTTAAGTCAATTATTTGCTCATATAACTTACCCGACAAACCTGAGCCCCCAATAAGATGTTAAAAAATTAAGTAATTCTTCTGTATATCACTCAACGCTGCTGATATCAAGAGGGGTATAATCTGGCATGAAGGGGTATGAAATGGCCTAGACCATAATATACCCAGGGTATAGTGAAGTCTAGGCCAATTTAACCCCAGGTATAGTCTGAACTCGGGGTATAATATGGCCTGTTACACCGGTACTCGGAATCGGTGAGGGTCACAGCGGTGGAGCCACCGGCGATCGGGAAGTTAACTCTTATTCAATGTATAGGGAATAATGTACAAACCTGAGAATACTCCTTACAGTGTTATTTTTGTGAACTCAAAGCAAGTAGGAGTAAGAACAGCTCAGCCATAAAACAGTAGACCTCACAAACTCGCAAAGCACAGCTGCCAAGAGCTGCTGCAAAAATATCACGTACATTTTCTACAGAATCACTTACTACAGAATTACAGGCTATCTCTAGAGATAACACCAGCACAAGTATTGAGAGTCAGGAAATGGGAAGCCATGGTCAAGAAGCCACACATAAGCCTAAATTAACTAACGCAATTTCATGCGTTGATTGGAGTGATGCAAAGCATAGCGCCGCTGGACCGCAGAGCAGTGGAAACATATTCTTGGAGTGAAAACTCATGTTGCAGTCTGATGGATGAAACCTGGGAGTGGGTAATGCTCAGAAGTCAGAATAGAAGAGTGCTTACTGTTAAATATAAAGAAATGTGGACAATGGTCCAATATGGGGCTGTTTTTTCAGGATTTGGGCTAGACCAAAATTGAAGAGTAATCGTAAAATCAGAGGATATAAATACAGGTGTGATGATCGGCTGATCACATATATTTAACCATATAGTGTATATCTAAAGTAACATTAGTAATGTGTATTGGTAAAAACAATAGTAAGTGATGAGCACATGGTCGCTTTAAATGACAAATGTATGAACTGTCAGAGCTGCAGCTGGGATGAGAAGCAGACTGTATTCATTTTACACATAATCAAATGGAAAATTCTTCTGAACAACTGTATAGAATTATTTTCAGCTGTCCTAAGTTATACTGCTGACCTTAAGAGAATTAGTATTGTAATACACACAAGATGTCAAAGGCGATGAGTCAGAAAGATGAGATGTCAACATAAAATACATAAAAAAACAAAAACCTTCCAGGATGGGATATTATCTGACCTCGAGTAAGTGTGATACTCATTTGGTCAAACTGCAGATGACAACTCCTACCACTGACGTTATACACGTTATATCAATACTGGACTTTTCAGTTTGTAAAACTAGTTTATTTTTCTTTACAACAGAGCATGTTTCAGTCTTTATTCACTGTTTTCTATAAAAAATAAATATATTATTTGACCATAATAAAAAATTGTAATTGATGCCATGCTCAAATCCTAATCCGAGCTAAAGCGTTGTCAGTTGGGTTGTTGTGCACAGGATCCACCGGCTTCCACTAGGTGTGACTGTGGCTGCAATTTCAGGTCGGAAGTTGAAGTCTTATGGTTTGTTTTTTTATTAGCAATGGCTCGCTCATGCAAGCGTATAAGATTTCACACTGCGCTTTGGCACTCGTTTGTTAGTCCCATCACCATCAGCTCTTACATCTGAACCCTCGTCCAAACTGGTTTTAGGCATATGCCCCGACGGGCCATAGACTATAATGGTGCCGACAGAGTGAACGTAAGCATAGTTTTTGGGCGATACGCCTACTGAAGAGAGTTATATAAATGCAGTCTACTACGTCTGAGTGTCCGCCTCTGCCTTCAGTAGGAGTATAAGCTCCAAAATGATGCATGACAGAGCATATGTTCACTCTTCACTATTATAGTCTATGGCCCATCAGTGCATTCTCCCAAAACCAGTTTTGCCGGGGGTTCAGACGTAA